>QRDG01000709.1:612526-749887 GCA_012064385.1 Puccinellia tenuiflora
AATATGGAAGAGGGTATCGATCCGTAGGAGCAAGAAGGAAAAGTTATCTATTCCCTACAACTAAAGTGTCACAAGTTTTAGTTGATTATGCATTAAACAAGTTTAAAGAACAAGATGGTTGATTTAATGGATGTAAGTTTAATGTAATAAAACAAGAATGTCAAAGTGTCCCAATCCTCTTCAATGCAAGAGGACAAGACAAAGGTGTAAACGGTGCTTGGAAATAAGGCATAGGGATCATACTTTCACTAGTGGACACTCTCAACAATAATAATATAATTGAATACATAGATATTTCCTCTTCGCTATGCTACCCCGAACTATCCTCTGGTTGGATAACGAACACCAATCCATTGTGTAGGGCTACAAAAAGCACACCTTAAAGTTCGTATTCTACATCTATGGACACTTCATGCGGTCACTATCCGCATCCAAAGATAGTACTAACACACACCACAATATCATAGAGACATCCAAACAAATAATAACTCATGATAAGTATTAATATAATCTTTAGCCTAAGAGCCACACACGGTGCACACACTGTCAACTTCACACCATGGGACAAAGGTGACTCCGGAATTACATTAATAAAACCACTTGAGTAGCATAATTCATAAGATAAAGAAGAGTAACATCTATGGATTCAACTAGATTACAAAGCTGATGATCACATAAAGATCACACCATGAGAGAGAGAGATAAACCACATAGCTACGGCATGAGCACTCAGCCCCGAGGGAGACTACTCCCCCTTCATCATGGATATGGTGGAGATGTCGTTGAGGGAGATGGAGACCACCCCGACAGCGCTCCGCCGGAGTTTTCCCCCTCCAATCTGCAGTTTCTGATCTCCGTTTCGGTATTTCTCTGTTTGCGGCCGCCCCCTTCTGGAAAACGTCGAGGGACTATTTATGCAGTCGGTTTTAGGTCAAGACGAAACCAGGGGGATGAAGATCGACGGCATTGGAGCCACGAGGGGGAAAAGGGAGTGCCCCACGCAGCCTGGTACAGGGGCCGCGTGGGCCCACCTATTTTCCTCCTCGAACTTCCTTTTTCGCGGATCCTTGACTCGTACGTCTTCTTTCTTCCAAATATTGGGCCCCGTAAAATCTTAGGTCATTTGGACGTCGTTTGGGTCTCTAAAAGTCAAAAACATGGAAAAAGGGGTTTTCTGGTTTTGCAGGGTTAATTCCAAATAAATGGGAAAACTATGAATTATCCCCAAAATCATTATAAAACAATGATATAACCCTTATATGATGCAAATATGATTGAAATATGAGAATTATAGTGCAAAGTTCATGTATGCATTTTACATGCGTCAACATCCCCAAGCTTAACTCATGCTCATCCTCGAGTATGGAAGTGATAAAGCTAACATGAACTTTGCAATATAATAACAACATGGATATAAAAGATGATTGCTACTGCTACGTAAAGTCAAATGATTCATTATTCAAAGAAGTAGCAATATGCAAACAGTTTATAAAGTGATATCAAGTATTCAATACAAGGATGTTCAATGATAGTTCACAAAGTGTAACATAAAAAATAGTAATATGGACCACATGTATGCAATAAGATAAGTAAGAACATCCTACATTGGTCATAGAGTGAAGATGAAAATCTGAATGTAAAAGGTGGACACTTTGGAAAAGATATATAAACGAGTAGAGGTAAAACATGCATAAGTTTCATCTATCCTCCAAACTATTATACTTAAGTTATTGATTGCAATGGTAATACTTGGTGTCAAGCTCTCATTCCCCTATCATAGCATCTTGAATGATTAAAGTTTAATGTGAAAGCAAATATGAGTAGTGGCCTTGATAAAGTTAAGGTTAGATGTCTCATGCCCCTTGAATACAAGTACCTACACCATGATTACTCAACTTGGGAAACAAAGAAAGTTTAAGTTATCTATCATTGTAAGTAATAATGGTATTATCAAGAGCCTCAACTGGGGTACCTCTTGTCCCATGATATGGATCAAGCCCACATCAAAACAACAAGACAAACAAACATAATGAACAACCTCAACACCCTTTTTATTTACCACTTGATATAGCTTTTTATTGTAGGGTGCATCACAGAAAGTTCAAAATAGCATGTAAGTAAATTTCCACCATGAATAATGCATGGCTTAGATTGGCGGCTCAGGTTTCTCTCTAACCATTTATACAAACTCATTTAAACTTACTCCATTTCCACATTATTTCACCATGATAGGCATCCATAACCAAAAGTACATGATATCAACTAAATAAATGATGGAACATGTTGAAAGCTTTGCATGTGACAGCACATATGGGCTAACTCCCAACCTTAAACATTTATCAAGCCACTATCATCATAATATTAATCACAATGGTTCATGTTTATTAAATGCAATAAAAGTAAAGTGTGCAACAAGTTTGCGAGAGATTTTTAACAACCTTTTCCCATTACAATAAATAACATAATCATTTTCATTTAGAGGTATAGATAGCATAAAGCTAATTGGTAGATATGGTGGACTCACTGGAAAAAAAACTTTGGTTGAAGGTGTTGGAAACAAGTTTTTACTTGTTGGAATTTTTTGGGCTAGCAAAAGGGAGAAAGATGACCATCTAGATGCATGCATGAGTGTCCATAGAACTAACTAATTCATGTCAAACAAGGTGAAATAACATACAGCATCAAAACATGAATAAAAGATAGCTCATGATAAAGCATATGCAAATTATTACTCATAAAGAAGCTCATGAATCATGCAACTATATGTGTCATTAAAAATCAACTTAGACATCCCTTTTCCCAATACAATAAAAGCATGCAAGATATTTCAACCCATATTTCCAGTAGCTTTCTCATATATAAATGATAGTGTGGTGGTCTTCACAAAATAAAAATCAAACCAAAACAAAAACAAATAAAAGACGCTCCAAGTTTATGCAACAAAGTGCATTGATAGAAAAACAGAAGTTAGACATGTGCAAACCGAGAGTGTGTAGTTCCAGTGGGGTTGTCTTCACGTCCCCAAGCTTATGGCTTTCACCATCCTTGGATAAATCATGGTGCATCTCTTCCAATTCCTGTGAAAAAACTTTAAAACACCGTTTCTCCCATTTCTTTTCTGTGGGGTGATGTTCTTGCTGCATATAATCCATGGACTAAAATACATATGAATGTCCAGAAAGTGTATAATGTTGTATGCCTACTCATAAACTCAATTGGATCAAAAAGATTCAACTTAAAAGTTCAAAACAATCATAAAACAATATGGGACAGAATCTGTCCAGAAAAACAGCAGCAGCAAAACGTATTTTTCTGTCCTACTTAAACTCTTCGAAAAATACTGAAAAAACTCAGGCATACAGAGGATGAAAAGTTGCAGTTACAGTTAAAATCTCAGATCATTCGGAGTTACAGAATAAAATTTAAAAATCAAACCGTGCACAAACTTCGTGCAGGAATAAAATCTCCGAATAGAAATAGCAACTTTGTCAAACCAAAATGGGTAAAACTTGGCAATTTATTAAAAATTCCAGAAACTAAGCTAAGAAAACAATCTCTTGTTACAGCAAGAGGACACAAATAAAATAAAAACAACCGGGTTGCCTCCCGTAAAGCGCTTTCTTTATAGTCTTTTAGCTAGACATGATAGTTTTAATGATGCTCACATAGGAATGAAATGCAAAAGAGAGCATCAAGAGAAAAATATGAAACACATTTAAGCCTATGCATTGGGATCTTGTAAGAAAATAAATCATTGAAACACAAAGCAAGTAGCATAGGAAGACAAAACATGAGCAATTTCAAGACTTTGAACTTAAAGAGAGGAAAAGTAATAATATTGAAATGTTTAGGACTGTGTTTTCCCCTCTCATAATAACTGTCAGTAGCATCATGGATAAATTCAATAATATAATTATGACATAAAGCATGTCTTTCATGATCTACAAGCATAAAAGTATTAATACTCTCCACATAAGTAAAATCCTTCTTATTAATGATAGTGGGAATAAAACATTCATAACCATCATTGTAATCATCATATATAGGAGGCATATCATAATCATAATAAACTTTATCCTCAATAGTAGGTGGACTGAAAATATCACATTCATCATTGTAATCGTCATAAATGGGAGACATAGTATTATCAAAATAATTTTTCTCCTCTATAGTGTAATCAGGAGGATTCAAAAACAAAGTAGGACTCTCATGAGTGAGAGTATTGTCACAAACAGCAAGTATATCATTTTTATCCTCACATAAGGTACTAACAACTAAACATGCAGTATTATCAATAAGCATAGGACCATCATCTAAAGCATTATCATATAGCATGTCTAAACCATATTCTTCATCATTTTTACTAGAAGGAGAGGTTTCAAATATATAATCATTGGTAGCAAAAGGATTTTCAAACACCTCATCCCCAAGCTTAGAGCTTTCCATATCATCATTGGAGGGAACATGGATAGTACTAATAGTATAACAATTAATAACATCATCATTTTCAGAATTGGTACCAAAAGGATTTTCAATATCAAAAGTAGTGTGCTTTTCCCAATCATTATCACTACTATAAGTAACAGGCATAGGATCATCATCGAATTCAGACTCATCAGCAGCAACTATAATAGGAGCAACATGCTTAGGGGAAGATACCATTTCCTCTCTCCTTTTACTCCTCCTCTTCTTCTTCTTCTTTCCCTCCATAGGAGGGAGAGGCTTGAAAAGAGGCTTCTCCACATACCCTGGTTTATTGTTAGAAACAATAGAAGAAACTCGGGAGGATTCCTCCTTTTCATTCATAAGAGTAAAACAAACATTAGTCCTTTCATATTTTGGTAGAGCCATTCCATCTTTTATGATATTTTGTATGTAAGTGTTGTCATGGCAATTATTAACACAATAGAGATAGCATCCATGCAACACGCTATTCATATCAAAAGCACTCATATCTAATGAAGAAGTTTTTCTTGATAAATCTTCACACCCCAAAAATAATGTAAGTTCATCATGCTGATTAGGAGTGATCATGTTATCACAAAAGTCTCTCGCAGTACTCATATTAGAACCTGAGCATTGGAATTTGAAATGACCCTCTTCATTGCAAAGTTCACAAATAAAAGGATAGAGGGCACAAACTTTTTCAGCAATATCACTTAGAGCTCTGTACCATGTTGTAGTTTTTTCATTCCTATGATGAATACAATATTCCTTTTCAATTTTATTCTTTTCACAAGGTCTAAGTGCTCCGCAAAAATTAACATGCTTATAAGAAATAGTATTTTCAGAAGTTTGAGCATGTTTATTGCAATCATTAGTAACAATTTCATTTTTCATGCAAGCGTCTTTGAAAGGTTCATGAAACAATTCCCAATTTTCTTTAGGAATATTAATATGAGAAGCAAAGGTTTTACAGCAATCATCAAAAATTTGAGAATCAAGACCAAATTTAGCACTAAGTCCATGAAAATTAGCAGTTTCAGCGAAAGACTTAATGCAATCATACTCATAGTTTATACCTGATTCTTTACCTTTGTCGTTCTCCCAATCTTCGGTATTGCGTTGAATTGTTTCAAGAAGATCCCATTTAGCTTCAACCTTCTTGCTTGTGAAAGAACCCTTTGAACAGGCATCTAGATATTCCTTGTAATGACCTGAAAGCCTTGCATAAAAATTAGTAACAATTATTTCCATAGGAACCTCATAGTTAGGACATTTGAGGATTAATGTTTTCAGTCTTCCCCAAGCTTGAGCAATGCTTTCTCCCTCATGAGGATAAAAATTGAAAATGTAACTCCTAGCTAGATGCACTTCATGAAGAGGATTAAATTTCGAGTAAAAGAGAGATCCAAGCTATTTCCAATTCGAAGGACGATCATCCAGCATCCTATACAACTCCTTTGCTTTGTCCTTAAGTGAAAATGGAAATAATTTCCTCATGACATCTTCTCTTGATAAACCTACAACCTTAAACAACTCACAAAGTTCTGTAAATTTCAACAAGTGATCATGTGGATGGACTTTTCCATCCCCTGCATAACGTTCATCCATAACCATTTCAATAATTTCCATAGATATTTCAAAAGGAATACTTTCAGTATGTGGATTTAGAACATCATAAGCATCATTAGAATTATCACATAGGGGAGACAAAATATTATCAGAGCAGATTTTTTTCTCCAAAGCTGGGGAACTAAAAAGATCATTTTCATATAAACTAGCTTCCCCAAGCTTAGACTTTTCCATGGCGTTAGGAATAATGGTGTTCAAATAATTCATGCTAATAGCATTGCCATCACTATTATGCAAACAAACTCCCATTGGTTTAATTATCTCTTCAAAAGCATCATGTCCTAATTCAATATAAAGTTCATAAAGTTCATCAAGATCTCTAATTTTTTTGTTGTTTTCCATTTTCTAATTTTTTTGGTTTTTGATAAATTCAAAACTGAAAGTAAAACTAAACTAAATGCAAAACTGAAAATAAATATCTAGTGCAAACAAGAATAGAAACTTAAGCGCTACGCTCCCCGGCAACGGCGCCAGAAAAGTACTTGATAACTCCCAAGAGCAGCGGATCACTGTAGCACCTCTCAATGTGGAAGAAGGGTATCGATCCGCAGGAGCAAGAAGGAAAAGTTATCTATTCCCTACAAGCAAAGTGTCACAAGTTTTAGTTGATTATGCACTAAACAAGTTTAAAGAACAAAATGGTTGATTTAATGGATGTAAGTTTAATGTAACAAAACAAGAATGTGAAAGTGTCCCAATCCTCTTCAATGCAAGAGGACAAGACAAAGGTGTAAACGGTGCTTGGAAATAAGGCCTAGGGATCATACTTTCACTAGTGGACACTCTCAACAATAATATAATTGAATACATAGATATTTCCTCTTCGCTATGCTACCCCGAACTATCCTCTGGTTGGATAACGAACACCAATCCATTGTGTAGGGCTACAAAAAGCACACCTTAAAGTTCGTATTCTACATCTATGGACACTTCATGCGGTCACTATCCGCATCCAAAGATATTACTAACAAACACCACAATATCATAGAGACATCCAACACAAATAATAACTCATGATAAGTATTCATATAATCTTTAGCCTAAGAGCCACACACGGTGCACACACTGTCAACTTCACACCGTGGGACGAAGGTGACTCCGGAAATTACATTAATAAAACCACTCGAGTAGCATAATTCATAAGATAAATAAGAGTAACATCTATGGATTCAACAAGATTACAAAGCTCATGATCACATAAAGATCACACCATGGGAAAGAGAGATAAACCACATAGCTACCGGCATGAGCACTCAGCCCCGAGGGAGACTACTCCCCCTTCATCATGGAGACGGTGGAGATGTCGTTGAGGGAGATGGAGACCACCCTGGCAGCGCTCCGCCGGAGTTTTCCCCCTCCAATCTGCAGTTTCTGATCTCCGTTTCGGTATTTCTCTGTTTGCGGCCGCCCCCTTCTGGAAAACGTCAGGGGACTATTTATGCAGTCGGTTTTAGGTCAAGATGAAACCAGGGGGACGAAGATCGACGGCATCGGAGCCACGAGGGGGAAAAGGGAGTGCCCCACACGGCCTGGTACAGGGGCCGCGTGGGCCCACCTATTTTCCTCCTCGGACTTCCTTTTTCGCGGATCCTTGACTCGTATGTCTTCTTCCTTCCAAATATTGGGCCCCCGTAAAATCTTAGGTCATTTGGACGTCGTTTGGGTCCCTGAAAGTCAAAAACATGGAAAAGGGGTTTTTCTAGTTCTGCAGGGTTAATTCCAAATAAATGGGGAAACAGTGAATTATCCCCAAAATCATTATAAAACAATGATATAACCCTTATATGATGCAAATATGATTGAAATATGAGAATTATAGTGCAAAGTTCATGTATGCATTTTACATGCATCAGCAACTTAATTCAAAAAATGTCTGATGCATTCACTACTACTATATCAGAGGATATGTCTTTGTCACTGCCTAAGAAGCCAGAATGTGTGAAAGGGCTAATGAACCCCAAAGTTTTGGAACTCCCTTCGTGTTACAATACTCTCAGTTCTGATTCTTCTTCATCTAATACAAAGTTACAAACTTGAGGTTCAATAAAGGTAATTCCAAAAACTTACTCATCTGAATATTCTTTTCAATTTTCCAAATTTTAATATTGTATTCCTTACAAAGCGCTCTAATCTTCTTCTTTCCTTTTCAGAATTTGAGGGTTATATCTTCCAAAAAGAAGAACAATCTTTGGCAGAATATGACAGAAACATTGTTCAGCAGAAAATTTCAATGTCAAGCCTAAAAGTTTATTATCCAGATGGGAGAGCTGAATGTATAAAAAAACATGTCAAACTTAGTATTAATGTTATTTACTGATTTGTTAATATTGTTTCTTCAATTGCTTTTCTACTTTTTGTTTTCTAGAATTGGATGAAGACGCTTATGCTGTATTGCCATATACAATTGAGCATTCTAAGCTAGAGGTAATACAACATATGACAACTAGGTCAAACATGAAACAGCAGTTCCACAGTGGGGCATCTAGTAAAACTTGGAGCTTGTCTCTAAATGAACGTATCTTAGGGTCAAACACAAATCCGTGCAATGCTGATAAATTTGGACCAGAACCTTCTTTCAATCTTTTTGATGAAGAAACTCCAGGATCAAGCAACCAAACCAACTCAAGCTCTCAAATGGGTACTCCATCTACCCATACATCTCCAGATTGTGTAGGAGGATTCGGAAAGATTAATCCAACGCATCAACACAAATCAAACTCTGCATAACTTATTTTCTCTACTGCCTATGAGAACCAGTTCTACAATTTAGTAAAAATATATGCTGGAAAATTGGAATAAGGTGCATTTCCTTCCTTCTTCATTCTGAACTTCTAGTCAATTTACTGCACATATTTTTTTCTAGTGATTTTCACAATGCAAATTGATAAATATTTTCTTGTATGTACACAGTCCTCACATTTTCCAGGTGGAATCAAGATGGGTTGATCAAAGAACTCTTACATTATCAATGATAAGTGGCGGATTGGTGCACAAGCGTGTAATGGATTGTTTCACGGAGCTTTTCTTGGTGGAGCATTTTGTGCGCGTAGAGTCAGGGGAATTCCACAAGAATGAGGTTCTAAAGTACATAGTAGATACTGACTTCTCGGTAATACTTTTTATAACTACCGTCATCCATCTTTTGAATTTTTTTCGTTTCAAACACGCATACTGTCATGGGGTTGTCACGGCAAGTACTTCCTCCGGGAAGCTAAGTTGTGGGGCCATTGGTGACCAGGACACAGGAGTAATTAATCTCGACGAGGGGACACAGAGTTTATCCAGGTTCGGCCCCTCTGTTTTAGGGTAAAGACCTACTTCCTGCTTATTCTTTATTGCTGTGGACTTGATCTCGATTACAAGGTTCCGACTCCTCTAACTCAGGAGTCGGCGACTACGCGATTGGTGTTTCTAGGGCTTGTGAGACTTGTCGATTTAAGATCCAGGGCCCTCCTTATAAAGGCGGCCGGGTCCCTGGACTTACAAGTTTATGCCGAGTTACACAAGAATACGGAGTCCTACTCTAGGTCTTTGCCTTCCAAGTCGGTACTCCGGGTCGTATTAGGACTCCAGCCTCCGCCGGGTCCTTTCCCTTCCGCTGACTCGTAATGGGCTGCCGGCTTGTTCCTTGTCCAGCCCATGTTGCTTGAAGTGTAACCCGGCTTGGGCCTCCTAGGTCTTGGCAGGTCCACTTTCCGGCTCCATGGGCCTACCTATAAAGTATCCCCCCATCACATACAGTTTTGCACTAGCATGATTATGTTCTTTTTTATTCAGTATCTTCTAATGGATCCACTACTTAATCACTTCAAACACAAGGATTGCTTTAGAGAAGCTTCTGTTGGCTTCAGACTTGAGAATGTTGGATTCGTGAGTTCATTGCTTAGCTTACGTTTTTGTCTTTTTTAATCACACTAACTAGTTCTTTTCAAGTCCCCAGTTCTCTAAATTTTTGTTTCTAATTGATCTGCCAGGTTCACATTCCATGCATCGTGCCAACACAATATACGCAAGCTGTGTGGTTCTTAATTGTTGCGAACTTCATTGATAAATCTTTTGGTGTCCTTAATCCCAACAATGAAACAGACTCACTATTGCCCCAAATAAATGTTGCCTGCTATAACTTCATGATATTATTCTTAGAAAGGTTTCCTCATTGTCCTTTTTTCAACATCAGAGATTTCAACATCAGACACATAGATGTACCAAAGGTTGACTCTAGGTATGCAATGGTTTATTTTGTTATTATTGAACTAACTCTTTTTCTGCATGTTAGCACAATAATAAGTTAATTTTTATATTACCAGGGTTGATTCTGGAATCTTTGTTCTTAAATTTATGACAACTTTTGATGGTTTCGAATTACAGAAGTTCTCAAAAGTATGTTACAATCAGTAAACTATCTTGGTTTTTTCTTTGTTTTCTATTTTTCATTCAACGCACTCATTTTTTTTCCAGGATGATGTACAACGGATACGTGAAAAGTCCCTCTGCCACCTACTGTTGAGCAGACACAACAAAATAAAGTTACCGGTCATAAGGAAATTCATCCAAAGTTTTGTAAGATAAATGGACTCTTAGTTTCTTACAATATTATTTTTTCTCTAACAATTTTTTCATAATTCATTTTTCCTTTGTCCTGATATGCAGAGTCCTCACGTTCTTATCTAGAAGAGTAATTTTTGGCCTCATCATGGTGTCCTCCACTAGTAGAAAACGGACCTTTCGTCCAGAGCAAGATTTCGCTCTACTCCCGGATGAATTTGGAACCGGGACTAGAGGGGGGCTCCAGGCCCGGTTCATCGGCTACGAGGCCGGCAGCCTCTAGTCCCGGGTCGTGGGAGAGCTCTAGTCCCGGTTCGTATAATGAGCCGGGACTAGAGTTCAGTGCCTGTTAATCTCCCGCGGCGGTTCGATTCTGAAACCTTTACTCCCGGCTCGTGTTTAGAACCGGGACTAGAGGTCCGCGTGTTTGAAAGCTGATCAAGCCGCCTTGGAAGATGATCAGCCAGCGGCGTTGATTCATACGTGAAATTATTGCACCGCCGCCGCCTTGGAAGCTGATCAGCCAGCGCGCATGCACGCCGCCGGCCTCCCTCTGCTGACCGCCGGCCTCCCTCTCCTCTCCTCTATATAAAGCAACTCTAATCCATGGCCTTAAGCACATCCAAATCCCTCTGATGAAGTGCCGCAGCTTCTCAACGAATTTTTGCAGGACAAGACCATCAGATTCTGTGGCGCGGCTATCCAAAATGATGTGAGGATGCTGAATCACTACGGAATTGACATTCCGTTTGTGCTCGACCTCCAAAAGGTTATCCCGAACCCCACCAACAATCCCATTCCGAGTCTCTATGACCTGTCCAATGCTATTATTGGGACAAAACTTGAGAAGAAGAAGAGGAAGAAGAAGGACAAGAAGAAGAACAAGAAGGACGACGAGAAAGAAGAAGAAGATGAACTAATATTTGGTTGGGGCAACGTTCCATTGAGCTACGAGCAAGTGAAGTATGCCGCTCTAGACGCTCGCCTGGGCTTCGAGATTGCTAGGAGGCACTGGAAGCTACGTGGCTACAATAGCCATGTTGATCATCTCAACATTATTGTTGATGAGTAGATGGTGTGGTGTGGTGTGGTGTTTGATCGAGGCTTCTATTGTATGAACTGTGAATCTTCTCTATGCTATGATGAATCATCAAATGAGTTCTATTAATTTGCAAAATGTTTAAACCTTTGTTGATTCATAGGTATAGGAAAATTGCATAGGATAGCAATTCCTCTTTGATTGTAGCGGAAATCCCCTTCGGTGCCCGGGTGCAAAAAAGATAAATTTCTGTCAGATTCAAAAAATATTAGTTAATGCATTTTTAATTGAAAGTGGCAAAATTGTTAATAGTTTGAATAGTTAGAATAATTATTTTGAAAAACAAAAAAAGTCTTCACATGGCATGACATGGCATCTTTTTATGGAGGCTAGGGTTAGACATAACTAATTCAAAAAAATCAAAAAAATGGAAAACCTTCACATGGCATCCTTTTATGTGACCTACCACCTGGAAAAATATATAAACATGAGTTATGGAGGTTTTTAATAAAAACCTTCACAGAAATGAGCTACGAGGTACAAAGATGTATGGTTTTCGATTGAAATTAGCTAGGATATGACATTTAACATAGCAAAAAATCTCGGAACGAGGCAATTTTTGACACAGTTGTGTATCTTGGTTGTAGAATAGTATTGATTAAGGGGTTTAGGGTTTTCGTTGAATAAAAAAACATTTTTCATTTTTTTCGTGGCAAAACAGGCTTTTTTTGTGAAGCAGCTACCAAAATGGTTCAGCGAAAGAGAAACATCCAAATAGATAGAAAATAATAGATCACCTTATAAGTGCATTTAACCCTAGGTTTGGATATAAAAACATACTTAGGCATTTCAAACATTTCAGATAAGTTCCTGCCGATTTCGGTGGAAGTGGGTCTGATTTGAACTACGAGTGCCGCATAGTTTGATCATGATTTTTTGCAAAAATCACTTTTAGATCCACAATGCATACTTTCTTTAGAGATCTTTGACGGTTTTTGTTGGATCGAAGTTACGGTTAGGTTTAGGTTTGTCGTAAGGTTTATGGTCTCGGTTTCGGGCTAGGGTTAGACATAACTAATTCAAAAAAAATCAAAAAAATGGAAAACCTTCACATGGCATCCTTTTATGTGACCTACCACCTGGAAAAATTATAAACATGAGTTATGAAGGTTTTTATAAAAAAACCTTCACAGAAATGAGCTACGAGGTACAAAGATGTATGGTTTTCGACTGAAATTAGTTAGGGTATGACATTTAACATAGCAAAAAATGTCGGAACGAGGCAATTTTTGACACAGTTGTGTATCTTGGTTGTAGAATAGTATTGACTAAGGGGTTTAGGGTTTTTGTTGAATAAAAACATTTTTCATTTTTTCGTGTCAAAACAGGCTTTTTTGTGAAGCAGCTACCAAAATGGTTCAACAAAAGAGAAACATCCAAATATATAGAAAATAATAGATCACCTTATATGTGCATTTAACACTGGGTTTGGATATAAAAACATACTTAGGCATTTCAAACATTTCAGATAAGTTCCTGCCGATTTCGGTGGAAGTGGGTCTGATTTGAACTACGAGTGCCACATAGTTTGATCATGATTTTTTGCAAAAATCACTTTTAGATCCACAATGTATATTTGCTTTAGAGATATTTGACGGTCTTTGTTGGATCGAAGTTACGGTTAGGTTTAGGTTTGTCGTAAGGTTTATGGTCTCGGTTTCGGGCTAGGGTTAGACATAACTAATTCAAAAAAAATCAAAAAAATGGAAAACCTTCACATGGCATCCTTTTATGTGACCTACCACCTGGAAAAAATTATAAACATGTGTTATGGAGGTTTTTATAAAAAACAATTCACAGAAATGAGCTACTAGGTACAAAGATGTATGGTTTTCGACTGAAATTAGATAGGGTATGACATTTAACATAGGAAAAAAATGTCGGAACGAGGCAATTTTTGACACAGTTGTGTATCTTGGTTGTAGAATAGTATTGACTAAGGGGTTTAGGGTTTTCGTTGAATAAAAAAACATTTTTCATTTTTTTCGTGTCAAAACAAGCTTTTTTTGTGAAGCAGCTACCAAAATGGTTCAACGAAAGAGAAACATCCAAATAGATAGAAAATAATAGATCACCTTATAAGTGCATTTAACACTGGGTTTGGATATAAAAACATACTTAGGCATTTCAAACATTTCAGATAAGTTCCTGCCGATTTCGGTGGAAGTGGGTCTGATTTGAACTACGAGTGCCGCATAGTTTGATCATGATTTTTTGTAAAAATCACTTTTATATCCACAATGTATACTTTCTTTAGAGATCTTTGACGGGTTTTGTTGGATCGAAATTATGGTTAGGTTTAGGTTTGTCGTAAAGTTTATGGTCTCGGTTTCGGGTTAGGGTTAGACATAACTAATTCAAAAAAATCAAAAAAATGGAAAACCTTCACATGGCATCCTTTTATGTGACCTACCACCTGGAAAAAATTATAAACATGAGTTATGGAGGTCTTTATAAAAAAACCTTCACAGAAATGAGCTACGAGGTACAAAGATGTATGGTTTTCGACTGAAATTAGCTAGGGTATGACATTTAACATAGGAAAAAATGTCGGAACGAGGCAATTTTTGACACAGTTGTGTATCTTGGTTGTAGAATAGTATTGACTAAGGGGTTTAGGGTTGTAGAATAAAATATTAGTTACTGCATTTTTAATTGAAAGTGGCAAAATTGTTAATAGTTTGAATAGTTAGAATAATTAATTTGAAAAACAGAAAATGTTTCGGATTACTTATTTAAATTCGAACACTTTTCATTTTGAAATTTCTGTCAGATTCAAAAATATGTAAAAATATGCAGAAATAGTGAAGTTATTGAAAAACCCTAAAAATATGCAGCAGTTATCCAAAAAATATGCAGCAGTTATCCAAAAATTTGGTACTTGGCGCGCAAAAAAAATCACCTCTAGTCCCGGCTGGTAAAACCAACCGAGACTAGAGGTTTTTTTGGCGCGCTCTTTCGACCCAACGAAAAAACCTCTAGTCCCGGTTGGTGGAACAAACCGGGACTAGAGGGTACCTCTAGTCCCGGCTCGTGGCACCAACCGGGACTAGAGGTGTCTGCGTATAAATAGCCACACCTCTCCTCGGTTCGAGCCACAAACCGAGACACACGGGAGGAGACGCCGCCGGACGACAGACGACGCTGTTAGGCTGCCCGCGCGCCGCGCTCGCCTCCTCCTCCCCGGCGCCGCCGCACGAGACGACCGCCGCGTGCCACAGTCCGCGTCCGAGTCCCCTACCGCGCACCGCCGCCGCCGCCGCCGCTCTCCCCAGCCCGCGAGCCCCCCGCGCGTCCGCGCCCGAGCCCCGGCCCACGCCGCTGCCGCTCTCCCCAGCCCGAGCCCGCCGCGCTACCGCTGTCGCAGAGGTATACCGAGCCGCTCCCCTTTCTCCTCCTTTTTTAAGTGTAGTTAGAAGAATTGTTTAGAATTTGCTAAGTTAGACTAGAAATTCTTTACAAATTGCTACTAGAAATTGTTTAGAAATTGCTTAGTTCGACTAGATATTGTTTAGTAATTGCTAAGTTAGACTAGATATTGTGTTTTTAGTTTATTGCGTCTAAATATTGTGTTTTTTAGTTTATTGTGTACTTTAGAAATTACTAAGTCTAGTTAGATTAGATAGTACTTTAGAAATATTGTTTCGAAATTGCTAAGTCTAAATATTGTGTTGTTGATGTGCTAGACACTCTTTTTGTGTTGTTGTATTTTAAGTGATACTAGAAATTGTTTACAAATTGCTAAGTGATACTAGAAATTGTTTAGACGAAATTGCTAAGTTGAACTAGATATTGTTTAGAATTTGCTAAGTCTAGTTAGATTAGATAGTACTTTAGAAATTTCGTTTAGAAATTGCTAAGTCTAAATATTGTGAATTTAATTTATTGTGTCTACGAATTGATAAAGCCGATGATTTAAACTATGCCACGGTAAATGCAAGGAGAGTGTCTACAATGCCTTGTAGTGTATACAATTAGAGTGTTTGTATTAATACATGGTCTTGTAGACACTATTTTTGCCTTGTTCTGCATGGCAATGATATATGAGGCTTTCTGTTGTTGATGTGCTAGACACTCTCTCTTTCCGAATTTAAATATGTATGAGGCACAAATCCGAAATCATTTTGTTTTCTCTCTCTCTTTCCGAATGCCGATGATTAAAATGTTGTGGCACACTATGTGATTCAGGGAGGTGCTAGCGGACCTTGTGATATGCACAAATAAACATCTTGTGCATACTCTTACTTGGTCCGCTTGCCCCGTTACTGAACAATGTGTGTCCAATCTATGTATGAGGCATAAACTCGAATCATTTTGTTTCTTCTCTATGAATTGACAAAGCCGATGATTTAAACTATGCCACGGTAAAGGCAAGGAGAGTGTCTACAATGCCTTGTAGTATATACAATTGGAGTGTTTGTATTAATACATGGTCTTGTAGACACTCTTTTTGCCTTGTTTTGTACGGCAATGATATATGAGGCTTTCCATTGTTAACTTCTCGTATTTTGTAAATTTTAATATTACTTTTGTAACAAAATTTTGACTTCGACGTTTTTGACTTAGGTGCTCTCGGCGACGATGTCCATGTTGGACCAGAGGGGCGATGTGCGGGACTGGGCTCCACCGGGCTGGCACTGGGAGGTGCTACCTTCCGGGACGCGCAGCTTGGTGAGGAATCCGGGTGACGTCGTCGACCCGGATCTTCTATGGTGGCAGTCACATGGGCCACGCTCGGTGCAGAGGGAGCCGGCCCCCGAGGAGGTGGTACGTCGTCGTATCAGGGAGGAGGATGAGCACGTCCGTCGCTATGTGTATCTATTGGATAGGCAGTATGACAGTAGGTGGTCGTTTCTTCAGAGGGTTCCTCCTCACGTGAGCTATGACCCTGTGAGGGTTCCTTCTCTTTGGATGCGCAGCGCCGGCGGCTCAGCACCCCGCGGCTCAGGAACCGGTCGAAGCTAGTTTGAGAGCTCATGTATTAGTGATATTATTCGTGATGTACTAGAGTTAAATAAAAATGGACCCGAGCTATGTAACTACATTATTCTATATGTATTAGTGATATTTTGCATATTTCTTTTATGAACATTTTGATATGCTATATGTATTTTTCTGTTTTGTAATTAATTAACTATGCATTTTGCAATATTGATCATACTTTTGAGATATGGCGGGATAATTCAAAAAAGAGAGGGAAGAACTCTAGTCCCGGGTCGTATTACGAACCGGGACTAGAGGTCCTCGACCACGCGCTGGGTTACGGGCCATGTGGGGAAGCCTTTTGTCCCGGGTCGTAGCTGACCCGGGACTAGAGGTGAGGGCCTCTAGTCCCGCTTCCACAGTCCCGGGTGCCGATCCGGGACTAGAGGCCGTAACGACCCGGGACTAGTCAGGCGTTTTCCACTAGTGTCTCCTGCACTCAAAGTGGTGATGTGACGAGTATCTTTATTGCTTGTTATGTAACATGGCCAGCAAAACATGTTTCTTCAGATATCGTCATTTGTCTACACTAGTTTTAAAATTCTGCAAGTAGTGAACCATATTTTCGTTTATATTTTTGCTCGTTTTGTATGATATGAACAACAGTTTTGAATTTATGCAAGGGAGTGGGTGAACCATGTTTTTTTTTTCTAAGTAGCAAAAAAAGTAATTATTTTTAATCATACGAAAATGTCCAACATATGTGAAGTAAAATATTCGAAAAGAAGAAAGAACGAACAAAGCGAGAAGAGAAATATATGCAGTAACCGAAAGGAAGAGGAAGAGGGAGTCGCCAGGAATCGTGAAAGAAGGAAGAAACGAAAGCATCTCAAGTGCTTTCTGGAAATTGACATGCTAACCTTGATGAAACGAAAACATGTTCTTTCTTCCTTTCAGAGTAAGCAACGACACAAAAATAGTTGTCAAATGAGCAGAAACTGAAGTTCACATCCACAGCCCTACAGCCACTTGAGACGCTTACAGATTTTTCTTATATTTTTTAAGTACATGTAATAAAGATACTTTTTAAGAGGAACGAAAACATTTTTTTTTTGGTTATTGATTCTCTTCTTTCTTTTCTTCTATCTTCCGTACAGCATTCGTTCCGTAGTCTTCTTTCTTTTCTTCTATCTTCCCTACAGCATTCGTTCCGTAGTCTTCCGTACGTCGTCCCGTTTTGGTCCAACTTTTCGCTCGCCGCTTCGTCCACCTCCCCTCCGTCCTTCGTCCCTCCGTCCCGCACGTAAAGAAAAACCGTCGTGTAGTAAATGCAGCGAAATTGTCGCCAGAAAAACCGTTCCCCACGTCTGTCACTCCCTCTCCCATTCCCATGGATCGATTCTCCTCTCCCTCCACCGCAGATCGCCCGCGCCACGCCGCCACAGCCTCCTCTTCACGACCTCTTCTTCTCACTTCTCCATGGGAGGCGGTGCGAGCTCGTCCATCTCCCTTTGGCTCCCTCGCAGTGGGCGCGACAACACCAGTGGCGGCCGCCGCACTTCCCCTGAAGAAACGGCTGTGCTGCCCACGACCGGATCCAGCTCCACGCCGCGACGACGACAAAAGGAGGCAGCGACCAACCCCCCCCCCCCCCCCCCCCCCCCTTTTTTTTGCTAAACTAGGTCGCCGCCCTGCCCGGCTGCCCGGGGCCTGCTGCCTCTCCCACTCCCCCACCACACGGATCGCCGTACCTTCCCGACGGCTGCTGCCCCGGAGCACCACGTCCGCTCTCCCTCTCAGGATCGATGGAAGCACGGCCCCGCGACTTCAGCCGCCTACGGCCAGAAGCAGCGGACTGCTCCATGAAGGTACTCTGTTCTCTGATGCAATATGCAAAACCAATTTTGCACGGTGGAGATTAGCATAAATATTGGACGATTGCTAAAGCATTGGCGGTTGGTCAATTATTCAATTTGGGCTTTATGATGTTGATCAGTAAACTTATTTTCATGTTTCAATCTGACATCAGTGAAGTCCAGCTGCCTGGTGCACAACTTCTCCAGTTCACATTCTTCTCTTTTGCATAGATGCGAATTTCATTAAATACCTAAGGAACATATTAGAATAATCCCTGACAGTAGCCTATGGCTGGGAGTAGTCTTCTTCATCATACAAAATAGAATCCCAATTCCCAAGAGGTTATGACTTATGCGCTCAAGAGTTCACTATGTGTGGAGCATACTCGGATGATTTTGTATGTGATTTTGTATAAATGTTTAATAAAACCGCGAGAGACGAGTGTTCCAAATGCTAATGGTGTGCGTCCGTCTGTTTTAGCGCTAAACACGGATTAGATATTGACCTTTCTTTATTTTTCAGCCAATGGATGATAAGTGGGCTTATGATCATGGCTTTCGCTATCAAGGCTTGATGTTGTAGAAGGCAACGAGATTAATCTTGTAGCCAATTGCTCTAGGTTGAATCTTCAGAGCCAGTGTATCAAGTATCTCAGTCCGGTATGTGTTCAATCATGGAGCAGAAGGCACAAATATGAGTTACAGCACGTTAAGGGACGGCTAACAGAAACTATTTAAATTATGCAGAAGGAAAAAGAGGACTATGAGGTCGTAATCGAGGACTGCAAGTTCTTGTACAAGAAGAGCCGGCAAATCATCGACATGTCTAGCGGACGAGAGATGCAAAGGAGATCTTTGTTCTTATCACATCTAAGAGCATATATGTTGGTCAGGTAAATGTTCAGTTATGCACATACCATGATTAGTTTGTGAGGTGAGCTTTCATCAAGTTCTGGCAAGATAGCAATCAATTTTGTAAGCCTAGCTCAAGAGTGCAGAGGTGTATCTGTACATGTAGAAATTGGTCGTTACATGAGGGCTACCGCCAAGAACTTAACTTTTATGGTCCTGTGCTCCAGTCGATGACACTGCGAGAATATTAGGATAACCATGAGACGCATGAGATCATGTGATTGAGTGGATGTTAGCAGGATTTAACTTTTTTTGTTTTTGCGAGGATATGATTTAATTGATTGATCTGCTGTCGTGCAGGTTACTTGACTTTTGGCATTGCAGGACTTCAATAAAATCATGTTCTTTTCTATATGTAAGAGAAGTCCTGCTTGTTCCAGCGGTAAACTATTATGAATTCATCTAATGACGTGTGCTGCTCATATCCTGACCACCTGGTGTTCTTTTCCATACTTGGTCATGGTATTCTGAATTTGAATGATCCAAATGTGAGGTATTATATCTCTTTTCCAGACCTGGTCGGTGAAAAAATGCCTCAAGATGTGTTTTATTACTACTGATATTCAGTTTTATTACTACTGATATTCAGTTTGTCCTTTTATCATGTGCATGATACTGCACTGCCTACTAATCATTGGTAAAGTTGTCTATGATGTCTGTATAAACCGAGTTGTGCACTTATATATTCTCGATCTAATTCCCTGAGCACACAGGTCATCCGTGAACTAATTAGGATGATGAGATCCCAGATAAACAACTTGATATTACAGCGATGAACATGCTAAGAAGGTTCCCATGAAGGTACTCATGATATCCTGTCCAACCAAGTTGTTCGTGGTATAGGGAAATATCTAAATCCTTGGACAATGACCTTCATGTAATAGTTATTATGCTTTTTTACTACCTCTTTCTAGATGATATTTCTGAAGGTGGTTTGAAGCAGATGTATTCGTCATTTTGTTATTCGGATTCCCAAAATTGTTACGCTGTAAATGCTTAAAAGGGTCTTTTACCGGCTGACTTATCTCTCTAAAATGTAGTATATAAAATGTTCCGGTGTCTAAGAACTCTTTTTTATCAGTAATTCCATGGGAAAGATTTCGAACAAACTTATCAACCATTATCGAGGGTATTCAACAAAAAAATTCGATAACATACATATTCTACTTCTTTAGATTATGTTTCTGACCCCACCAATTATTACAACTTTTACATTGAATAACTAGCATATATGTTTCTGCAAAGATTTCTTGTAGAAAATATTGTACTTTCTTTCTTTCAGACTTAATTTACTATCTTTCAAATTACCTTTGTAAAATGAGGTGTTTAAGCAACCTTTGTGCATACCATTCTGTAACTGATTATTTGCTCAATCTAAATAAAGTCGGTTCTTTTATTCTCGCTCCGGTATCGAGCTCGCCGCCGTCAAGTATCAGCGTGAGAGCCTTCATGCTGGAGGACCTCCTCCTTTGGGTCCTCGCCTCCCTCTCCGTCGTCCTCAACGCGTTCGCCATCGACCGGGCTGCACCTGGAAGGGGCCATGCGGTGGTTCGACGAGTCCATGCTCGACTGCTGCGAGGCCAAAGCTGTCCACTTTCTTCAGGTGATTGCTGCTCACCACCACGATTCACCTTTCTGAAGAACAGGGAGACCTTGAATTAGCAATTATGTTCCATGTAAAACAAATTATGTTGTCCGTGCTCAGTCGTAATAAAAAAACAATTTCGAAAATAATACTCCAGACTGTTGTGGTTCATGTTGCATTATATATTGTGGCAATGAGCAGAACTAAAGCAAGTTCGGAATATGTTCTTAATGTCCAGTTAAGCGATCAAGTTTGCTGCATCAAGTTCACGCCTATAGCAGTCGCCTCCGTGCAGAAGCACCTGTAGCCACCAAGTACGGACCTCCAGATCCATTGCTTTTCTGTGAAAACTTAGTAGCACGGTGAATAATACAAAATGGATCAAAGGGACTTGAGATTTGCTTTTCTGTGGCTTGGTGAATAACCCAACTGCATGTAGCTGAAGATGATTCAGATTTTATTTATTACGGAATTCTCTTGTTCTTGCAAGTTATGTTGAATTAGAACTCCTATATATTGTATTGACATTACTCGAGGATAGGACCTCTGTTACATGAAGCATATGTACTTGATAGTTACTAGATCAGCAAAAAGGGTGAAGTCTGAACTTGGTAGTATAAGCACGTACATATTTCTCATGAGGTTTTGGTTTTTAACTATGATTTATACTCGACGTTACTTATTTCTTCACGCTTTATTTCTCACTCTATGAATGGAGTCAAAGAATTCAGATATGTAGTAGAACTTGTGTCAAACAAAAACACTAATTGTTGATAAGTAGGTGTTCCTCTCAATTTCGGTTTCAGTTTTCAGATATTTGTGTTGTGTGTGTGTGCTTAAAATCATCTACACGCAATGGCCAACTGAATTATTGGACATTATTTGAGGATAGGTCATTTAGTTAAATATTTAAAGTTGTATCTTGTTTTGACATCTGAATTCTTATTGTTCATGCTGCACTTATTATTGGTTCCACAAGACCATCAAAAGTAGTGTTTTCATGTGATTTGATATAATATGAGGAGGCAACCTGATGGTTTTGTTGTGTTCTGATTTATTATGATGTGTCTGATTTCTTACACCAGGTTGCTGTTTATGCGGAGTTTAGGTGGGATTGGCCTGAAGCACAAAAGTTGTGCTTTGCGTGAGGTGTGATCAATAGTCCTATGCCTTAGCTGGCATAGCCTTGTCAATAGTCTCAATTAAGTAAATTATATGTCATGCTAAATTATCTTAGAAGTAAAAAATGAAAGGAATTATGGCTATTGTTTGTTCGGCCATGATGTATTTGGCTATTTGCAGTTCTGCGTATGAAGATAAGCATCATGTTCGGCAATGCCATGACAACGTAGAGGACGGTGTGATATAGGTAGTTGAGGGGAATGGAGCTGAGGCAGGTAAGTGGCAGACCCCCACTCTGAAAGTTAGATCTCCTTGATTTTTAGGAACATTGTACTCATGGCCTGATTGTGTTTGAGGTATATGCCTATAAAAGCCCGGTGATGGTCTTTTTTCCTTCATGATTAGGTGTCCCGATAAACCAATTTGGTTTTTCTTCACATAAGAGAATGATGATAATATTGAGTTGATTCTTGTGAGAAAGCATCTGTCTCTAATAGATATGAAATCTCTTTGATCTGGATTTTCTTTTGTGCCATCAGTTGCGGCTTAGTTGTTACTGCATATATCTTTAGCCAGGCTATGGGGATATGATAGTTGTAGCCTGCATTTGTTTCTTATAAATTCATACCAAACCCCTTTCATGCAAAGCGTGTTCTGTTATCAACCCAGTACAGTGTTTGCTTATTTTCATATGCATATATTCCCCTCTGCGACTTTAATTTCATTCTTACATCTTTTTTTTCTCAAGTGGTCTTGAGTCTTCCTGTGGACTTTTCTGAAGGGTTAGTGACACTGTAGTTATCTTCAGCCAATGCAAAAATTGAATCTATTAAAAATAATGTTTAATTATGTTTATTGTTTTTCAGGTGGATCTACCTTCTTATAGTACTGCATCCACGTGTTGTTTATTCAAGTGTAGTTCATTATGATTTGGGCTTCTTGAGTCTTAAGTATAAATATTGTAGAAACATAATTTTGACTTCGAACACATCATTGTCTGAACCCACTCTACTCATTGGCCCATTTCATCCTCTCACATTTTCTCCCTTCTTGGCGCTGACTTCAAAAAGTGTGGAAGCAAGGCGGAGAGGAAAACTCCTGGCTGGCAATAAGGACCATCTCGCCATTGCCAGATCTAGGCCGTTGGCTAGCCCGAGTGACGAGAGTCAACTTGGGAAGGGGAGAGAGGCGTCTGCCAATGGAGGTGTGTGTCTGGCTTCGCAAGAGATGCTTGCGAGGAAGGACACCATCAGTTTAGAAGACAGCCACTTGCTCAGAGCAACCAGAGTTGAACACAGGCGTTTAGTGGCCATGGTTTATGGAGAGTGAAGGGACATGGTTCAGGCAAGTGACCATATTTTCGGGTTTGTGTCAACATTTTTCTATAGTTAAATTTGTACAACACAAATCACCGCGTGGCAATGTGCATATATAGCACAATGAAATGAGACAAGTCTAAGGAAGTGTACACTTACGTAAATCAGCTCTTTGTTTTAGTTTGATTTTCTTGTCTATATACCATATTTGCGTTATGTACATTTTCTTTGTTGCTGTCGAAGAATAAGGAGAGATAAACTTTGTCACTGCACTATAGATGTGATTTCTTTTATTGATGTATCCATACATCTATCTGTTGCTACTTGGGTTATGAGATCTCTTAAAAGTTAATCCCCCAGGTCGCATGCTATGTTTAAAAGAAGGAAATGAGAGGTAAACAGAGCCTCATTTGTGGATAACGAACCTTGCAAGATTATTTTGATAATATGCTATAAAAACTGTGAGGCGGGAACAGAAACCACCAAGATTAGTATTGTTGAAAGTAGGCCCAAGATTGCTGCAACTATGGTGATCTCCCCGAAGTTACATTGTTGGAATGGAGGTGAGTACAAAGCACAGTAACGACGCAATGGTAAAGTGAAGTTGAGAGACTAATGGGGATTGGATGGTTGGAAAGAAATGATTAAAAGCATGATTGTACCTTGAATAACCTGAGCTAGATGCTACTTCTCTTGGTTCAATGCTATTGCCATTTAAATTTTATGTGCGTTATGTTACATATTGAACGGAAACCAAATATGAGAACCCGTAGCAACGCACGGGTATTCAACTA
The DNA here is from genome assembly GCA_012064385.1 of Puccinellia tenuiflora. Lineage (NCBI taxonomy): Eukaryota > Viridiplantae > Streptophyta > Magnoliopsida > Poales > Poaceae > Puccinellia > Puccinellia tenuiflora. The sequence goes on from QRDG01000709.1 coordinate 636,754, forward strand.
GTCTTTTTTAAAACACTGCTTTTTTATGGTGGCAGTAAAAACATGTGATTTCTGGGAAGAAGAAAGGAAAAGGGGCATCGGACCTGTCATTTCTAGGAAGAAGGAAGGGAAAAAAAATCACGAACATGTGGAAATCAGGATTCAACCCGGAAAACGAGGAAGAAGGAAGAACGATTCACGCGAAATGGGCCTTCGGCCGAAAACAGTTCGTGCGGGCGAGTCGTACCTTCCGATTCGCCAAGAGCCCATGGACTCATGGAAGGAAGGAACGAAACCGTTCCCAAACGTGGCCCATGAACGTTCGCTCGCTGCCCGCGTTTTCTATTTTCTTTTTCCCTTTTATTATGTATATCTATCTATCGGACTCGTTGTTGTGAACGCAAGGACGTGAAGCAAATTTTGGCAAGCCCACTTTTTTGATCACACACTGCTACTAATTAACAGCTATTGAAACAAACAAAATATTGAAACGCTGCTGCAACCAGCTGCGTCACTACACCCAGAGCTCCCGACGGACGGACGACCTAATCAGTCCGTATATGGTGAGAACCAAACACTACACTTGACAGGGACATCAACTTACATTCCCACATGGATGGACTACAAGGTTTGCACTACGGCACTCGAGATGACGGCCAGAGATACACGGGATAGCACCCCTGGCCACCACCGAGCTTGGAGACCAGGTGTCACGCAGCGGCGCTGCTCCCTGCTTCGTCCAGCTCCAGCCGTTCAACGCTCTACAAGACACACTATCCTTTGCCCCAGACAACGCCGGTGCGTACTCCGAAGCAGAGATTCATGAGCTCCCTGCACATCGCATTTTGCATCAGCACAGCAGCAATAGATGTATTTGCTAACCGTCAGGTCTCAAGCAGAGCATAGAGCATGTTAGCATTAAGCACGATCGACACAGCAAGATGTCGTATACGTGTGTGATACGGACATGTCTCCTAGTTGTATAGGAATTACAGTGTTCGTGTAGGATAGCTGGTCTCTCACCTGTGCGTGTATAAAAGGCTATGCCTACCGCGTGTGATCTTGTACCAGATCGTGAGACAAAGCAAAATAAAATAAAGAAATGTTTCCCTAGCAATCTCGTTTTACTGTGTGATCGATACCATGTACGTTAATAGCCAGCTATTTGATCCATTGAGGTGGCTCCTTGCCTGCTTAGCTGATTGTACCCGTTCGCGTTGCCGGAGTTGTACCGAGGAGCCGTGCTACGTCCGCGTACCGTCGGAAAGTACTCAGACGACTACGTTGGAAGATCGGGCCAAAGCTAACAATAGGTATTAGAGCAATCTCGTTTCCAAGAAAAGTTTCCAAGAGGTGCGAATACGCACCTCTAGCAATCTCGTTTTCAAGTGGTGCGATACGAACATGGAGGTGGCCATGGAAGCTCAGGAGATCTGGGAGTGAAAGGGTATTTCCCTCCTAAACATGTTTTATGTGTTTGTTAACAACATAAGTGACATCTTATCGTGTGCTAATTGTCTTTAGGCTCAACCGATTAAAAGCACAATACGGTGTTCAAGCAATCAAAAAGGAGAAAATATCGAAGACGATGCCCGTAGATTTATTTGTTTATACATTGAGTCGTAGGACATCCGTATAATCGAGAGTTGCTCAATGGGAAGGTTGGGGAAATTCAATTTATTCACTAAAATCCATACATGCACCCCCACAGCCTTCCTATTACTCCCAGACAAGAATCGCAAGAAAAATCCTTAAAGAGATCTCAGAAAATCAGTGTTTTCTGTGCTATTCCGAATGGTCCGAAATATTCCGGATAAAATCCGGACGGTCGGAAAATTCCGGATGGTTTTCGGGTCAATTCCGAGGTGACCAAAAAACCTCTCGGTATGGGTTTCTGAATTGACTCGGAATGGTACGGAAAATTCCAGACGGTCCGGAAAATTTCGGATCTATTCCGAGCGTCCGGATTGGATCCGGCTAATTCCGGATAGCTAAATCCTGGAAAAAAACGGCTAGTTTGTTGGTGGACCTATATAAGGGGATCTCTTCTTCTCCAAGAGGTACCGCGACTTTCAGCCAAAATCCACCATTGTTCTTGAGCTTCATTTCCATAGATCTCTTCACCCAACCACCCAAACTCCTTGCCCTTTTAGGATTTGGTGGAGATCGTCGAGACACACATTTTCACCGAAGGAATTCGATTTCCCGTCATTGTGTGGTTATCTCTTAACCTACCTTTACCTATTGTTGCTAGTATAACTTGTTTAGTTTATCTTACTAGCTTGTATCTTGCTCATCATATAGGTCGTTCACCTAGTTGCATAATCTAGAGAACTTGTATTTGAGCAAAGTCTAATTTGTCAAAAATAAAAGAAAAATTTGTAGTGCCTATTCACCCCCACTCTAGTCACCTACTCGGTCCAGCTAAGTCTCTTTATTAAAGGCTTTGACGCCTAAAGTGGAAGATGACTAAAGGGGATAAGAGTGACAAAGATAAAAATCCAAATGCACCTCCCGTCCCGGAAGTCCCTCTCACCCTAGAATCTATTAAATCGCTTTTTGGAAATGATGAAAAAGCAAATGGTTGATGAGGTCGTGTCCCGGGTAGAAACCAAAACTTCTATCTCCTCATTTACTAGCATCCCCGTAGATGATGAGGATAATGACAAAGATGGTGATGGTAAAAAGAAAGAGAACCTTTCGGTATCATTGCACCTCCACCTTCATACCTCACTCAAGTTCAACCTAACCACCCTCATATAAACAATCAAAGTGCTCCTCCTCCTAAGCTAGATAGCACTCGTTTTATTAACTGGAAACGTTCTATGGAGTCTCACATTCGCAGCTCATTGATACAACTATGGAGAATCGTCAAGGATGGCTACAAGCCCGTCAACCCCGACAACCTGACAACTCAAGAAGTGATTGATGAGCAACTTGATGCATCAACACAATTTATGCTTAGAAAGAGCAATGATAGAAGAAGATGTCGATCAAGTTCGTGAATGCAAGACCGTTGCTTGGAGCCAATTTATTTATAGAGTGGTTGCAATTTTTTGTGATAAAATGAGAAAGAAAAAACATATTTATGTAACTTATACTAGCTGGTGCATATCAGCTCTATAGCTCGTCTCCTCACCTGGATCTGCTACAGGATAAAAACTGCCCCACCTACTTATTGCTTAATTACTCGACATGCTTAACACCGGATACAAACAAGTCAAATCCCGCAGCCCTCTTATTCCAGTGAAGTCAAATATTTGGTTCCTTGTAACAGACTTTACCCAAACCATCTAGCGACATCGACCATATTTAAACACCTGTGACTTGTCTCCACGCCATAGCAAAATGAATTTCAACGCAAATGATAGTATTTGTAATGAACATCTTTTTTGTTGCCTGCAGGTTCATCTTGGTCTAGTGCAGGGGAGGGTCACGCACATGGTGTGGCCGCCTCATAAAATTGGCCGAGTCGACAAGAGGGTGCCAGAAGGAAGGGTCATGCCGCAGCGATAGTTTTAGTCTCTCTTACTCGGTCGGCTGTTCTACAGTTTTCTTTTGTCAGCAAACGTGAGTTATGCTGGTGGTGTTGACCATGGCGTCGGCGCTACAACAACTCATGGCAGCCTGCTGTCGTGTGAAGGTGGCGTGCTACCGCACCGCAACAACGGCGGTGGCTGTTTCCTACTTCGGCTACAACCCCACTGAAGTACATGCTCTATCCCTCCTCCATGGTGCTCTGGGTGCCTTCGTGCCAATTTAGTTTATGAGTTCGCCTAGTCCCTCTTGTTCCAAGGTTGCATCTATTTTGTGTAGTTCCTTTACTAGATGTGTAGTAGGGGAACTTCACTAAGTATGGTGCTTGGCAGATCCATATTTTTTTTTGTGAGGATGTAACTAGTAATTATTATGGTGCATTTCGTAACAAGTAACTGTACATAATAATTTGTCAGTAGACTAGTCTGGAATGTCTCGTGAATGATATTCACATAGATGCTTTTGCTGTTTGTTCAGTTGATTGCAATGCGTATGTACATTTTGTTTTGTCCCTTGAGTATCCCATAAACAGTTTGTATCCTTTGCTATGCATGTTTCTTAACATCCTTCTGTCAAATGGATGAACCTTCTAATTACTTTGGTCAATGACAGCTACATGAAAGAAGGAATCAGGACAAGTGTTGAAGCGATCATGTTGGTATGTTTCTACTCTACCATCTCATCGTATACATTTTTGTGCTTGGCAAGTGGACTTCGTAATCTGGCAAATAAATTGAAATGTTCACTTGCATTATCATATTCTGCTGCTACTCAGCTCATAGCACATGTCAATTGTTTCTGCTTGATTAATTCACCTAGGATAATAAACTGAAATGTTCACTTGCATTATCATATTCCGCTGCTATTCAGCTCGTAGCACATGCCAATTGTTTCTGCTTGATTAATTCACCTAGGATAATTGTGTAATAAACTAATGATCTGGGTTGAAATTGAACAACAGATAAGCCTGCACCTGCGACGTCGACATGGGGCCATGTGCGGCGCTCTGTCGAGCTCGTCTGCCCGAGTGGTCGCCGGCGGAGGAAATGGCGACAGTGAGCCACACATGGGAGAGCCCACTGTTGTAGGATGCATGAAAGTAGCTCTACCCATAGATGTTTCGATTTCTGCCTAGCTTCAGTTAGTTTTGCTGAAGTTTTATCTTTTCAGTATGTAATAGTGCGGGGCTGTAATTTTACCTATTTGTAAAGACGTGCTCTGAAACTTTACAGATCATTTTTTTTGGATTAAATAATTTTGGATATTATTTTTTAAATCCCCAAATATATACTAATGCCGTGCTTCCTGAAGTGCACGCCACTGGTGTTACTATTTTTAAAAGTCATAAATTATTACTCGTGGTGCACAGTTTGGACAGCACGCCACTAGTTCTCCACTTAGTAGTGGCGCGCCTTGCTGTAGGAACGCCACGAGTATGTGCGTTACTAGTGGCGCGCCGTGTGGTTGGGACGGCTAACATTTTTTTGTAATAGTGATCATTGATCGGAGAGCAGTCTCGATCATTTCAGGAGTGTTCTCGAACCGTAGGGTAACACACTTAAGGTATTCTGATAGTATCGGAATTGTCGAAAATATGAAGAGAGAGAACCGGAAGGGTTCCGGCACTAGTAGAAAAACGCTTATAGGTGAAAAAATAGCCGTGACGCACCGCTATTTTTATACGTCACGGGTATATAGCCGCGGCGCACCGAAAACGATGCGCCACTGATAGTGCCTTACCCGTGGCGCACCAAAAGTTGGGTGCGCCACGGCTATATGGTTGCCGGGCTGGCTGGTGTGCCCCCTGCTTATCCATGGCGCGCAGAATTTTTGGTGCGCCACGGACAAGTTGATACCCATGACGCATCGCGACGAGCGACGAGGTACGCCACGAGTAAAGTTCCACGCGCTTGGAAGGCTGGGGTCGGACGCGCGTGGACTGCGTCACTCACAGGGACGTCCAGGTCGATCCGTGGGCTACACATCCGACGGTGGTGGGCGGCCTCATGCGATGCATCAACAAGCACACGATCCGCAGCACAGAACAAGTCTATCGCGATTCGATCTAGAAGAGCAGAGGAACGCTAGACAGAACCACCGCGCGCGCAGAGGAACGCGAAGCTCCCCGCGGCGTCCAGGCCGGCGACGGATCCCCCCGCGCGGCCGTCCTCAAATCAGCGACGGAGCGCTCCCAACCATGGCGTCTTTAGGTCGAAGCTCCGGCCAGCCGAAGCCCCTTCCGCGCCGGATGCGATCTGGAGCCCCCCGCGCGTCTCCGTCGGCAGCACCGAAGCCCTCCCGGAGGTCGTCCGTGCTTGGGAAGGAGGCCCTCCGTCGGCCATGGCGGGCCGCGCGCGTCCGCGGTGGAGGAGCGCGAAGCCCCCCGTGCTGGTCCGCGATGGGGAACGGCGGCCAGAGGAGGAAGGCCGTCCTCGCGGTGGGGAACGTCCATAGTAGCATTAGGCAATTTCTATGTGAGTAATTTCAAGTGGTCTTGTTTATTGACATGCATAGTAGGACAATTTTTGCTTACTGAATGTGCATACCATCTGACGGGTAGTTCAGTTGCATCCTATGCTCCCTTCATGGCTGTTATTATTTATACATTAGTTTATGTATTTCTAGGTTGGTTCTCTCTCAAGAAAGATGTTTCATACATGATATGGTTCATTGATAATGCTTATTCCTTAGTTTTTTAGTTCTTCCGCTGGATCCCTGTCAAGTCTAGGTTAGGCTATTCTTCAGAGTCGGGTCCACCGTTTCAGTGGGTTCTCTCTGTTTCACTTGGTTAAACATATACATCATTTTAATTCAGATTTGGATCTTAGTAGCATTAGGCAGTATTCAGTAAAGTAAAAGGTCAAGTACTGCCACGCCGTGCATCAAATTTTGAGTTTCATCAGTCCTCAGTGACATAATGAGAACATACACTGGATAAATTTGCGAGTCCCAAATTTTTCAAAATTTACAGAGTTTTCATGGTTCCATGGCTCCTGGTGGTGTGAGGATAGCTGCAGCTGGTGTTCGTGCTGGCGAGGTCAGGACGGTGACGCCATGGATTCTTGCCTGCAGCTTCCTGCTTAGGAATGGCAACGGGTCTGCCCCCGCTCGGGGACTGCCTTTTCTCCCCCGTCCCCGTCCAAGCAAAACTCTTCCGTCCCCGTCCCCATTCCCCACTACGTATAGCAGAACCACGGGTTGCCCACCCCCACCTCAAACATGCAGCTAAAGTGAATCATCTTGGGAAAAATACAAACATGTTCAGAAAAATAACTGCAGATTTCATTAGGGAACAGATATAGCAGTATCCAGCAGCAACCAGCAAGCACTAATTAGCTGATTTCATCATCAATCAAGTAAACCTTGACTGGCAGAAGCAAACAGCATCAATGAGTAGACATGCCATTACAATATTTCAAAGATATAAGTTTAACAATAACTTAATAAGTGCTCGGAGTCACAGCTCCACACACTGACACACATAAGAGATAACGAGTACTTATGTTTGACTCAAATAGTTCACACGACAACGCGACAGAAGGACGTGACACGAAATTTAACTTTAATAGTAGCGAAATATTTTATCGCAGCATGAAAAGACCACCAAAAGCAGCAAATGACCAGCAGCTTCTTTATTCTTCTTCCAATATTTGAATTGGCACAAACGCAACTCCATCACAGTGCCAGCCCCTACATACATTTATAAATTAGTTGAAGAAACAAATGAAATAAAGAAGCTTGCATAATTTATAAGTTGTAGAGACAAACCTGCATTCCCTCTTGTATGTCTTCCAGACAAGACCAGAAGCTCACAGCCTCAGCTTTGCTTGCATCTGCAAAAGGTATACATGAGTTATGTTCATTTTATTATAATGAAATTTGCCAAGATAAAAAGGGCTCGAAGAAATCTTTGAATGATAAACATGTTAGGAGTAATCTTGTCAATGTAGTTGGCTGGTAGAAGGAGATAGCTTAGTCATGAAGTATCTAGGGTATGTAGGGAGAACTCTAGAATTAGGGATGTTCTAGAGTAAGATATTTAGGAGTAGCATGAAATATCTAGAGTTTGTAGAGTATTCTAGAAGTATGGTGTAGGGTTTGGATTGTGCCACATGGCAACAATCTAAAGGGTCATGTACAAGTATAAATAGGGGTACCACCCCTCCCATGTAACTAAGCTTGTGTGATATGTTGAGAAGACATATAGAGCTTCATATATTCCTGGTGTGAGTATGGAAGAGTGAGGTGTGTGTGTGTGTGAAGCACAACCTTATTAGAAGGGAGCTAAGTGATTTAGCTCCTACAATTGGTATCAGAGCCTCAAGATCTGAGGGCGGCGGCGATGGACTCCATGCGATGTGGAGGACGACCGCGTAAGGTGGAGGTTGTTGACGGTGTGATGCCCATAGCTGCTGGTTGCGCGCGATGCTGCTAAGAGAAGGTGGTGTGATGCTGCCAAGAGAAGGCGGCAGTGGTGCGATACCGCTGATACCGCTGGCCTGATGGTGGTGGTGTGATGCCATCATCATCGTGGAAGAGCTGGTGTGAAGCCAACAGAGCAATGATGTTGTGGCAAGACGGCGTGGTGACCGGCGCTGCGAAGGCGTCATCCATGAGAAGCTGAAGTCGCCGTGTGAGGCATGCTGGGGTGGTGGTCGTGGAGCTATGAAGGCAACATGGTGAAGCTACTGCATGCGTGCGACAAGAAGGTTAATCGAAGAGAGAGCCGAGAAGGTGGAAGAGTGAGGAAAGCCCAAAGAAGATGGGAGTCGACAATGTGCCAACATTCCTGTGAGGGGTGTTCAAAGTGTATGCCCAACGGTGTGATACTGTTGGAGATTGTGGGCAGGCGGTGGTGTGATACCATCGCCGTAGAGGGTGTCGGTGTGAGGCCGACCACTATGGTGTGATGCCATAGTCACTAAACAGGTTGGTGTGAAGCCAATGACGGTGGTGTGATACCATCATCATAGAGGATGTCGGTGTGAGGCCGACCACTATGGTGTGATGCCATAGTCACTAAAAAGGTTGGTGTGAAGCCAATGACGGTGGTGTGATACCATCGTCGTAGAGAGAGTCGGTGTGAGGCCGACCATGATGGTGTGATGCCATCGTCAAGTGGAAGAGTCGGTGTGAAGCCGACGACTGTGGTGTGATGCCACTGTCACATGGAAAGTCGGTGTGACCGACATCAGTTCAGTGTGAGGCTGACAAGCAAGGTGTGATGCCGTTGCTAGGCGTGAGGCGGTGCGAGGCCGTCACAAGATGAAGCACATGGTCCAGGTGATCTGGATTAGGGGAGATAGTTGATATGACAAGATTAAGGGGGATTTTGTTAGGAGTAATCTTGTCAATGTAGTTGGCTGGTAGAAGGAGATAGCTTAGTCATGAAGTATCTAGGGTATGTAGGGAGAACTCTAGAATTAGGGATGTTCTAGAGTAAGATATTTAGGAGTAGCATGAAATATCTAGAGTTTGTAGAGTATTCTAGAAGTATGGTGTAGGGTTTGGATTGTGCCACATGGCAACAATCTAAAGGGTCATGTACAAGTATAAATAGGGGTACCACCCCTCCCATGTAACTAAGCTTGTGTGATATGTTGAGAAGACATATAGAGCTTCATATATTCCTGGTGTGAGTATGGAAGAGTGAGGTGTGTGTGTGTGTGAAGCACAACCTTATTAGAAGGGAGCTAAGTGATTTAGCTCCTACAAAACAGATTAACCAGATCTGTGTATAAATTAATTAGCTAACTGAAGCATTGTGCAAATTAACCAGATCTATGCATCACATCGATTCACACACTAAAATATCACAGATCGGACGTATCACACTCTTCACATATTCAAGATGCAATCCACCCGGGGTGCGCCCAGGGATTTGGCCGCTCCCTGGCGGCCGGAGGCGGAAGACTGAGCCGCCGATGGCCTCTGCTCCGGCCAGCCTCCCTGCATGCTGGTCGCCGAAGACTGCTCCCTCGATGGTGACTGCTCCGGCCTGGCTCCCTGGATGCCGAACGCCCGACACCGAGCCCTCCGCTGTTGCTCCGGCCTGGAGCAGCTGGTTGTCAACAGGAATGAAAGGGTCCATCTCGCCGCGTGTCCCCGAGATGGAAAATAAACAAGGACGGCGGCAGGTGGGATGGAGAAAAGCAGGGGTAGAAAATGACGGCCGCACGGGTGAGAGACGAGGGTTTGACCGGTTGTTGGCTTATATAGAGCATTATTTGGCAACAGATCGGCTGATTAGCTGAAATTAAGGTAGGGTTAGAGAAATTTCTGCGATTTGTTCGATATGCTGCGGGGCTCAGTGGGTATGGGGACTAATGGAACGCCCCCCGCCCCGCTGTACCCGATGGGGGGCAAATAGTTAATGTACTAAAGCAGCTGAACCACTGTGATTAAACTTTGGAAATCTGTCAAAATAAGTGCATTTGCAATATATAGTATTCTAACGTGAAATGTTTAGCACATCATATTTTGTCATCATTCCTCAATTGTACTTTATGTTGTTTATTATAAAGTGACGATTCATTATCTGCATTTGTGTTCTTCAACCTGGCAGCTAACTTTCTGTACTTTCTTTTTTCAGTATATTTGTGTTCTTAAGGATGTGATAGCTACAGCTGAGAAAGTGCAATGGGCTGTCCAGAAAATTAATTAAGCCATTGATTCGAGGGTATACTTTTTTCACTTCCTTTTATCCTTTTTCTTCTGTTCTCATGTGTTGGCGAGCTTTGTTCAAGCATTTGTATGTTCAAGAACATCAATAGACAAGACATGGCGATATTGCGATCAGTATATAGTGTTGTTCATAGGGTGTAGAGTCTATAGGACAACACCATGATTAATCACCAAATTCATCCTTTTTCTGCCATATTAACTATATCGTTTTGGTAGGTGTCTGATGATGCAGTTATAGGTGGCAACTAGAAATTCTGGAGAACCTGATTTAGTTAATGTTTGTTCAGACTTGAGCATTTAACTGAATCAACCATTAAGGGTTTTAGGCTGCTTTTGAACAAATTATTGTTGATGCACAATACTGTTCCTTTTTATGTAGAAGAAATGAGAAGTGTGAGGTGTCAGAGGATGCCACACAGCAGCACAAAGTGTACTGGCGCTTGTGAGGTTCTTTACATTTCTTCTCTTTTCCTCTTTAGTTCTTTATTCTCATCGTTCTATTCTGATTTATTTTATCATTGTTGACGTTTGGTTTTGTTGAAATTTTCAGGGGCTATTCTGGGCTATGGACTGTGATTACTTCAAAAGTTTGCGCTTTGATTTTCTTGCAGTGCTGACAAGAAGCCACATATCAGCAAGTATGCAGAGCTGTGCGGTGAGGAGCGTACGATTGCAGAGAATCGGTGGTGAGGCGACAGAGCTTGACGGTCGAGTTGTCGTTGTGTAGGGACGAAGAGCCGACACGACAAAGGATGAGAAGGAACCTATTAGCTCCTATGAGGTACTCCATCTGAAAGAAATGAATACCAAGCATGTCCAAGCTAGGACAGCACATATGACAAGGAAATGTGGGGACTTTCCTATTATTGTTTCTGCTCCCTTAATTTATATTTTTAAACTGGGATTGAGTGATTATTTCCTTCAATAACCTGAACCTAAAATAGATAGAAAAGTGACAAAAGTGAAATGGAAAGCACATGCTAGATAATGATAGGTAGCAACACCATGCTTGCCAACTCTGGGTTAGAATTGTTATAGCCCACTCGCATATAAGACTCACTCAAAATTGCTGACCACAAGCTCCATAGATAGCCTTCAGGTTCAGGTAGACGGCTATTCTCGTTTGGAGGTATGCAAATAACTAAATATTCTGTGCATGTTTTATTAATGGAGAGTGGTTCTCTGTTATGAGCTATCTTTCTTAATATATTAGTTAACTACATGTTCCGTTATGCTTGCATGTGGTTTCTTTTACGCTTGCAAGTAAATGCAGTAGATCTTCTCATGTTTTTACACAAAGATATTGATTAATAGGGTACTGTCCAGGTTCCTACTCATTGTGTTGTTCTGTATGTATCATTGTGCTCAGGTTTTGGAAGAATCAGGCTAAGGGGTGGGTCTAGCGACAACTCAATAATTACCATGTGGAGTTTGCTAGGGGTAGAAAATGTAGGTTCTTTTGAAATATTAAAGTTCCATGTACAGCTTCGCTTTGTTATGGTAGTCAGCACTAATTAATAATATTTGTACATACAATATGCTTACTATAACCACTTCATACTTATTCAAAATGTGCAAATACTATTTTGTAGTCTTCTATATCATGTATGGCACGATACCAATGGATCTAGGATATATTTTGGGCAGAATTTCCTATTTGTTCCATTTGGTTGCTGAATGATATCTAGCATCATCTGATGCAATGTGTCGAGAACTTGAGGAGGCTATGCATTTTTTTACTGGTTTATAAATTTGTTTTCCTCTGTCTGAATAAAAAGAAAGTTTATATTTATTGGTGCCTCAACAAAAGCAAGTTTCGACTCTTCAATGTCTTGAGGACCTAAGTTAGGAATTATTCCCTCTGTCCCTAACTAAGGTCTACCGTTGATGCCAAGGCAGCTGGGACGGGAAGAACTCAAATCAATAGCTGGTCTGTCATCATCCGAACCTCTAGCTTGTGCACACATTACCATTAGTGCTAGCAAATGCTCGGTGCAAGATCCGTTGGATGTTCTTGATAGTGGAGAGTACATGAATAGGAGAAGAATACCAGCACCAGCAGGTCGAGGGAGGGAGACGCCATGGGAGCACCCACTGATCCGCCACAGTTCCAGCCTGGCACACTCTGTTCCACAGCTTGTTCCCCGCCCACTCTGTTTTGAGTAACAAAAGAGGAGGCGTCGGTGAGCAGGCCAGGCACAGCGCCACTGGGGAGGCGTGGGCGAAGATGAATCCACTCCGAGCCAAGAAACGGCAGTTTCTCCATTAAAGAGTAGACTGTTATGCAACTAATATGAGAAAGAAAAGGCAGTTTCTCCAAGCCAAAATACAGCTCGGTCACCAATAATTTAGAGCTGCAGTAACATGATATTGTCCTCATTATTGAACAGGGGCAGACATCAACTATCAATGTGAATGTGTAAATAATAATGTTCTATGCTATTTGCAAGCCAAAAGAGCGATAAACTGGTGAAGAGTAGTCAGGCTTTTAATTCAGTGGAGGTGGTTTATGATCAATTTTGTAGTTACTCTCTTCCAGTCTTAATGGAATGAAAAACAGCCAGTCTTAATGGAATGAAAAACAGCCAGTCTTAATGGAATGAAAAACAGCATTTGGTTGCACGTTCTTGAATAAATACTTGTACATGTACGTATCATGTGTGAACCTTGTGTTTCTTTCAGTCGTCTGATTAACTTCTGCTTTATAAGCTAGGTTGCCATTTTGTAGAGGTTAAAACATATTGTTGTTTTATTGACATGGATTTTTAGTCAAAGCAATTACAGTTATCATGATCATTAAATTAGGTCACGTGATGGGTTTGCTTTTGCTACCGATACGCAACATGCGTCGATACTAAAAAGAGATGAAACGTCTGGCATAAATTATGACCTGATTCTGCCACTTGCGCCGCAGGGGGCCAAATTGGATCGGGCCGGCGATGGGAACAAAACACGGTGGACGGTGACAAAAAGGGCAAAGAACAATGTGACATGTTAAAAAGGTCGACGGTGGAAGGATCCTGATGGTGAACACAACAAGATGAGCTGCTGAAACCCTAACGTGCAGCCTCGATGGTAGTGGCATGAGGGTAGAAGAAATCTCAACCATGGACAACAACATATATGCAAAACACATAAAACTTATGGCTAAAATATAGTCTTGCTTCCGGTATTTCCGCCAGTGGCGCAGCGGGTCAACTTAAAAAAAGAAATTGGAAAGGCATGGAAGAACCCCACGACGCAACGGGTCAACTTAAAAGAAGGAAATTGGAAAGTAGCAGAAATCTCAACCACGGGTCAACTCTGGGTTTGAATTGTTATAGACCAATAAAATAATTTTTTTGGTTAGTTTTCATAGTTCGTCCAGTATATATTTGGTCTTAAAAGAAGGAAATTGGAAAGGCATGGAAGAGAAGCATTGACATTGCTTGAAACTTGTATACAGTGCAGAGTAGATGCACAAAATTCAAGTCCTATATAAACAATAAATTGTGCAGAACCCCATCTTCATTGAAGCATTCATTCTTTTCTGTATGCCTGTAGAGTGGACATAAGCGACGAGATCTTTTGCAGGACTTGTTGAGCTTACACTTTTGCTTCTGCCTGTTTATATTTGCATCTCTGGCTATATGTATGTCTTTCAGTATCTCTGCTTACATTTGCTTGCGACTGTTTATATTTGCATCAAGCTTGCTGAAATTAGTGCTACTAGAATTAGCACTTGACCTTGGTGTGTATGTCTTTCAGTTAGAATTATTTAGCGGCAGTATATTCAGGGAAGGCGCGGCTTGATGTTAAGTCTGGTGTATATTCACGGAAGGTATGTCTTTCAGAGATTAGTGCTATTATTCAGTTAAAATTATTTTTGCATGTGACCTCTATGTGTCTGGTCTGGTGTGTAGTTTATACAGCGAAGATGCAGCTTGATGTTTCGGTTCACAATATATGTTGATAGTCCCGATTCGAACTTAGTTAATTCACTTTACAATACACAATGATTCGAACTTGGTGAATTCATTTCACAGTGCCGATTCGAACTTTTGTTAGTTCCTTATTTTTTGGCTGATGTATGGACATAAGTTAATTTTGCTTGCATTTTTTGTTCTATAGGTGCTGATATCAAGCATTGCCTCGGTAGAACAACCTCCGCCACCAGTTCAGGTTGCCGGATGATTCTGTATGGAAGTATTGCACTCAACCAGATGTGAACAAGAAGAATGCTCTCAAATGCAATTTCTATGACAAGATATGTACTAACGGCGTTATAGCTGGTCTATATGGCCATAGTTGGGCTATAGACTTTCCTAACTTTTGGAAAAGCTGCGGCTAAATATAATAGCCGGCTGTTTAAAACTTTAGTCTCATGTCTGTAAGCTCCTCTTTTTTGTTTCCTCATATTCTCATTCGCGTCGTGCTGGGCCGATAACTTACCTCCTAAACATATGTTTCGGTTAATAGTTAATCATGACAATCTCGCCTTATAATTTTTGAAAGGGGTGATCTCGGAAATATGAAATGATGCTTTTTTTATGAAAATAAATTCCGGCATAAATCCACCGTTTGCGCCAATTGGCGCAACGGGTCATCTAGTGAGCCATAATATCCGATAGAGCAGAAACACGCTTGTAGTGGTTGCTTGTCTTACTGAGCCATGGAGGCACCTGCAAGGTTGACAATGAAAACAAACCACAGTAGGGATCGGATAAATAACAACTGAAAGTAGCAGTAAAGTCAGTCGTCTATTTATACGTACGAATCTCCCATGTCTTATTTGCCAGGACGGTTTCTTCTATTGCATCTAAGTGACATAACACTATTCGACTAAAAGGCAGAGAGATAAATCAACGTCTCCATAGGTCAAGACTTCGAAAATTAGATTTCACGGTACAGTTCCAAAAGGGGAAAGTATCTACAGGGGAAACGTTCATCCTCTGAGAAATGTGAAAACGTTAGAAGACAAACCAACATAGTATACTTAGAAAATTGGCGTGGAATAAACACATGGCTTAGAAGAGGTTGTTGATACTCCGCAGTTAGAGATGCCTTGTAGGCCAGCATATTTAGAAGTCGGCCAAGCTTGTCGCGACAAACCTGCGTACATAGTTCACTCCCAATACTGGCCTAAGCAGTGGCACAGTCCGTCGACACTCGAAACGGATCTAAGATTGGGATTTGGAAATCAGTGAGGAGGAAGTAAGATTACCTGAAGGGATTGACGTTGGAGGTAAGATGGAGTGATGGATACGATGACAGGTTTGGTCTGGCGATGTTCTTGGGGACAGAGGCTAGCGGCGTAGTCGTACATGGAGAACGCCTCCTCATCTCTACAGGTTGTTTCGCCAGTCCTCTCACGGCCACCGTGTTGGCGGGGCAGATGCCAGTGGCATGGTCGTACATGGAGAGCTCCTCCGTATCTCTGCAGGTGGACAACGTCCTTGCCCCTGCTCCTCTCACGGCCACCGACGGTAGGCACAAATGAATAGATAGGGATTTGCTGAAGGCGACACACTTGAAGACAACATATTCGCATTGACAACCGGCTATATATGAGTAGATCATATGATGGTGGGTGGATTTGTGGAGGCTGTCCGCCTGGAAGACGGCAAAATAAACGGTAGTGGAGACGGGAGGGGAAGGGGCGTGGCTCATATGTATTCCTACATAACTGTGGCCGTTTTAGTCGATGGAACTGTGAGAAACTATGTAGGATTGAAGTCGGAAATGCCTCATCACGCAAAGAGGTCATGAACGTTCAGTTTTCATGGGATGACCTGGACGGGAGTGGGGCCTGCTGATGTGGAGGGGTTGCATGTCTAGAGAAATAGGTTAGTGGGGATGAACTATATAGGATTTTATTGACCAGTGCACCAGGCTAGCACTATGTAGCTCCGTCCCTGGTCCACACCCTAGCCTCATCTCCACAAAGAGCAGCCCCAAAATCGGCGACCCTCTCTCTCTCCCATCTCCAATTCTCTACGTCGTCTACAGGAACCAACCGAGCTTGATGCAGGCCATGCCGTCGACGACGAGAGGCCGTGAGGGATGGTGCGGTCCCTGCTGCATGGGGGCACCCA
This sequence comes from Puccinellia tenuiflora, assembly GCA_012064385.1. NCBI lineage: Eukaryota > Viridiplantae > Streptophyta > Magnoliopsida > Poales > Poaceae > Puccinellia > Puccinellia tenuiflora. The sequence goes on from QRDG01000709.1 coordinate 653,028, forward strand.
CGTCCGCAGCGAGCACGGCGATGGAGTGGGGTTGTGGACACGCTGGGGCATGAGGCGTGGTCCCGGCTTCCGCAATCCAGTGCCCGTCGGGCAGCTTGACGCGCCACCGGCCCGACCACCGCCTCCACTTTCCCTACCGATGTTGTCATGTTGTTTCATCACACACTAAAGTTGCTTAGTTGCGTCTCAAAGTTGTTTCAAGTTGTTTTGTAGTTGCATCCGATGTTGTGAAGATGTCTACCAAAAAAGTTGTCTACCATTGAGACGTGAAAGTTGCCTATCGTGGTTATAAAGTTGCTTTTAACTCGGAAATCCACAATGGCACCCGAGCTCACATGCTCCTGCTATTTTTGACAAAATAAAAAAAAATTAAAATATCATACAAAATTCTAATTTTTTTTGGAGACAAACATATATAAGTTTTTCACATTCCTGCAAAGTTTGTTGGAGAAATGTGAAAAGGTTATATATATTTGTCTCCAAAAAATTTCAGATTTTTTATAATGTTTTACTATTTGTTTAATTTTTTCCAAAAACATCAGGAGCATATGAACTTGGGTGCAGAAACGTCTCTCCCCTTTTAATTGCATATCGATATTCTGATTGTTGTCTACCGATGTTATGAGGGTTGCCTATTGATGTTCTGGGAGTTGATTGCCGCAGTCGCGAAAATTTCCTATCACGGTTATCAAGTTGCTTTGAATTGCCGATGTTGTATAGTTGCCTACACAAGTTGCTTCACGTCGTACCAAAGTTAATTTTAGTCATTGTCGAGTTGCCCTCAATGCGCACCAAAGTTTTTTAGCCTCGTGCCAAAGTTTTTTTTACTTGTTGCAGATTTACTTTACCGTTGTTTTGAAGTTGACGCATCACACACCAAATTTGCTTACAGATGTTGTATTGTTGCCTACCTCTATTGTATAGTTTTGTACCAAAGTTGCTTCGTATCGTACCAAAGTTAATTTTTAGTTAATGTCGAGTTGCTTACCTATGTTGTGAAGTTGTCTCATTGCACGACAAAGTTGCTTACCTCTTTTATAAAGTTGTCTCAACGCACACCAAAATTGCTTTGACTCGTAACAAAGTTATTTTAGTTGTTATGGAGTTGGTTTATCGTTCGTTTGAATTTGCCTCATCGCATACCAAAGTTGCATACCGAGTTGTATAGTTGTCTACCGGTATTGTATAGTTGCCTACCAAAGGTTCTTCGTGTATTACCGAAGTTAATTTTAGTTGTTGTCAAGTTTCTTACTGTTGTTGTGAAGCTGCCTCATCTCACACTAAATTTGCTTACTGCTTTTGTAAAATTTCCTCAACGCATACAAAAGTTGTTTTTAGTTGTTGTGTAGTTGTTTTACCGCTGTTTTGAAGTTGCCTCAGCGCACACCAAAGTTGCTTACCGATGTTGTGAAATTGTCTCAACGCACACCAAAGTATTGTATCATAGTTTAAAAACCGGACCGGACCGGCGGTCTGACCGGAAAAAACCGGAAGCAGCGCCTTGTCATGTTTTTTAACATGCATTGGTCTTTTAGTAAAAAACCTGACAAAACATTCTGTAATTAGTTATTACATGGGAATCGATCCCTTGACCTGAATCAAAGGGGTGCTAAAGGCCTGATAACCAACTAGGACGACAAGACTTAGTGATTAATTAGTGGATAGATCCAATAATAATGATATTCATCTCATATGAGATCAATATTTTTTAAATTAGCTTAAATATTCCGGTTTTCTGTCTCCAATGAACCAATGAACCGGCGGTTCGACCAGTGAAAACAAGAACCGATGACCTCACCGGTTCGATTGCCGCGGTTTTTTAAACTATGTATTGTATACAACTTAGCAATAGTAAAAATCAACTAGTACACCATAATTGTGGACTAACTTGATTGGCGTGGGTGCGAGAGCAGCTGACTAGACTGACGTGACGTTAGTTTTGGAGAACAACATTGGTTTCATTGAAGCTATCAATGGAGGGACCATGGTAGCGACGGCAGATGCGCTAATACCTAGGGTTTTATATGTTGGCCTCGTCAGGGTTACAATGCTATATTTGACAATGTCGTTGCTTCGGCCAGACAGGACTAGACCTTCTTGAACTGGATTGTGAGCGCGGTCCATGACCTAGAGTTGCATGTATCGTTGCTTCTTATATCACCAACGGTCATTGTTCTGAAGTTGCATTTAATTATTGTAAAATTGCCTATCATTATTGTGAAGTTATGTAACGTTGTTTTTTGAATTTGCCATCCTTGCTATGAAGTTCTTAATGCGATTTTATTGGCGGTAAAGTTGTCTAGTACTAATACAAAATTGCCTAACGCAGTTTCGAAAGTTGTCTACCCGTGGCTATGAAGTTGCCGGCCCGCTGGTATAAAGTTGCCTGCAATATTGAAAAGTTTGTAGACAACTTAGCAATAGAAAAAGCAACTAGTACATCAAATTGTTTTGTCGTACACTAAAGTTGCTTTATTATACTGTGAAGTTGTGTAACTTTACTGTAAAATTGCCTACACACGTTGTTTGTGAACTAATAAGAGCATCAAACTACAGTTAGTAATCTGCTTCTGAATTTGTACCGAACCTAAAAAAACCATGAACAAATCTGAAACGAAAAACCACTCGCATGTTGCTGATGATAGAGCTAATAAAATTGGTTGAATGTTTGATCTGATATCGAACTATTGCATAAATGGATCTATCCATTCCTATATACATCAAGTACAAGGGAATCAACTCCAAAATGGACTCTGGCTCAATACAATGAAGACATGGAGTTTCGTTTGAGGGCTTGGGCTAATGTCTGGGAAGCTGACTCGGCAGCCTAGACGTAGCCTCTCGCGAAGCTGCCAGAGGATGCGTCCTCCAGGCACGGGAAGCAGGCTCGATAGCCTTGACACTACCGGAGGACGCGACCTCGTAGCATGGGAAGCCGGTTCGGGAGCCTCGACAGAGCCGGAGGACGCGTCATCGGTGCACGGCCGCGCGGAGCAGCAGGAGGACGCAGCCTTGACGCCCAGAATGGGGGCGGAGGTCGAGGCTAGTAGCGGACAACGCTTGTGGCCGGAGCAGGGCCTACAGTGGGAGGCGGTTCGGGAGGAAGACGACACGGGGATGGATCGTTTGTTTTTTTGTGAGAGTTCAGGACAAGGGTTCGGTGCACGGGCGCTACCTAGACGCCTCATTATTATAGGTAACGATTTGTAGGGTTTTGTAATTTCTTTTTGAACTCAAATAAATTCCGTAAAATAATATGAGTAATACCATTGAATATAAAACATGATACACTCATTTGCATACTAGAGTAATTTAGAACAAATCATTTATAAAAATAGAGTTTGGCCGTATAAAGTATTGACATACTTTGCCAAAAAATATTTAGGGTTTATAGAAAGCCCAAGTAAATAATTTATTTCCAAAACTTAAAAAAAACTTGAAATTGGAGGATTAAGGAATATTTAATATATCATACTTTTGAAGACGTCAAAATAATCTTCTATATCTAGTTTTCTTGATTTTTGGGGATTTTCTTTGATCAATTATCAAAAAAAAATTTAGGTATTTTTATGTTTTGGGATGTTACAGAAATCGAGAGTCAGGACCAATAGCCAGCTTCTGGTCCACATATTGATAGAAGAAAACGCAACAGCTAAGCAGAGCAAAGACAAAAATTCTCCCTTTTTACACTTACAAGCAGCAAGTAAATGGCTGTTATATGAGAAGAAACTTTCTACACCACCCAAATCGCAGCCAAAAGAACACTATAGCCAAACAGAAGATAGGAATCAACCCTAATTTGGGAGAGGAAGACGAAAACATACACTTGGCTCCAGGAGAGCACGTTGCATGCGGTGGTAGTTGGGCAACTAAATGGAGGTTTGGGAGTCACCTTCCCCAACCCCTTAATGCACCATTAGGATTTAAAAATTTATTGTAAGTAAACTACGCTACATTTTATACTAAACTTTTAGAGTTTAAGAATTTATTTGTCACATTTTACATTATTAACTAGTATAATTTTAGTTTACATATTTTGTTTAATTAACCCCAGAGCAATGTTGTTCAAATAAAATTTTGTGCTAAATCTGAAGAATTATTAAAAGCAAATCTTGAAAATGATTTGTCTAACAATTGCATAAACTATATAATATATACATATTTGATGTAAGCAATCTAATAAGTAGTACTCCCTCCGTTCTATAATATAATATGTTTAAGCTATTTTGGTATGGACCACATGCAAATCAAAATGAGTGTACCTACACACTAGAATTTGTCAATATACATCAGAATATGCAAAATAGTAAAAGAGTGAAAACATCTTATATTTAGGAATGGAAGAAGTAGCTAGTATTTTTTAATATCGTTTTCTAATATATGATAGGTAGAAACTTCTAGAGTATGAATTGAACTTTTGGCTTGATTCATTACCTTGTTTGGGATAAGATGTGCCTTATGAGTTTGTATTATGTTTTATAATAAAACGTGTGTTACAAGTTGCACTGGGTTTAATAATAGGTAGACAACGCATGCTTGTTTCGTACTTGGTATTGAAATATCATCATGTGCATGCTGGATGACGTGCATGTCGGTATGTGTAGATACCTTGGTAGTTTCATTTATTTAGACACTAGATCATGCAAATAATTATGAGGATTAAACTCTCGCAGGTAAGAGGTATAACTTAGTTATGGGAGTCAGTGGTCTCAAGGTATGCCACGTTACCTGCATGTCGATAATGATCAGATGTCAAATAAGCGCCCATAATTCTGTTGTTGTTCTATGTATCTCGTTTCCCCACACAGCCCATTATAATTAAGAACCATGTCTTGGTCTTGCCCTCCTTTCCTAAATATAAGATGTTTTAACTCTTTTAATCTTTTCCATATCTGGCAAAGTCGGTGCCGCAAGGTTAGTTTTTCTGCATTTTTTAAATAATGCATGGTTTTTCGATGTCGCAAACTCGTAAGCATTTTGACACGAACGCACAAGCAGAGATGCAGAGATTCTTATGAATTCTGCATCACATGTTTCTGAATGTTTTTCTGAACTGCTCCGAACGTTGGTCTGTCAAATTGTTGGTGCATTGTTGGTGCAGACTTGCTTCGTCCTGGAAACCGAACGATTGTCCCTACCCCCCCCCCCCCCCCCCCCCCCCCGCGTCCGTAATCATCCGTACGACGCACTCAATGTTGTCCAAAATATCCGTGTCACCCTAAGGCCTTCCCTAATGCTTTCGTATTAGCGCAATATTATAGCCAAATTACTGATTGTGGCACTATGTTGAGTTTGTAAATTAGCTAATATACAACTCTTTCACGGGAAAATAGACAAAAAATGTTGGTAGCAGAATCAGAAGTAAGCCTTATGTCAAAATCTTTAAATAAAAGTTCATTTAGATACACTTCTAGAAAAAAAATGCCTTGGAGTGGTAGTCCTGTAATATAGCACTATTTTATATAACGCGATAAGATACGATGATTGGCTAGAAAACGTAGGTATATTGGTGACACTTCACATAAGTCGTCAACGGCTATTGCTAGATGTCCCCTCTTCAGGCTAGCCGTAGTGGGGAGCATATCATGCCACGACTTTTCAGTTTGTGAACAATTATTGTGATTATATTTCTCAGGCCTAGCTATGAGAATACTGCAACCTTTCTTGACCAATGGTTCCTCTATACCTCCCCTTCACCGCAATCAAATCCAACTCTTCGACATACATCTTCTCCCCTTCCCATTACACTTAAGAACCATGTCTTGCCCTCCACATTTATAACAGCAGCAGACTTTAAATCTATCTATTTCCATTTCACGGCGCAAGGTTTTTTCACCGAGCTCCGTGCTAGGCGCCCTATAATCATACTTCATTATATGCCGATGATGTGATCATTTTCATGGCGTCTATCAAGGAAGAAATTCAATAGTTCTCGAGCATCCTACCTCATTTGGCAATGTCACGGGCTTGGTCACCAATTTTGAGAAAATCCTTAGTCCAAATCCGTTGTGAGGGTCTCCCACTTGATGACATATTGATACGGATGAAGATAACGTTGGGTGGTGCCCCAAGCGAAGGCGTGATTTTGTAAGTAGCAGTTTTTTCCTCGTCGAAACGAATCGAGGTTTATCGAACCAGTAGGACTTTGAAATCAACAACGAGGTGAACGTTGACGATCTCTGGCACTTAATCGTCAATGAACATGGACCTTCACACACTCAAACAATTACTTTGCACCCAACGGCGGAAAGGTTGTCAATCTTTCCTGTGTGCTGAAAACAAAGCGATTAAATGTATAGTGTAGTGGATGAAATTATGGAAATAGACCAGAGGAGTAATGATGATGAAAACAAGTAAAATCAGGTTGTAAACAATGTAAAAAGATGGACTGGGGGCCATGGGTTCACTAGTGGAGTCTCTCAAATAGATAAAACACTCATATGATGGGTAAACAAATTACAGCTAGGCAATTGATAAGATTATGACACAAAATTAATCTAGCTATGATAAAGAGTACATGGTAATATTTATTTAGGCATCACAACAAATAACAAAGACCGTTGAGTCCAACTGCATCTTTGTCTAAAAAGTCCACCGTGGGATCGTTATCCAGCCTGTCACCCATCGGTATTAAGTTGCAAGCAACAGACAATTGCATTAAGTAAAGGGCATGAAATAAGCAATGTTAAACATCAAATAGACTTTAACACCGCTGTTTTACCCTTAGTAGCAACATCACACCCTCGCCCTTAGACGTTTCAGTCACTCGTGCCCAGGAACAAAAGGGGGCATGAACCCACTATCTAGCATAAATACTCCCTCTTGGAGATACACATAATCACTTGGCCAAAGTAACTACACACATCAGAGAGCATGCAAGAACATATAAGAATCATGCACAATCTGATCATAAGTTCATAATCCATCGGATCCAAGCAAACACATCACATAGCATTACAATAATCGATCTTGATCATGTTAGGCAGCTCACAAGATCATAAGACATGAAGCACAAGGGTGAGAGACTACCATCTAGCTACTGCCATGGACCCATGGTCCAAGGTGGAACTACTCCTAAATCATCCCGGAGAAAGGCATGGCGATGAAGAGCACTCCGTGATCAATCTCCCCTCCGGCAGGGTGCCGGGATCAACTTCCGAATCACCCCGAACTAGGGTTTATGGTGGCGGCGGCACGGGGTGACTTCTCTAGAAAATAATGGCTGCCTCGACGTTTTTAGGGTAAATAGGATTTTATAGGCGTCGGAGGGGACCGAGAAGGCGCCCCAGGGGCAGGGGCGGGTCCCACCCGTGGTGGACCCTGTCCCGCATGTGGAGGCCGCCTGCGCCCTGTGGGTGGCCTCCCAGGTCGCCCTTTGGTCCTCTGGTGTCTTCTGGCGAATAAAAAATCCCTGTAAATTTTCATCGCATTCCGAGAATATTTTCTATGGTGGATTTCCTGAAATACAAAAACAGGAAACTGGCACTGGGCATCTTGTCAATAGGTTAGTCCGACAAAATGCATAAAAATGATGTAATATGATATAAAAACATATGATAACATCACAAAACTAGCATGGATCAATCAAAAATTGTAGATATGTTTGACATGTATCACATATTACACTCCTTCACAGCCTCCCAATCTGGCTTTCCGCAGAGATATCTAGGTCTACCGCTCTCCATCTACCGCCTTCGATGAGTGCATTTTTTGCCCCTAGAAGACAAGATTGCCAAGAGGCCGTACGCCACCAATGGCAAGGATATCACTATGGGTGGCCGCTCCACACTCGTTAAGTCTCCACACTTCGCAAATAACCATTCATATCACCACCTTGGCTATGAATGCCGGAGCATTGGGGTAGATCGATAAACTTGAGAGGGCATTTCTTTGGGCTGGTGCTATGAAAGTTACAAGCGGGAAATGTGAGGTTAATTGGCAAATGGTGTGTCAACCAAAAGACTTACGACGCATGGGGATCCTCGACATGTCAAAATTCTCAGGCGCTTTGCGGCTTCGATGGCATTGAATTGCTTTTGGAAGGATCCCAATATGGCTTGGATCAGTTCAGACAATCCATGCAATAATGATGATATGGAGTTTTTCTATGCGGCTATGATACGTCCAACACGTATTTGTAATTTTTGAATAATTCCTGCCACTTTATTAATATTTTATATCTTTTTATTAGTTTAACTTTTATTATGTTTGATGTGTAAGGATTGGTGTCTAAACAAGTGTCTTGTGTATGTGTGAAGGTGCAAGAGAGGTTTGAGGTGAACATCAAGGAGCTGCCGTTATTGTTTACCATTGCTCTTTGGAGTGTTGTCTGACCTGGTGGTCAATTGTTACCGTGCCATCGCGCATCTATCTGAGGAGGAAGAAGATGAAGGATGTCATATCATGGATTATTCCTTGACCCTGGCGTGTGTGCATGACCTCTTTAGGTGAGGACGCCTCTAATATGTGCTGATTAGGTGTTGATGGTACCTAATCCTTTCCAACTTCTAAGCTCCCTAGAAATCGTGCGCGCTGGTTGCTCCAGGTAGTCATCCAATTGGACAATGACACGTGTACATAGGGCTGACCTTTTTTTTTTTGGTTGGAGGGGAGACCCTACCTCGTTTTCTCTCCTAACTTTAGCCCAGCTCGTGTTAGGCCCATGGCCGAGTCTACTTTTTTCTGTTGCGCTGCCTCTTGAGTCTTGACTCTTGACTGGGTGGGTGGTAGTTGATAATATGGATGCCCCACACATAAATTTTCTGTTACCCTAAAAAAACATACTATAATTTTTCTGCTGTACACATTTCGTAAAACAAATCATGTTGTACAAACTGATTAGCAGGTCAAACATGAGGTACGCGTGTGTATGGGGTCCACATATGAGAAGTTACATCCTTTGCCGCATGAATTGTCTTTAAATTTTTATGCGTACAAAAAAAAAAGCTAATCTCATTCTCTACACTTTTCTAATGGCTTGTAGAAGTTTCAGAGTACGTGAATTAATTAGATATTAAAATTACAGGATAATATTGAACTTGTTTGTTACAATATAAAATTGTTATATACAATTATTATATATATAGTTAATTGCAAATATCAATTAAATACCTATTTTATATTTTTTAGGGGAGGCAAAAGTTTTGCATCATCTCATTAGCTAAGAAGAGAATTGTCCAATTAGTTGCGAGAAAAAGAGAATTGCTACAGTCACCCTCGCCGTCCATCACGGAACACGATCGCCGTGAGGGCACAACCAGCCAATCTAACTACCAACACAAGCCACACACCATCGAAACGAGGGTCGTCATGGAGGTTGCACATTGATGTCATCGTCATCACTCCTCCATGATCAGCGACTCCGACTTCATCGAAGAACGACTACATGCCAAGTCCTCATCGCAACGGCCTTGTGTAGCCCACATCGGCCAATGCCAAATGTCAACCTTTCACATAGAAGACGGGTAGGTCCGATTCCGATGTTGTTGCCACAAAGAGGAGATGTGCAGGACCAGCACCAATGAAGATCTTCACAGACGGACCTCCCACCCATGTCATCGACACAGTTGCGACCCGAGGCAACAACCCCAATTTCATGGCAAGGGAAATCCAAGAGGAAGAAAAGTTGAACGCACTATAGGAACAACTATTGACAAGATCTTTCCGCAACCACACCATCTCATCGCCGTCGTCATTGTCGCGCTAGCCACCATGCGGAAAATTACACCCACTATTGAAGCCACGCACTGGTCCCTCAGGTCGATACACATCTCCAAGGATGATGTCCCAATAGGGAAACACCGCAAGAACATCGCCATCATCCGCTCCACGCCAGGGTTTCCCCGGAGGTAGCAGAAGAAAGTGAGGAACTCTCATATCGATGTTTCTTTCAAAAAGGGGATGGTGCCCAAGGCACGACCATCATCGGCTCCGGTTCCTAGCCGAAGAAAAGTTTTCACCCGGATATTCACCTGTAGACCTACATATTATGCATTAGACCAGCTACGTTCTCTAAGCCCTTGATACCAGACAAAATCTATCCTAGCTCGGCATGGCAGGGCTCAAAAACAGATTGAGAGACAACTCTCCAACATCTGGTCGCATTGGATTCTACCGCCGAGATGCCTTAGCGCCCTGTGGCTAGGTCGGAGCCAGACCAACATGGAGGAAGGAGTTGGCCCTTGCGCAGCCCCACGATGCTGGGGAGAGACAACCCGACAACAGCATTGCGCAGCAAACCGCCCCATCATATTACCTAGACGGGCGTGGACCATCGGCGGTGTTTGGGTTGGGCCGCCCAAATGCTGCTCGGGAGTGGCATGGGAGCGAGGTGGGCCCTTATATATTATATAGTGCTGCCATAGTTTTATATCTCATATGACAATGGGAATGCGGAGTACTGGTACGAGGTTAAGCTTCTTTATATGAGCTACAGCTGACACATTTGTTATTTTAGGGTTAAAAGCAGGTCCTCATTCATTCGATTAGATAAAAATAAAGTTACTTCCATGCGGCCCTCAAGATAGATATTAAATGGAGGATTAAAAATCAGAAAGACTTTAGTGAGCTCGGTCTTGCAGATCATCCGAGAAAGCAAGGGCCTGCTGTGCAATTTGAGTGTTCACCAAACTCATCACCTACCTGCATATGCTCTTTCCACAGACACCCGACATAATATAAGTGACGATCCCGTTAGCGGTCCTCTTCCCCTTCTTCAAAAGGTTGGCGATGTAATCAAGACACCATTCATCGAAGTCGCCATGATTCGTCGTGGCATGACTAACATATTTACACATTCCTTCACCGCTTCTTTATGACGAACAGTTCATGTAATGATACCTTGACCGATATTTTTCTCTATTGCTACTTTCAGATAACCTCTGATCGATCGCATATACATAAGTGGACGCAGCAACGCGCGTCTTTTCCTTCTAGTAGTAACTAATGTGGAAGGGGAAACCAATAAACAATTATTGGAGAGGAAATAAAGAAGCATTTGGTTATTCTGGGTATATATCGAACCCTTTGTCTGCGTATTACGTTTGATCCCATCCCAGCTGATCTAATTATATTCTTGCATTTTAGTACTTTATTGAAAAAAATCCTATTTATAAAACACCTAGTCTACTAAACAACTTAATAATGGGTTAAATACTGGTGCATAGACGCCTTTTTATCGTTCTCCTGCGATCCTGCGTATATGTGCGCCATGATCAAATTAATCATGCAATTTTAGGGAAACATAATCATTGGAGGAACCCTTTTTTTAATCTGTTTCGTGTCAAATTTCCAGAACGTAGGAACTTGATTCTAGGAGACGAAATTTTGGAAAAAAAAATCCTGAGTTTCAAGAGGAAAGTATGGATCCTTCCCTCTCTGGGCTTGCTCCGTCGCTCGTGGTTCCTCTTATTAAGGGACTAGCTAGGTCTCAGTTGACTGAGATTTAATAGGTATATGCTGGATTAAGAATTAGTACTAGTTAATTTGTTTTTTAGATGCTCGGTGCACTGCCACTGGCATGACGCATGTTGCTGCAATTTGCAGCTTATCACCGGNGGGAAAGCCTAGCCGTGGCGCACCAGATTGGGCTACCCGTGGCGCAGGCGCCTGCGCCACGAATTGCCACGCCACGGGTAAGCAATTAGCCGTGGCGCAGGGACCCATGTGCGCCACGAGTAGTTAGCCGTGGCGCAGGATACTAAGTGCGCCATGGCTAAGTGGAAATACCCATGGCGCACTGGTGGACTGTGCGCCACGGCTGTGGTGCGCCACGGCTACCCTCTGACATGCGCCACGGCTATGATTTTCTGTATTTTTTTATATACAGAAAATACAGTATTTATACAGATTATAATATAGGTATTTATATAGACATATATTCTATAATACACATTGCAGAACAATACACAAAATACATAGATCACATATGCATTATAACTGAAAATAGATCACGGATCATCATATACATCACATCGATCGGAATCGAGTAGCAAGTTCGAACATCATCACATTACAAAGTAAAGGAAGTTTAATTACAACACGAATTTCATCGACTGTTTGAACATAAGCTACACAGGTAGATAAGCTAGGCGTCGACGGTCTTCGGGGCCGGGAAGGGGCGGACGCCTTCTTTCGTCGTGAAGGGCCGGATGTCGCCTTGTGCCTTTAGACGCCGTTCCACCTCCGCATTATCGAGTGGAGCGCCGTCGTAGTAGAACATGCCTCCAACGGCGCAGACATCGTGTAGTATGATCCGCGCGAACGTCTCCTGGATGCGATAGAATTCTTGTCGAAGATCACGATCCTGGATAGTTGCCAAGTTTTCGGCCCAGCGTTGGAGTTGATCTGGCAACGTAAGTTTCTCTTCATCCCGTACGAAGGCACGGATCTGATGGATGGCGTAGTAGGCATCCCTCTCGCTGTTCTTTGGTTGCGTGACGCACGCGAATTTGATAATGTGGTGGAATGATAGCACACCTCCTCTTCCAGGTCTCTTCCTTTTGAAGACGCCTCCCCTCATACTGAAGCCAACTAGAGCATTATCCAGAGCCTTCTTGAGGTTGGTGTAGTCTTTCGGTTTGTCCTCCCTACCCGAGTCCAAATATATGACTACGGAATATTTCGGGCAAAGAACGAGCAGGACGCAGTACTTGTCTCTGGGCAAAACAATTTAGACAGAGTGTTAGAAAAATAATGATAGAAATCTAATGAAGCATCTTAATTATGGCGTAAAGAATGACTACTTACTCGGGATAGTAAGGCAAGAGAATGTAATCCTTCCACTTATTCTCCACCATGATTTCTTCGAGGTGTTTCGACATAAATTGCCAGCCTTCATGGCTTCTGAAGTTGGTCTCGATCATGTAGTAGGGGTCCGCTATCGCGACGCCCCTGATCTTCTCTTTTAGGACCTGGTGGGCCGTACTGAGACAGAATAAGCGGACTAAATGAGGATGGAGCCGCTTCAAGTTAAACATCTTGAAGATGTCATCAAATCGCACGAAGAGCAAATCCGCCGGCTCTTGTTTGCAAAAGCCATCAACTGCCTCTGGCACCTTGGCAGTGAAGAGCGGGTGTGGATGTGTTGGATCTTTCATTTTAAGAAGATCCAGCTCTCGTGTCAGAACACGCTCATGCAGCTTCTGCATATCCCCACTCATGAGTTGGAGCACATCAGGCGGTACCATCGGTCGACCCGCAATATGCATTTCCCGCGCAACATCTTTGCTCGGTCCTGGCCCGTCCTTAAACCGGATCGGCCGCGGAGCCGCCGGCTGGCTGCTAGAGGCATTGGCACCCTGCTGCGGCTTTGGAGGCAGCGACGGCTGGCTGGCGGATGCATAGTCGCTCTTCCTAGTTCTTTTCCGCCCCTTCTTAGCCTTTGGAGGGATGCCACCTCCGGCCGCTAGCGCTTCACAACAGGTCCCAAGTAGTGTGTTGGGGCTTAGGATAGCTTGTGTTGCTTCTTTCTGCGTGAAGTCATCGGCTGGAGGCGTCTCTTGAGAATCGAACAGACGCTTCGTGCACGTGGCTTTATCTGTTTGACCAGCGGGCTCGTGCGTGTGCGGAGCAGTCGGTGGTTCATCAAGAGGAGCCATGAATCCTCCGTCTTCGCAGCGGTCATCATCGATATAGCAGTCATCGAAGATGTCATCTTCCCGTGCCACAGGCTCTTTCAGTTGTGGTGGTGCTGGTGCGCTGGCCTTGACAGGGTTTTGCCCCAACCCGACTTCCGGTGTTGTGTGTGGAGAGTCCGGGCTAATACGGATCTGGGTTTTCGGCCACATCATGGGCCAGGGGATGCATTCACGGAGGAGCAGGTGGTCCTCGGCTCCCACGGGTTGAACAGGAGGATCCACCTCATTGCAGCCCGTGAACACCCTAATCAGTGAGACCTTGAAGAAGCCATCTGGTATTGGCCTGTTGTGGTGCATGCGATTTTTGGGCGCAACGATGGTAGCCCTAGCAACATCCTTCAACTCTCCATTCACATGGTGTAGGAGAGTGCATCTAGTGTCGCCCTGCGAAGAACATGCATGTAGGGCGTTAGAGATGCAAGGCAAAGGCAAAATGGATGAAGTAATATGCGTTGAGCCTACGACGCTTAGATACCGTGAGGGCGTCGAGCTCGGCAATTGTCGAGACACCGCCGACGTCTTGCGACACGGAGTCAGAGTGGGCGCCGCTTGGGGGGTTGCCGGCCGGCGAATTCTCCGGAAGAGGCGACGGCGTGGTGTGGACCGGCAGATTATCCCGAACAGGTGGAGGTGACGGCGCGGTGTTGGCGGACGAAGCCGCCGACGCGGTGTTGGCCGTGTTGCCTCCAAAGTTGGGCACTGGACACGGCCCTTGTCGACCTCCGTCGATCCAATCCGTTACCGAGGTCACGACAGAAGGAAGGAAACCGACGAGCGTCTTGGCCACTAGTTCGTTGACTATATCCTCCTGCTTGCGCTTCTTCCTCTCCTTCCGCGTCTCCTTGTCCTCGGCATAATAGTCACACCATAGGACCTTGCCTTTGCCGACAACACGGCCACCTGACGGTGGCTTGTCCAGATCCCGCCCCTTGAGCTTGTTCAACGCCGCGTTGAATGGAGTGTCCCACACGGGCTTCGTCGATCCCTGGGAGGAGCTCTCATCCGCGCCTCTAGAACTTTCTATATCCTCCAGAGCCTTTTGGAACTTCACGACAGCAGGATCCGTCTTAAGTTCCTTGGTAACCGGGTCCTCCGTGAACCGAGCCCTGACAAAATTTCTAGTCTGCTTGTCTTTAAATTTGTCGAAGGGGTTAGAGATGCCCTTAGCTGCCCACTCAGCATCCTGCTTCTCCCATTTGGGCTCAGCCGCGAAGTAACCACCACTTCCGAGATGGTGGTGTCCTACATTCTTCGAGTTCATCCACCTCCCCATTCACTCATTTTCTTGGATGCAGGTAGTCCGAGCCTGCCCTGGAAAATCCTAAGGTCTTCTTCGTTGACTCGCTCCTTGTTCCAGATCTCCTCGGGACTTTTATCGTCTTCGATCATTTTTTTGACCCTAGATCTCCAACTGGACAAGGCCGTGCTCATCTTCGTGAGGGCAAAGTTGTTGACGGCATTGAGTTTTTTCAAATCATGATTACCGTCTTCATCGGCCCTGTAGGCCGGCGGGAACTCATACCGTTCATGCAGCCTCTTGATGAGGCGGAGGCGCACACCCTCTTTATTAGCATCCCTTATGTTATCCTCATAGACAGGGACGACCTCTCGAAGGATGCATGCCACTTGGAGGCCATACCCTGCGGCGACCCCTGTAGGCTCTAGAGGCGCCCCACCGTCGGACACTTGGGTGATCGCTTGCCTCAAGGCCCGGACCTTGTTCTTACTCCTCTCCTTCCTAGCCTTTTTGGCTTGGCTACCATCTGTGCATTCTCCGCCATCAGTGGTCGCGCCGCCATCCCCGGCGCCACTAGTAGTGGTATCGTTGCCATCCTCGGCGCCAGTATTATTGGCGCCCTCGTCGCCATCCCCGGCGCCACTATTATTGGCGCCCTCGGCAACATCCCTGGTCGGCTCATCGTAGTAGCTCCAGAAGTCCGCGTTCTTCTCTCTGGCTAGGTCTTCCACGCTTAATTGTCGAGAAGAAGCTCCGGCCTCATCGTTGTTAGCCATGTGTTCTGCGTGTGACAGCAAAATGGAACATGTTAGTTAAAAGAAACAAAAAAAATACATATGCCGATGTTTTATCGAAATGTCGAATCATTTCCATTCCGGCAAATTTCCGGCGGCACTCCTATTGCCAAAAATTAGCAAAGGTCATGCAGAATTTTTCACGGAAAAATTCTTGCTAATTTTTGGCCATAGGAGTGCCGGAAATTTGCCGAAACGGAAATGAATCGACATTTCGGCAAAACATCGGCACTCATCTAAAATCCCTACAAAGTTCACAACAAAACCGGCACACAACTCCGGCAAGATACAAACATATTCATCAGACATATAAACCGGCACACAACTCCGGCAAGAATACAACATTCATCACAGACGAACCGGCACACAACTCCGGCAATATACAAACATTCATCACACATATAAACCGGCACACAACTCCGGCAGTATAACATTGAAGAAAAATAAACCGGCACACAACTCCAGATTCCATCACATGCATCCTACCTTGCTTCAACTTAACCAGCAGCAAGCAACTGTAGAGGAGCAAGCAACACCACCACCACAACCTGCAAGCAACATCAAAAACACAATTAGAGGAGCAACCTGGCAGCAGCAGTTTTCAAATTTTTTGGTGAACCAAACAAGCTCTGAAAATTCTGAAATTTTTACAAGAGCAATGTATAACTATTGTTGACCTACTGTAAAAATTTCAGCTTAATCAGAGTTGATTTGAGTTGTTAAAAAATTGTAGAGCATTTCAGCTAGAATTTTGCCAAAAAAATTCAAATTTCATTTTCCATTTCAATTTTTCCTAAACTCCAATCATTACCCTAACCCTAACCCTAACAGCAAGCAGAAGCAATAACACTAACCCTAATTTCATTTTGCATTTCATTTTTAATTTTGCATTTCATTTTGCTACACTAACACTACTATCCATATATGACATGTATGACCAGGAACATCAATATGAACATCAATATATATGGCAGAGGAACATCAATATGAAAAAAATTAAAAAAATGTGGCAGATCATCAGATCATATGTGGTCTAAATCTACCGATTGTTGCATCAACTAGTGGGGAACCCTAGCTAAATCGACTATAATTAGGAGGACGAGGAGGGACCGGGTCACCTTTGATCCGGCGAGGAGCAGCGGCCACGGCCAGGAGGGGGAGACGGCGACGGGGCGGGGGCGGTGCTCGGGGTGGCGCACGGCCTGGAGGAGGCGCGGGGCAGGGGCTCCGGGCCGGCGCGCTCGTGCTCGTGGGAGGTGGAGGGGGCGACGGCGACGGGGCGGCGGCGGTGCTCCGTGGAGGCGAGGGGGAGACGGCGACGGGGCGGCGGCGGTGCTCCGTGGAGGCGAGGGGGCGACGACGACGGTGAGAGACGGCGCTCGAGCGGTGGAGGGAGAGGAGGATGTGGGAGGGAGTTGGGGAACGGTTCGGGCGCGCGCGAATTTTAGATCTAGGTTAACTTACCCGTGGCGCACGGCCACTCCCATGCGGGACGGGTACGTATAATAGCCGTGGCGCAGGGTCACTATCCTGCGCTACGGGTAAGTTACCCATGGCGCAGGGTAAGACCCCTGCGCCACGGATAAGGAGTTTTTTTATATTTCCTTTTTGCATTTAATTTTTCATTTGCTTTTTCTTTTTTCCTTTTGTGCATTTCATTTAAGACATTCATATAATATTTAATGTGATATAGCATTCCAATTTATGATTTTAAAAAATTTAATATTAAGGTAGGATTACACATATCATGCATATTCCTATTTAATTTTAAGACACACATATGCATATGCATATCAAATATATTAAAAATACTTAATATTTGGATTACAAATTCTAGGATACTTAATTTATAATATTAATTCCTAGGGTTACAAAATCAAGTGTCATATTTCCCACACCGTCTAGCTAGCGTTTCACAATCTTCTTTCCCTTCTTGGTGGCGGTTGAATAATTTAGACCCGGAACATGTCGACTTCTTCTTGCGAACGGAAGACCACCTGACTTGGGTAGTGTTGTCCTACTTCTTCTTGTGGTGTATGTTATTTCTTTGTCGTCGTCGTCATCTTCCATTTTTGGGTCTCCGTACTGGTCAAAATCTTGCTCGTTGGCGACTCCATCCATTCCGATGATGCTCCTTTTTCCTCTTCTCACGACAACACGGCTAGGCATTGTCGGGTCGGTTATGAAGAAGCATTGGTCAACTTGGCTAGCCAGTACCCATTGTTTAGTTTTCGCGATGATGCTCGCGATAGCAGCAGACTTGGAGGCTTCGGGTATAGACATGGTGGTGAAATATCCGTCTTCTTTTTTTGGACTGACGCTCTTAGCCCATCTGACACGGAACATCGGCACCTTGTCTCCAGAGTAGTCCAGCTCCCAGATCTCCTCGATCCTTCCATAGTACCTTTCTTTGACGTCACCGGTGAAGGATTTCATCGTTATCCCTGAGTTCTGATATTCGCTATTCCTGTCTTTTTCCTCCGTGTAGAACGTGTAACCGTTGATATCGTATGCCTGATATGTCATCAGGTTGGGCGCGGGGCCCTGTGACAAGAGGAATATGAGTTTTCCTTCTGCGGAAGTCATTGACGGAGGATTATCTAGAAGGTGGCGTTTGAACCAACGCGTGAAGGTGGCGTTGTGCTCTTTGATTATTTCGACGTCCGTTCGATGCTGACCACGTTCACTGTACTTCTTCTCAATAAAGTTTTTGTGCTTTTCCAACCAAGGATCGACCACTTGTATGTGTTTTAGCGCTACAAAGTTTGCACTGTCAAAGTCGGCGCGTCGGCCAGAGTCATCCACTTGTAGTTCCCTCCTGCCTGTTTTGTGACCTGCTCCATCGAGCTTGCCAATGTGCTTATTTTCGGGCAGACCAACAGGGTTCTCGACATCTAGAAAATTCGTGCAGAAAGAGATGCACTCTTCGGTGAGATAGCCCTGGACGATGCTTCCATCTAGAGTTGCCCTGTTACGAACGTATCCTTTGATGACACCATTCATCCTTTCGAACGGCATCATGCTGTGCAGGAACATCGGCCCGAGCTGGATGATATCATCCACGACATGGATCAACAAATGCACCATAACGTCGAAGAATGCGGGAGGGAAGTAAATCTCGAGCTCATTTAGTATCACAATGATCTCTTCCTGTAACCTTACGGCTTTCTTCATGCTGATCGACTTTCGAGAGATGACGTCGAAAAAGTTGCATAGGTCCAATAGCGTTTGGCGGACGTGTGGGTCCATTATCCCTCGGAGTGCAACCGGAAGTATCTGCGTCATCAGCACGTGACAGTCATGCGACTTCATCCCGCTGAACTTTTGTTTCGCTGCGTCCAGATATCTGCTTATCTTCCCCGCGTAACCG
The DNA here is from genome assembly GCA_012064385.1 of Puccinellia tenuiflora. NCBI lineage: Eukaryota > Viridiplantae > Streptophyta > Magnoliopsida > Poales > Poaceae > Puccinellia > Puccinellia tenuiflora. Next base: position 672,066 of record QRDG01000709.1, read on the forward strand.
GAAGGAAATTTCACTCCGAGAAGGCACTTGATAAACTGTTCGATCTCCTTCTGGCTTAGAGTGAAGCACGAAGGACGGCAGTAATAGTCATTCTGTTTCGCCTTTTTGCCCTTCCGACGACCTTCTGTCTCCTCCTCCTCGGACAGATCATTATCATCGTCAGGGCGTCCTCCGTGGAGATCTTTCCTGATGCCCAATGATCTTAGGTCGTTTCTTGCTTTCGGCCCATCTTTGGTCCTCTCCGGCATGTTGAGAAGGGTGCCAAGCAGACTCTCGCACACGTTCTTCGTGATATGCATGACATCAAGGCTATGAGGTGTTTCGAGGATCTTCCAATATGGCAAGTCCCAGAAAACAGACCTTGTTTTCCATACCTTCAGCAGTGGTGGCGGAGCCTTTTGCTTCTTCCCCGGCGAAGGGCACTCATCCCAGCTTGTCAACAGCATGTCGATTTCTTCTCCGCTCCTCTTACGTGGGGCTCTTCGGATCTCAACGGTACCATCGAACAGCTCTTTGCGGTTTCTCCACGGGTCGTCCCTGCGAAGCCACCTTCGATGTCCCGTGAACACTGTTTTTGAAGACCCGGGATCTTTCTCTAGCTGCATATATGTTGTATCGTCCATGCACCTAACGCATGCACAGTGTCCGTGTGCCACCTGGCCTGCGATATATCCGTAACCGAGATAGTCTTGCACCGTCGTGATCAACGCGGCTCTCATAGGGAAGTAATCTTCCGCGACGGCGTCCCATGTGCTGACCCCTACATTCCATATCTTCTGTAGCTCATCTCTCAAGAGCCGCAGATACAGATTGATGTCGTTTCCTGGTTGTTTCGGCCCTTGGATTAGCATGCTCATCTGAATGTACTTCCTCTTCATGCACAACCATGGGGGTAGGTTGTATATCCATACAAACACGGGCCACGTGCTATGTGTGCTGCTCTGGTTGCCAAACGGATTGAGCCCATCGGTGCTCACGCCCAACCTGACGTTTCTTGGATCGTTCCCAAAAGTTGGGTATTCAAAGTCTAACGCTTCCCACTGCTTAGCATCTGAAGGGTGTCTCAGCATCTTATCCGTCTCTTCGTTTTCCGGCTTATTCCTTTCCGCGTGCCAGCGCATTAACTTTGCTTCTTTAGGATCTGTGAAAAGCCGCTGCAGACGAGGAATGATCGGAAGGTACCATACCACTTTCCGAGGAGCTTTCTTTTTCCCTTTCTTGTATCGAGCAGCGCCGCACACCGGACATGCAGTTGTCTCCGCGTCATTTTCCGGATAAATGAAGCAATCATTGATGCAAACGTGGTATTTGATGTGCGGTAAATCAAAAGGGCACACGATTTTTTTGGCCTCTTCGATACTACTAGGACACGTGTTCCCCTCAGGAAGACGATCGTGCCAAAATTTCAAGTTCTCGTCGAAGCTTGCGTCTGTCCATTTGTGTTTTGCCTTCATCTGCAGAGCCATGAGCGTTACTTTCAAGCGGGTATCCTCGGGCCGACATCCCGCATACAACGGAGCATTCGAGTCTATGTCCAGCTGCGCCAGCTTAGCCTCTCTAGCAGTGTTACTCGACTTTCTGAGAAGCAATTCTTGAACATGAGGGTCCCGCACGACTGAAGTTAGCAGCGTCGGCGTGCCCGCGTCTTCTCCACCATTTACGTCGGCTTCTTCTTCATCATCATGCCCGACATATTCTTCGTCATCATAATCGGGAGGCGCCTCTTCATCTTCCTGATCATTTCCCGCCGCGCCCCCATTGACGTCATCATCATCATTCTCGTAAGTGAAGTCATCCATAAAACCTTTCCTGAGCAGATGCTCCTGCAATGTGCCGGAAAAGGGATCGAGCACGGTGCCGAGTTTGCATGTTCGACACGGACACTTTATCCCGGTGTCGTTGTTTTTAACCATCACGGTCGTCGCATATTTCAAATATCTAGCAACAATACTTTCGCTCATCATGATGACCATTGTCGCCCCCGCTCTACATATAGAACAAAGGAATTATATTAGAAACAAAATATTTCACAGAAAAATTTGGCATGACCTTTGCTAATTTTTGGCCTTAGGAGTGCCGGAAAATTCGCCGAAATGGAAATGAATCTACATTTCGGCGAAAACATCGGCAACTAATCATTTCTACACATATGCAAACACACGCAACCACACACACATCCTCATCCATCACAATGCAACCAATTCATCCATCACACACATGCATACAACAACCACAAACATATGATCACAACCCTTCTCATCCATCACATAGAACCACACACATCAAAGCCTCCTTCTCATCCATCACATACACTCACCTTCCAACAAATTGACGTCGAAAGAGAGAGCGCCCGGAGGAGAAGAACGAGCACGCGAGGCGTGGGAAGATGTTTCCTCACATATACATGAAGAAAATAAGTAGATTTATGTGGCAAAATATGTGAAGAGAGAGAAGAAAATGAGGTGGGGAGAGGAAGGGGGCGTGCAGATCTGGAATGAGAGGTGGGGAGGAGGAAGAGGAGGAGAGGAAAGTAGAAAAGGGGTGGTGGTGGTGGCAGCCAAAAAGCAAAAGTGCACCCAGGCTTAGCCGTGGCGCACGAAAGGATGCTGCACCACCAATATACCCTAGCCGTGGCGCACTATAATTACCTGCGCCATGGATAGGTGGGGTAAAATTCGCGCCAGAAATGGTGCAGATGGGACCCACACTTACCCGTGGCGCACGATGGCACTGTGCGCCACGGCTAAGTGGGGTAAAATTGGCGCCAAAAATGTCCACCGGGTCCCACACTTAGCCGTGGCGCAGGGCATTACCGTGCGCCACGGCTACGAGACTACCCGTGGCGCACATGTTTCTGCCGCGCCACGCCTAAGTACGCACAGGCCGGCCGTCCAGGGCCCAACTTAGCAGTGGCGCACATCTTAGAGGCCTGCGCCACGGCTAAGTTAGTGTCCGTGGCGCAGGACCAAGAGGTGCGCCACGCATATTTAGCCATGGCGCACCATTCGGACAGTGCGCCATGGACACGTGGCTTACCTATAAGCCTTTTCCTAGTAGTGTATAGTGCGAATTTCGATCGAGTTTGACAGCTTCTGATGTTATTAGCAGAGCGAAATCATAACTACTCCCTCCGTCCCAAAATAAATATCTTTGATCTGTCTAGATACGTCCGTATTTGAGCAAATCCCTAGACAAAGCTAAGACACTTATTTTGGGACGGAGAGAGTATCTTAAATCATGTGGGTTACATGCATGCATCATTTTAATTTGTGCCACTTACTACTAACTCGTTATCTTAATGAATTAAACTTGAACTTGAACAGCAACAAGAGCGAGTAGACACTGGTAATCGTGTTGGGTTAGATCGAACACTTGGTAGCATATGGCCACATGTAGGGCTGGACTAACGAGCTACTCGGCTCGTTAAGGCTCGGCTCGTTAAGACTCGTGATAGTTAAGGCTCGAATCGTTAAGCTCATTAAGTATAACGAGCTAAATACAAAGCTTGGCTCTGTTCGTTAAATGTTCGCGAGCGCTCGCGAGCAGCTCATTAAGAAAATACATCGGGAATCATGATACATCAGACCGTCATACATGCAAAAATGCATAGGTCCAGCCGTTCACATGTAGGAATACATATACGCATCAAGCTAATTGAGCAAGCTAGCTAGTAATCATCAGAAACAAATTAAGTGCTAGCGAGAAAATAGAATAGGGACTACGGACGTAACCATGTGACGTGCTGCTATCGATCTTAACGAGTAGCTCGTGAAACTCGCGAACTCGATTGTTTAGCTCATTAGTGTTAACGAGCAAAAATTGCTGCTCAGCTCGGTTCGTTAAGATAACGAGCCGAGCTCAAACGAATCGAGCAGCCGAGCTTTCGTTAAGCTCGCCGAGCTTCGAGCTTTATGTCCAGCCCTAGCCACATGCTCTCTAGCTAGGGTTGTTAATTGGCAGGGAACATGAGAGGTTGCGTGTGGCTGCAAGAAAAGAATATCGAGTCAACTATTTGACTCATGCTATCAACGTCACCTCATACGTCGTCCTCTTTCTCTCTCTCTCTGCATATATCCTAGACATATGTATTAACTAAACTATGTAGAAACTGTTTTGAAACGATAAGAAAGGCAACATGACCACATGTAATGTACATGTAAGATGCTTTATATATGCTATGTACCAACTCAAAATGTAAACGCATTATGCAACCATATATGCTAGGGAGTCACGATCGCGTTGAACGATCAAAAGCACCAACCACAGAGAGTCTAGTAACCTTTGAAACCAACTAGTCAGAGCCGTGCAAACTCAGGCGATCAAATAAATTTAAAAATAAGATGTCACTGCCTGTCCTTTTTGGCTGCACCAAATCTTGTTGACCGGCCATATAGCAATTCCCCTTTCCCGAATAACAACAAGTAAGTAGGCTTCTATCTGACTACATACACAAACAACATGACCACAATAAGCAAGCTAGGTGTTCCTTGGGGCGACGAGTCACCTCCATGTATTGTGTATGTGGAAAATGCTATTTTTAGGCATGTGTCAATGCACAGTCTCTTAGCACGTTATCATATGAGTAATAAAAACTTAAGATACAATTAGTCCAATGCATTGTTTCTTATGAGTTGTATCCATATTCAATGATTTGTGGCTCATGCATGCATATGATTGGGCAAAAACATTTTTTTTATCTATGGCCACGTGCAAAGTTTGCATGTTAGCTAAGCTACAAGTTCAATCTCTTTCTTCATTAACTAGCATGTCACATAAGTAAAATGCCCATGAAACCGTGCTAAGAAACCTCCATTGACATACGCCTTAGATGGCTACACAGTCAACTCGTCTTTTGAAACTTGATAAGAATAACATTTAGATTTTTGTAAAAGCACTTAAACAATTATGCACTTAATGTTGCATAGGCTAACATTAGTATAATTCAGAGAGTGCAAGACAACTTAGATGTATGACAGAGGTACATCCACCATGATTAGACTCGCAATCACATCGATTAAAGCGAGCATAGCATGCATCTCCAAATAAATCCTAGATTCATTATCGACCCAGCAAAAACCATATCGCATATAACATAACTGACTATGAGGTAAAGATCTTACATGCGCAAATTTTGATATTTGCTACACCCTCTGAACCCTTTTAAGTGTCGTGGAGAATCAACTAGCTTAGTACAAATTTTTCATTAGCTCACGACATTTATAACGGATCGGAGGGAGTAAAAAAATTGATATTTGCAATCCATAATAATTGCTATTTTCTTGCAAAAAATAATATTAATAATTACATATGCGCGAATTTTGATATTTGCTAAGTTCTAACAAACGAGCTCGTATGTATCTATCAGAAGGTGGCTTTTATGCAACCAAACAATATGTATCCGACATATGCAACCAAACAATATGATATAGTAGAGATCTATGAAAAAAAACAATAAGATAAAAAAATCATCCCCGTGACCCGTGATCGACCAAACAATATGCAACCAAACAATTTTGAAAAGCTAGTTTTTGCAAAATAGTTACATGCGCGAATTTTGATACATCTGCTAAGTTGTAACAAACGAGCTCGTATATGTATATATCTATCAAAAGTGTTCTTGTATGCACCCTACACATATATAACCAAACAATAAAGATATCTACAGTATAAGATTTCATCCATTCCCCGTGACCGTGATCCACCGGTCGACTGCGAAGACGAATACACAGGTCGCCCAAGTGGGGATTCTTCAAATGGCCACGTGCTGAAGAACAACACCGCCGCCGGTGCACGCTCGCTTCAGTACTAGCGCACGCACGTCGCCGTCGTCTTTGGCCCTTTGGCGGGCCGAAGCTTCGTGCGGCCGTCGGTTTTGTTGCTTTGCGGGCCTGCGTGCCACCGTAATTTTATTCCCTCCATCTCTCTCGTCTCTTCTTCTTCGTCGTCGTCTCCGGGGCGGGTTCACACGCGTGAAAACCCGGCTGTTCCGTAAAGCGCGGACAGACGATCGCCGGAACGTGAAAAGCGACATCCGCCGGCCGGCAGGCCCCGGCTAATTCTGCTCACCTTTGCAAACATTTTGTTCAGACGCGAGAGATCAGATAGAAAGAGTTTCAGATTGTCCACTCGCGTGCGTGTGTGTGTCGTTCTTGATTTGCCACGGCCGCAGTACGTACGTCGGCGAGCTCGAACAGGCAGTCCTACCGGCGACCGCCCGGCGCCACCAAACAGCGACGCGCGCCACTCCGTCACACACTCACACCCAAGCCGGCGCACGCAACCGGATTCGAACCTACTTTCAATTTTTCCTTTTAGGGATGGCCGGAGACGAGGCCGGAATTAGCTCAGCGACCTCGAGTTAGCGGCGCCATCGCCGGGTGGGGCATGGAGGGTGGGCCCCGCGCCAACGACCCATCCACTGGTGGGTCGCCACCTCGGCCTCGGGCGCGACGCTTCCCGGAAACCCACACACGTACGTACGGGGTCAGCCACGTTCCAGAAGGCGAGCCCTGCACCCCATCCGATCCGTCCATTCCCCATTCCTCCCGATCCGACGGTACAGATTTCTCCAACCCTTCTGTTTGACTCGTCGCCGGCGACCCTATAAGTAGCCGCCATCCCCGACCGGCTCAAGAACTCTACTCCACATACTACGGCAACTGCTTAATTGCTACTGCTAGTCTGCTAGCTACCCATGGGTGAGGCGAGCGCGAACATGGCCCACTGGGCGGGCCTCTACGGCGCGCAGGGGGCGGCGGAGGGCAGCAGCGCGGTGACGGTGTCGAGCCCGACGTCCGGGGGCTCCGGCGGCGGGAGCGGGAGCCCGGCCCGCTCGGCCCCCGGAATCGATGGCGGCCGCGTCGGCAAGCCGGCCCGGCGCCGCTCAAGGGCGTCGCGCCGCGCCCCCGTCACGCTGCTCAACACCGACACCTCCAACTTCCGCGCCATGGTGCAGCAGTTCACCGGCATCCCCTCCGGCCCCTACGGCCCCGGCGGCGCCGGCGGGCCCGTGATCAGCTTCGGCGCCGCGGGCGGGTCTGGCGGCGTCGGAGGCATGCCCGTGCGCCCGTCGCCGACCTCGGCCGTGATGTCGTTCGACCACCTCGCGGGCGGGCAGCAGTACCAGCCGCACCGGCCGGCCGCCACGTCGTCGCTGCAGCAACAGCTCTTCCGGCCGCAGAACCAGCAGCAGCAGCAGCAGCAGTACGGCGACTTCGGCGGCATGCTGGGTGGCTCTGGAGGCGGTGGGGACATGTTCCTGCACGGGTTCGAGTCGTCGGCGGAGGACAGGATGCTGCTGCAGAGCATACAGGCGGCGCAGATGATGCCCCGGCCGGCGTCCACTAACAACACCAATGGCTACAACTTCGGATGATCCATCGAATCAATCCATTGATCTGTTAATCATTCTCCTGATCAATTACGGTATATTCGCGAAGCATTAAACCAGAGAGGGAGACGAGCTAGCTTTGCTTTCTCCCCTCTGCGACGACGACGAAGACGACGACGATGCGGTTGCTGTCAAGCGTCAACTCAAAGGTTAATTTTTGCTGGCCTAGCTTGCTGTAGAGGTGTGATGAAATTAAGCAGGGCTAGCTTGTTGATTAAGGTTTAATCAAGACAGTAATTAGTATAGGTAAAGACACTGCTTTACAGATTACAACAGCAGCTAGATGGATGCATGTGAAATTGGAAGGCATGTAAATAGTTTTAGCTTTCGGTGATTTGTAGTTAGTGCAGCAACTTGAGGAATCTTCATCTTCTAGATTGATTGGCGGCCTTGGCTAGCTTGGCTCGGAAGCAAAGTTGGGGACTGCAACCACCATCATGCATGCATCTACTGTACTACTAATTCGGCAGCAGGAGCAGCAGTATAGTACTAGCCGCTGGTCAAGTCACCGCGCCTAATTTGATCACATGTTGTTTTCTCTAATAAATGTGTCTCTTATTTCTTTTGACGCACGCCACAAGCCCACATGCCGGATCAGTGCTTCAATTAATTGCTCATCATTAAAAAAACTGCTAAGTTGTTTGTTCTGTGAAAGGTACATTCGAATCTATCTGAAACGCAGTGAATTGAGCATCATTCATATGTGAGGACATGTTTATGCAGTGAATTGAGCATCATTCATCTGTGAGGACATGTTTATGCCGAGAGTAGATTGCACCAGTGGTGATATAAGTGATTGGGCGCACTTAAGTCACCCAACCGGGAAAACCGACGAACTCATCACCGAACTGGACAACATATGCACATTGGTCACCGGCTCGTTTGTTGACCGGTTTTTTTTTTACCAAAAACGGTCACGTGCGGGTCAATTTTGCAAATAACCCCTCTCTTTAATTTACCCTGTAGTGATTACATGACTATCTGCTGAGATGGACATGGTTTCTTTGCCTCTCTCACCTCGTTGACCAAATTCACACCATAGCTAGAGTTGACAGCTCGACGCACACGTCAACTGCCGTCCAGACAGAGCAAGAGCATGCGAGAGGGGCTGCGGGCGTGTGGAAAGGAAGCGGGGACGAGCGGTGGTAGACCATAGCACTTCGGGCATGGCGTCCATGCAGTCCGGCCTGCTCGAGCTGCAGGTGGAAACAAAGTCAAACTGGAACGCGGAGGTTGAGAAGGTGTCAGGCACGACGGCGATCTCAGCCGACGAGGACGACGCGCGGGGCGGGAGCAGCGCCCTACCCAGCCCCGACCAAGCGCGACGCTTGCAGCCGCCGCGACCCGCTGCATGGTGATGTTGTTGGGTGTTACGTTCGCGGTGTCGAGCACGTGAGATTCACCTTCAGGCTGGGCCGCCATCCTTGTTGACCTTCCCCTCGCCCTAATCCCTTTCCCAGGTGACCGATGCTCCTCATTACATCTCACCAACCTTTGTACGCGCTCTATATCGTGCATGAGAGGTAACAAATTCGTCCTCGAGCTAACCTTCCGCCGTACATTGTTTTCGTCGATTTTTCCGGCATGTTTCTTCTAAGCCCCTCTCGTGTTCTTCTTTGTGATCTCCTAGTCATGCCCTATATCTCTTGAATGGTTGCGCTCCTCCCGTGCCCTGTGCCCAGAGAATGCGGTCGGCGTCCCATAGCGCGCCTCCGTCGGCATCGTGCTCCTACTTGTCGTCGTGGGACTCTTGGAGCAATGCCTTCGTGTCTGTTAGCTACGCATCGTCATCCTGATACTACCCACAAAAGGAGTCGAGCAAGTTCTCCTCTAGTCACCAGCGTGGAGATCGTCTTCCCCGACTTCGGCTCCGGCTGCCACCGCGTCAATCTTCTCAAAGACATCGTATTGGTCTTCCTCGAAGGTTCCCGAGAAACTCCAGGAAGCTGCAGGTGGAATATCGTCGCATCCTGAAGCCACTCCTCTATGTCGCCATGCAATGGTCGTTGCTAACTGTCTCCATGTTGTCACCTCCAAGCGCCCCCTAGACCGCAGACCTACCCATCAAGCTCCTGGTAGGCGACGACCGCATGGCACAGGGGGCGACACGGAGGAGGTCCGGGTCGACTGGAAGCAATAGCAAGTAGGCCGCAGGCAGCGGTGCAGATCAATTTTTGGCACTCGCCCAAGGTTTTTTTTTTTTTGCAAAATTAACGCAGCGACCTAACGTGACCCACATGTTACATTTTCGTGACCAAAGTGCACACGTTTGTCCACTTCGAAGACGGGTTCGTTAGTTTCCTAGTTGGGTGTGATAAGAACGGTTGAAAGCTTCATAAATAAGGCTCGTGCTGCTCTCTTCTGGAGTTGGCGGCCTGTTATGCTCCTTCTCTCTCCGACCGGCCTTGGAGGTGAAGGGAGGTTGAGAGGTAGCGAGAGGATCTACGGATCTGGAAGCGACAAAGAGAAATCTGCCGCAGCTTGGAGATACCGACACGGGGCCTTGTTTGCCGCCATGATCTTTGGCCGTCGGAGCGGCCTCTCCTCGACACTATTGAGGCGCCCGATCAACCTCTCCCTTGTTAAAAAAAAAACAGTTGGGCTTACTGCCTGAGCGAATGATCGATCGATCTCAGCCGTTGAGCCATAAGTAAGGCCGACGTCAGTGACATGCTCGATACTGCCGTGACGACCTGATGACGCCAAGTCAAAGTCACAAGTGTCGTGCTGCCTCCTCCTCTAAACCGACACTTTGAAAAAGTCTAACACGACTCGAGTTAGTTTAGTTAACCAGCGACCGGTGTTGGGGTTAATTAAATTAATCCATGAATGATGCCTCCTGGCTCTTTCTACACACACGTCTTTCAGTGGGTCAAGCTTTCACACGCAGGGGGGTAGATCGGTAAATATGTGTGATCAGTATCATTATCTGTTATTTTTTGGAGCAGATAATGACCGTATCCAGCCGGCAGCAGCCGGGCTTTGCTTGTGGAGATTGGTGTTTGACGTGTCGCCCAAGCTCCACAACACGTGTGCTCCTACTTGGTTGCTACTCCTCCGTAGTATTATTTTGCTTTTTAGGTATGGCCTCGCAGAAGCTCCGTGGAAAGAGATCGAGGGTACGTGTTTGAGGTGACTTGCAACATCTTATCTGGCTGAACCTTGTCTCCTCTGGTTCCCGTTTTACATTGACAGGGAGATGCACATCTGTCTTTATTTGTACAGCGGTACAAGACAGATTTTGAGTGGTGACGAAGATGATGTCGTTGTTTTTTTAATTAAGTGCATGGACGGTCCTAATTCTCTGCGTTGAGTGTCAAGTGAGTCTCTATCAGGGTTATAAGTCGGGAGGTCTCCTCCTGTTGGTTGCGGATGTCGTCCGCACGGGCCTGGATTTGTCGACGGCCCCACTGAACCGCCACATTGACTTTGAGACTTGTTGATCCCTCGGGTTGAGGTCGTGGACGCCGGGGCGGCGCCCCCGGAAGGAGAGGATGCACGGTTGTTTTCCGGCTGGCAGCATGGCAGCGGTGGTGGTCTTCCCTTTGGTCACATGGGTGTGAGGGGTTCGAGAGCGGGTGGTCCTGGTGTCGGCGCTTCGGTGGCGGCTCCCTGGTCAAGATCTGGAGGCTTCGTGGTGGTATCCCTGATGGCACGGGTGAAGATCCGAGCGAAAGCTCCGCGCTTTGGCGCCGACGACGGTGATACCCGCGGGTGTCACTACCCTCTTGAGGGCGTCGTTGTGGGTATCTTCCCCGTGACTGGCTTCCGGGTGAAAACTCTTGCTCGTCTTTACGAGCTCGGCGACGGCGGCGCGTTGCGTCGTTACCTTCTTGGGGGCGTCGTCGGGAAACTCAGGTCTCATCTGGGTGCACCATCTTAGAGTCATCATCGTGGCGGGAAGCTTCTTCGACTTCTTCGGTAGTCTAGGTTGCGTCGTGCTAGATATGGCATCTCTTGTTTTCATGTTTCGGCTTCGAGATGGTGGCTCGCCCCGTCTCAGTTGCCGTTTTTTTCTTTTTGGCTTGCTTGTTTGGGGATATCCCCACCATCTTGTATCGTTTGGCCGGTTGGGCTTTATTTATAAAGCAGGGTGAAAGCCTATTTCGAGAGTAATAAGTAGTGTATAGACGGTCCTAATTCTTTCCATGAAGTGACAAAAATTCAAGAGAACGAGCCGGTACGAGTGGCTCACCAGAAAAACGACTCCTAAAACATGTCTAGGGTTCTGCCCCCCTTGATCGCCAACGACGTTGTCGGTCCGCTCCGCCTCCGGTGGCCTTGGGGCCTTGGAGTACTACGGCCCCTCGCCGGTGGGAGGTTTTCCTGGACCCGGCCATGTCAACGTGGCGGTGTTCAACGCACTGAATAGGACTTGTGATGAATCACTTAAAAGAGATTAGGGACTAATAGGAACTCACTTGACACTACAGAGATAGAATTAGGACCGTCCATGCACTTAACTCTTTTGTTAAACGAAGGCAAAACTTTCCCTCAACTCATTAATAACATGGCAAGAAGTGTGTGACCTTAAGAGACGATTGACATAATGCTGCAGGTAGATGGGGATGAAACTCTGAACGAGAAGTTGTGGTTGTTCGGTCTAAGCATAAGTATGAACAATAAGTAATTTGTGGAAGCTCTAGTCACTCCATGGGTGATTTGGTGGGCTCGCCGTTGAGCCATTCATGAAAACGAATTTTAGAATCCGTTGTCCACCCATTTGGTCATCCTCCGTCACCGACAGGATTTGGAGTCCTACTATCATATGCCCGAGTCACGGAGTGTCCCCCAGGAAGGTATAAAACCAACACCGAGATGGGTCCTGCCGGATGCGGGAATGGTTAAGGGAAATGTCGATGGAGCCGTAACCAAGTCCATTAATAAAGGAGCCGTCAGGGAAGGATGCATATATATCTGGATATGGACTCTTCTTGGGAGCCCATGGAGTTATTAATCTTGCGACTCTTGAAGCTTATGTCTGCAAAGAAGGGGTTGCTTTAGCCAAGGACTTGAACATACTCGAGAGACATACTAGCGCTGTTCATGCCTAAAAGTGTAGGCCTGAAAATTTGAAGGTCGTGACCTAAGAGTGCAGACCATTTACGACTCTCGAGCAGTTAGGAGTATCTGACTTGAACATACTCGAGAGACATACTAGCGCTGTTCATGCCTAAAAGTGTAGGCCTGAAAATTTGAAGGTCGTGACCTAAGAGTGCAGACCATTTACGACGTAAATGATTTGCACTCTTAGGTCACGGCCTTCAAAATTCCAGGCCTGCACTTTTAGGCATGAACAGCTCCGCTCCAGTGTAATTAGGAACCTCATAGGCTACTAGCTAGAATGGCAACTTCCTTGGATGTTGGCCGTCATACTTGGTTGGTTAATCCACCAGATAATTTATGTATTTCCCGAAACATTGATTTATGAATAAAGTAGCGTTGTACCACTAAAAGATGGATATATATTGTATTCTTTTAGTCTTTTTAGAGGTATAATGCATTGTGTTTATGTAATTTGTAATATTTTACTTTTTTACATTTTTGGAGGTCATCCATGAGTGAGGTGTTTTGGATACCGAGCACGAGCAATCTTGGTATTTTAAAAGAATATAAAAAGGTATTTTTAAAGTTTCAAAAGAAATATTTAAAAAGTCTATAAATACACATGTTATTTACATATATGTAGAGTTTTGCTCGGTAATACATTTTATTTTAGACTACACAAAAATCAAAAAATCGTGGCTCTAAAAATAAAACATAACTTATTTTTCCTTTCAGCATTTGTCTTTTTTGTGCCGGGCACAGATGAAAAAAATATTTAGATGCAAATTTGGTCATACACATTGGATATATTTCTATGCCTTTTTCAGATTTTTTTAGACTTATAAATGAACTTTTAGAGTTTTTTATAAAACATGATCAGCTCGAGAGCTACAAATGATTTTCGGTCATCCATGAATATATAGTTCCATCGTTCCTCATAATTAATGCGTTGGGTCCTTCAGACTGATCTTTGTTAAAAAAATACATACTGTTTCTGTGCTTTTATAGTGACTTCATCCCTGGAAAGTGCAAAGACATCTCGAGCTCCACATATCTCATTTAAAAAAAATCAAAATCAAAACTTTTCAGTTTCAAAAAATTTGAAAAAAAAACTGCATGTAGATAATGTCGAGTTCTATCAGTGTTCAAAAATTTTAATCCGAAATTCGTATTATTCTGGGCTACATAAAAAAGGTAAACCTGGCAAAATCTCAAGTTTTCAAAAACTCTATACTAATCTGACCCAGATCCACTTATTTGTCATTTTTTCCCGGTCCGAAACACGACGAATTTCAGATTTAAATTTTGCACGCTTGTAGACCATATCATTATCAACACTTTTTTTTCCGATTTTTTGGGACTTTAAAATTTAAAGTTTACTTTTTTTTTTGAAAAATGAGGTCCATGGAGCTAGTCCTCCAAAACGCCTCTCTTCTTCAGTCCCTTTCAAAGAAAGCTCCTACCATGCCCTAACATCTCGGTATGGCTGAATTGCAAGCCCTCTATTAAGAAAACTCATCATCAGAATGTGAGGCAGTTCTCAGTACCTTGGCGGGGAAGCTTCATTAAGTTTACGTAATGCTGTAATGCACATAGCTTCTCGATGACCTGATTGTATACACTTCCACTGTACCCTTCCCGCAGTATCTATGTATCACTATCCTGTATGTAGGAAGTGTACAGGGAAAATTCCTCTATTAAGCATTTCCTCCACAAGCCCTGTGGCTTCTTTCAATCTACCTTTCATTCCCAAAGCATTGATAACAACAGTACAAGTTACGGTTAGGCTATATGCATCTGCTCATGACCTTTTTTTTTTTGTTGTTGACATGGATCTGCTCATGATCATGATATTAGATTGGCTTTGAGAAATAAAAAGAACACAAAAAGGGAAAAAGTAGTAACAAATACATTGCATAGTATATGTATGACTAGCCAAACATCACATAGAGGGCGAGTTTTGTGATAAACCTACTCATCTCCACCAAAATATCTCTGAAAACTTTAGGACAATGCAACCTGATCTAAGAGTAAGGTGGACAGAGTTACTGATAAACATACACATCTCTGAAAGCTGGAGAACAAGGTAACTTAACGTGGATATTTCTCAAATGACCAGCAAACTAAATGTTCACAAATGAACTACGACCTGCACTTAAGTCAGCGAAACGTTACTGCTTTCTCCCACATATGTTAAACCACATCAGTACATGCTCTTGTCAGGTGACCATACTCTTTGCTTGCCACCACACATCATCTCTGTTTTTCCTATGTGAAGAGTTTGATATATTCAATGCAAGCATTTTTGAGCTTGGTGCAATGATGCTGGTCAGCTAGAGCTAATGTGGCGGCGACACTGCTAGCATCGAGACGCTTGCAGAGGATGCTCTCACACATCAACTTCATCCTTTCCATGGCATGCCTATCTGCAGCCACAAGCAAGTGCTTGATAATCTCCTTACTGTCATAGCTGTCCAAGTCATCCATGGCAGGCAATGAATCTGTATATATGAAGTGAAGAAATGCTCGAAAAACAGCAGGTTGCATGTCCTGGATCTCTATGCACTGCTTCTCGTTGTCCCCCATTGGCCCATAGAGCTCTGCCTCGAAGACCGGCGACCGCATTGCGAGCACAATCTTATGCGCATAGAAGACCTCCCCATTAACCTTGATAGCCAGGTCCGTTCCTTTCTTCCCCTCCAGCAGTTTTGCAAGGCTACTCGACAAGTCCGATGGCGGCACCTGGATCTCGGACGTGCCACAGGCTGCCACCAGCGGTATATTCTTGATAACAGTCAGGTCACACTCAATCACCAGGCAGTCATCCTGCAGGTACGGCGACGCCTCCAACAGGTCCTTCTTCATGAACCTGGAAGCCCCCCGGACAGGGTCATTGTTGCAAGTGTTGAACGCCGGGGAGCACGACGGCCGGGAGAAGATCAACGACGACACCCCGGTGGCCCTGTTCGTCAGCCGCAGGTCGTAGAGCGCCCTCACCACGGATCTCTTGCTCTGGAGCTCGATGCATACCGAAACGTAGTCCGCGTTCTCAGGTCGGTCCCCGTCGGGGGAGTAAAGGATGCACCAGTCGTAGCCGCCGACGGAGAAGGTGGCAGATCGTAGGATTTTGCCGGCGCCGATGCCCTTGTACGCCCTGTAACCGGCGATCGTGAACACGTGCGTGCCCCGCGCCGTGTCCGGCGCGCACGTAGACGCCGTTATCGTGCTCGGTCTCTGCGGTGCTGCCATTGCTGCCGGTGTCCACGGAGGCGTCGTCCGCGGCGGCGGCGGCGGCGAAGAGGGTTTTCGTCGATTGAAGACTGGAAGTTGAAGAGGACGCGGTCAGCGCCAAGGATTTGGCTAACGGTTTGATTTTTTGCTCACGGGGAGGGTGGGGGGTGGCGGAATCGGTCGGCCGGAGTTGTGGAGGTCCTGGAGGAGAGAATCGGCCGCGCCGCCGCTAGCTAGGTGTGTTTCGCGAGGAGTGACGAGGGAGGAGGACTGAGTCTCGGCCTCTCGGGGATGGGGTGTAGCCGTGTAGGGTTTGCTCTGAGTCCTGGACGCCTGGGCCAAATTTAAACCGGGCCGATATTTTTTACCCAGGAGGCCCATTTACCACGGTAATTCAACCGGTAACGAAATCCTTGGGTGACATGACATTCCCTCTAAAAAAATATATTCTTGGACGACAGCGGGCACACCTTAACTTTGTTCATATAAAGTCGGGTATCATCGCGAATAGGGATAAGGATAAGTGGGATAGTAGAAAAATATATATTCCATTTTGCATCCTAATCACGAATGATATCTAGGATTTGCAAAGATGTTCTACCAAAACACAATAATAAAGAAGTCTTAGGTGATTTGGGTTTCGCCTTTTTCTTCGATCTCATCTCCAATTCTTTGTGTCCCCACGCATGATAAGGATTAAGGCTTGGCCGATACTTCGTTGTATCTGATATGTGACGCCTCTAGCCAGGATAAATCTCGATAAACTACATTCTCTTTCAAGAGGGAGTCGCGTGGCGTCCCCGACAAGGTAGACAGAAAGCAAAGCTGGGTGTCATGTTGGCGGACCAGGCTCCAAAAAGGCAGAGGCGTTCGATGAGCTGCTCCAGAGATTAGGGACGGATGGCAATGAGTTATACGATCTCATTTTTTGGGATGAGAAAGATATGTCGAAGAGGTGGATTACCCTAGTGTGTGACAAGACAATTATTCTAGCGCGCAAACTTCCATGACGACTTCACTAGATTTCACCGTTTGGTCGCTAACATAACTCGGAGCAATCAAACAGATCGAGTTCAACCCATAGTCATCGGAACCTCAGGGTCCCTCCCGAGGAACTGGGGCTTTGGATCCGAAGAGAGGCGGCTCAACTGTCTTGCATAGCACGCTTTGAGCCGACCTCCCGTGGCGTGAACCAGTTCGTCTTCTCTCTTATCTTTTATGTTCCTTCCTCACGTGATCGGTAGGCGCATAACCTAATCCTGGCCAGGGACTTCGACAAGATCGATCCACAGTCACTGGTGCAACAGTTCTACAAGAAGAGGTGAGTTTCGTGCAAGGGTTATGTCGTTCGTCTTACCAACAAGCAAATTGGCAATTATGTTAATTCTTTAATTGATTGTTGATGGCACTTCTCTAGACCGGAGGCTGCTGATACGTGTCAAACGTATCTATAATTTTTGATTGATCCATGCTAGTTTTGTGATATTGTCACATGTTTCTACTATCATATTTCATCATTTTTATGCATTTTGTTGAACTAACCTATTGACAAGATGCCCAGTGTCAGTTCCCTGTTTTTGTCATGTTTTTGTTGCAGAAAGTTACTTCTGGAAATATTCTCGGAATTGGACGAAAATTTACGGAGATTTTTTATTGAGGAAATAAGGACCGGAGCCAGAAGGGCGATCTCGGGAGGGACCCACAGGCCAGGGTCGGGTCCACCCGCGGGTCTAAGGGGGGCCGTGGCCGGGGGTGGTCCCTACCCCTCGGAGACCCCCTCACGACGCCCTTTGGCCTATAAATTGTCCCCGACGAAAAAACCCTAACCCCCGAAGGATTTTCCCAAATACGATACAGAGCTCCGCCGCCATCGCCGACAAGTTTCGGGGGTTCAGAAGGTCCTGTTCTGACACCCTGCCGGGACGTGGATCGACCGCCGGAGCCATCTCCATCAACATCGCTGCTTCCCGTGATGAGGAGGGAGTAGTCACTCACCAGGGCTGAGCCTTATACAAGTAGATATGTGGTTATCTCTCTCTCCCATGATGTGATCTTCATTGTGATCATGAGCTTTATTAGTATAGTTGAATACATGATGTTTCCCTATGTGTAATGGATATGATGTTGCTCAAGTGGTGTTATCTAATATAATTTGCGGAGTCACCGTTGTGATCACGGTACCACGGTGACAGTGAGGGTGCCGTGTGTGTCTCTATGGATCAAAATTAAATGGACCTTCATTATGAGTTTGTTCTTTATTATTGTTGGATTGAATAGATCATGAGGTTTCTTGATGCTTGTGTTATTGAAGAAAGAGACTATTCAAGAAATAGGTTGTGGTGTTTGTTAGTACTATCTTTGGATGCGGATAGTGACAGCATGAAGTGTCCATAGATGTGGAATACGAACTTTAAGGTGTGCTTTTCGTAGCCCTACGCAATTCTCATCCTATTTGATCCATGAAAGAATGATCTCCGAGTAACGTCTACCATGCATGTGTTTTTGTGAGAACTATCATGTGTTTAATTATGTTAATGATGTTGAGAGTAGTCACTAGTGAAAGTATGAAGCCTAGGTCTTGTTTCCAAGCATTGATACACCGTTTTTAGTCACTTTTGTCACTTGTTTGCTTGCTGCCATTTTTATTACAGAATTACAAAATCATCTTTTACCATCCATATCACTTGTATTTTACTATCTCTTCGCCAAACTAGTGCACCTATACAATTAGCCATTGTATTAGGTGTGTTGGGGACACAAGAGACTTCTTGTATCTTAATTGCAGGATTGCTTGAGAGAGGATACGTTCAACATCTTCCTCCCGTGGATTCGATAAACCTTGGGTTACTCACTTAAGGGAAATTTGCCGCTGTCCTACAAACCTCTGCGCTTGGAGGCCCAACAAGTCTACAAGAATAGAAGCGTGTAGTAGACATCAAGCTCTTTTTTGGCGCCGTTGCCGGGGAGTAAGAGGGCGCACTACAATTCCTCTCCCGTCAACAAAGCTCTTTTCTGACGCCGTTGCCGGGGAGGAAAGGTAAGCGGTACTCACTCTCCCTTCAACAAAGCTAATTTCTAGCATCGTTGTTGAGAAGGTGTGTGCTTGAAGCTATTTTCTTTAGATCTTGCAATTAAATCTTTTTGTTTTTTTTATTTCACTAGTTAGGCTTAATGGAAAACAACAACGAAATGAGAGAGCTTTATAAAATTTACCTTGAAATTGGTCATGATGCTTTTGAAGAGAAAATTAAAAAAACCTATGGAACTTTATTTGCATAACAATCATGCTAGTAGCAATGTTATTAGTATGATTTCTTTGAATGCCATTGTTGCTAATGCTATGGAAAATTGCAAGCTTGGGGATGCCGGTTTTGATGAATATGATCTTTTTAGTCCCCGAAGCTTGTAGGAGAAAATTTGCTTTGAAATTGGTCATGATGCTTTTGAAGAGAAAATTTAAAAAACCTATGGAACTTTATTTGCATAACAATCATGCTAGTAGCAATGTTATTAGTATGATTTCTTTGAATGCCATTGTTGCTAATGCTATGGAAAATTGCAAGCTTGGGGATGCCGGTTTTGATGAATATGATCTTTTTAGTCCCCGAAGCTTGTAGAGAAGGAGTACCACATCGAGGCTTAGTAAACAGTAGCTAATGGCCAATAAAGTTGTTTGCAATTTGTCTTGAGTTGAACACATGTGCATTTTAATTTATAAGCGCTAACCCTCTAATCTGTTTATGAGAAGTTTTGTGTGAAGGGAGTTTTTAAGTTCCAAAGGAGAGGATAATGAAGAAATTGAAGATGGATCAGAGCTCAAGCTTGGGGATGCCCCCATGGAACCCCCTCTGAATATCAAGAATCATCAAGCGTGTAAGCTTAGGGATGCCCAAGGCATCCCCTCCTCTTCATCGACTATCATGAGGTCGTCTTCGTTGAACTAAGTTTTTATCACTTTACATACTACGTGCTATGCTTGGAGCGTCTTTTTGCTTTCAGTTTTGTTTGTTTGTTTGCTGGTCATATCCTTGTTGGATCCTAGCTTTATTTGTGTGGGAGAGAGACACGCTCCGCCTTTTTATTTGAATACTCGTTTGCTTCGCTTATATCTTGTTGAGTATTCTTAGCTACTGTTTGTTTGCTAGTAACCTCTCACTTTTAGCTTTTATCTTGTTTAGAGCTGCTAGTTGTTGATGTTAAACTCTCTTGTTCTTCACTTATACTTGTTGGAGAGTTGTTATTGATAAATTGCTTGAATTGTCAAAGTGACAAAATGCTATCCATGTGATATTGGAATGAAATGAAAGCCTACATAGTCTTGTAGATCATTGTGTGAATACTTGATGCTTCTCAATTGTTTTGAGATATTAAGATGAATGCTTAAACTTGCTGGTTATTTGAGTGAAATTGATTAGTAAAGAAATACTGTTAAAAGCTTGAAACTGTGTGGTGTTTCGTAGTTGTTAATTCATAAAGCTAATCTTTCCATCAAAAGAACTATTTGGTCAACAAGGGAGACGGTATGGAGTGTTTATGGTTATGATTGGCTAATGTCTTATGTTACTCTGTTACCGGTTAATGTTAGATATTTGCTTCAAATACCATTTTTGCTAAGCCTAAAAATTCGTACTGAGTGTAGAGTTCACTCGTGCATCCAAATCCCAAAGCCAAACTATCTTGCCAGCTGAGTCCACCATATCTACCTATGCATGGTATTTCTTGCCATTTCAAGTAAATTTGTCATGTGCTATCTTTAAAATATTCAAAATACTCCTTTTTGTGCCTCTGTTTTTAAGCTCATGAGGAAGCAGTAGAGAGCTAGATATAACTTGTGACAAGCAAGGTCATTTCCCCCTTTCACCCGGTGTCGATGGTTTACGTCTTCACTTGAATCAACCTGAGAGCAGCTTAAGCAAAATATAAATACAACTCACCATTCTCCTCCGCGCAATGAAAATCTGAGAAATCAGCTCTAAACATTGGACAGTGGTGAAACCAAGGAGAAAGAGGAATGTACTCGTTCCTCTAAAACCAGTTGCTCTCACAAGTCTAAAAGCCTTGCTTGTTATGGGGGACTAGATAGCTTCTCTGTTGTGAAATCGTTGACGAAATCATGCATCTCTCAAAACTTTTTTACTCTGTTTTATAAAAAAAACCTCTAGCACATGACTAATCCCTGCTTCCCTCTGCGAAGGGCATTTCTTTTACTTTTAATGTTGAGTCAGTTTTCCTTTTCCTTCTATCTCCACCGAAGCAAACATATAGCATTGACCCTGGGTATCATTGATCATATTGCATCGTCAGATTAAACATGAATCTTTATATTGACTTTACCGTTGGAAGTTGAAGCTTTTTGCTAATACTTGCATCGTTTTTGTTTTGATTCTCAAACACTTTTGTCATGAAACTATTACCTTTGAGAATTAATCAAATATGTGGGTCACATTGCTTTCATGTCTTTAACGTACTATTTATGAAAGGTTTTGCTTGAATGATTCAACTTGGTTATTCATTGCTTTCTTGCTATCAACTATAGACAATTGTTTTGTATCACTTCATTCACATCCTATGTTTTACATTACTATCTTGATCATGATTGTGTTGGTTGCATGTCTCATCAAAAATTATTTTGTTATCACTTACCTACTCGAGGACGAGTAGGAGTTAAGCTTGGGGATGCTGATACGTGTCAAACGTATCTATAATTTTTTATTGATCCATGCTAATTTTGTGATGTTGTCACATGTTTCTACTATCATATTACATCATTTTTATGCATTTTGTTGAACTAACCTATTGACAAGATGCCCAGTGCCAGTTCCCTATTTTTGTCATGTTTTTGTTGCAGAAAGTTACTTCTGAAAATATTCTCGGAATTGGACAGAAATTTACGGAGATTTTTTATTGAGGAAATAAGGACCGGAGCCAGAAGAGCGACCCCGGGAGGGACCCACAGGCCAGGGGCAGGTCCCACCCGCGGGTCTAAGGGGGGCTGTGGCCGGGGGTGGTCCCTGCCCCTCGGAGACCCCCTCACGACGCCCTTTGGCCTATAAATTGTCCCCGACGAAAAAACCCTAACCCCCGAAGGATTTTCCCAAATACGATACAGAGCTCCGCCGCCATCGCCGACAAGTTTCGGGGGTTCAGAAGGTCCTGTTCCGGCACCCTGTCGGGACGGGGATCGACCGTCGGAGCCATCTCCATCAACACCGCTGCTTCCCGTGATGAGGAGGGAGTAGTCCCTCACCGGGGCTGAGGCTTATACAAGTAGCTATGTGGTTATCTCTCTCTCCCATGATGTGATCTTCGTTGTGATCATGAGCTTTATTAGTATAGTTGAATACATGATGTTTCCCTATGTGTAATGGATATGATGTTGCTTAAGTGGTGTTATCTAGTATAATTTGCGGAGTCACCATTGTTATCACGGTACCACGGTGACAGTGAGGGTGCCGTGTGTGTGGCTCTATGCATCAATATTAGAGGGATCTTCATCATGGGTTTGTTCTTTATTATTGTTGGATTGAATAGATCATGAGGTTTCTTGATACTTGTGTTATTGAAGAAAGAGACTATTCAAGAAATAGGTTATGGTGTTTGTTAGTACTACCTTTGGATGCGGATAGTGACAACATGAAGTGTCCATAGATGTGGAATACGAACTTTAAGGTGTGCTTTTCGTAACCCTACACAATTCTCATCCTATTTGATCCATGAAAGAATGATCTCCGAGTAACGTCTATCATGCATGTGTTTTTGTGGGAACTATCATGTGTTTAATTATGTTAATGATGTTGAGATTAATCTCTAGTGAAAGTATGAAGGCTAGGCCTTGTTTCCAAGCATTGATACACCGTTTTTAGTCACTTTTATCACTTGTTTGCTTGCTTTCATTTTTAATACAGAATTACAAAATCACATTTTACCATCCATATCACTTGTATTTTAATATCTCTTCGCTGAACTAGTGCACCTATACAATTAGCCATTGTATTAGGTGTGTTGGGGACACAAGAGACTTCTTGTATCTTAATTGCAGGATTGCTTGAGAGAGAATACGTTCAACCTCTTCCTCCCGTGGATTCGATAAACCTTGGGTTACTCACTTAAGGGAAATTTGCCGCTGTCCTACAAACCTCTGCGCTTGGAGGCCCAACAAGTCTACAAGAATAGAAGGATGTAGTAGACATCAGCTGCTGCCGCGATGCGACATGGATGACGCGGCCGTCATGGCCGGCGGTCAAGCTTGGAGTTCGGTGCTTGATGTCTACTACACGCTTCTATTCTTGTAGACTTTGTTGGGCCTCCAAGCGCAGTGGTTTGTAGGACAGCAGCAAATTTCCCTTAAGTGAGTAACCCAAGGTTTATCGAATCCACGGGAGGAAGAGGTTGAACGTATGCTCTCTCAAGCAATCCTGCAATTAAGATACAAGAAGTCTCTTGTGTCCCCAACACACTTAATACAATGGCTAATTATATAGGTGCACTAGTTCGGTGAAGAGATAGTAAAATGCAAGTGATATGGATGGTAAAAGGTAATTTTGTAATTCTGTAATAAAAATGGAAGCAAGCAAACATGTAGCAAAAGTCACTAGAAACGGTGATTCAATGATTGAAAACAAGGCCTAGGCTTCATACTTTCACTAGTGACTACTCTCAACATCATTAATATAATTAAACACATGATAGTTCCCACAAAAACACATGCAAGGTAGACGTTACTCGGAGATCATTCTTTCGTGGATCAAATAGGATGAGAACTGCGTAGAGCTACGAAAACCACACCTTAAAGTTCATATTCCACATCTATGGACACTTCATGCTGTCATTATCCGCATCCAAAGAAGTACTAACAAACACCACAACCTATCTCTTGAATAGTCGCTTTCTTCAATAACACAAGCATCAAGAAACCTCATGCTCTATTCAATCCAACAATAATAAAGAACAAACACTCATGATGAAGATCCCTCTAAGCTATTATCATAGAGTCACACACAACACCCATCCTGTCACCGAGGGTACCGTGATCACAACGGTGACTCCTGAACTTATACTAGATGACACCACTTGAGCAAAATCATATCCATTACATAAGGGGAAACATCATGTATTCAACTATATCAACAAAGCTCATGATCACAACGAAGATCACATCATGGGAGAGAAAGATAACCACATAGCTACAGGTACAAGCTGCAGCCCCGGTGAACGACTACTCCCTCCTCGTCGCGGGAAGCAGTTGTGTCGATGGAGATGGCTTCCGAAGGTCGATCCCCATCCCGGCAGGGTGCCGAAACAGGAACAATCTGACCCCCGAAACTTGTTGGCGACGGCGGCGGAGGTCTGTTCTGTTTCTGGGAAAATCCTTCGGGGGATAGGGTTTTTTCATTGGGGATGATTTTATAGGCGTCGGAGGCGGCCGAGAGGTGCCCTGATACGTCCCAGACGTATCTATAATTTTTTATGTTCCATGCTTGTTTTATATCAAATGCCACTTGTGCTTACTATGTTTTCATATTATTTTGGCATATTTTATTGGACTAACTTATTGACAAGATGCCCAGTGCCAGTTTCTGTTTATTATGTTTGTGCATTACAGAAAAGGTCCAAAATCCAAAGTGCTCAGAAAAATCTGAAAAAATTACAGAAATTCTATTTCGCCAGAAAACCCCGGGAGCCAGAAGGGCAAGTCCGGGAGGGGCACACAGCCCCCAGGAGGCACCCAGGTGCGGCCCAGGCTTGGCCGCGCATGGGGCCCACCTCGTCGCCTCGTCCACCGCCTCGCGTCGCCCCTTCGCCTATATATTTGCTCCTGACCTAAAAATGCGGGAGCATCGAAGGTTTTCTCCAGAAACGCATCTGAGCTCCACCGCCATCAAAAACCCTAATCCGGGGGACAGATTGCCCCCGGAGCCATCTCCTTCGACTACGCCGCCTCCATGATGCTCCGTGAGTAGTTCCCCCATGGACTACGGATTCTAGCAGTAGCTAGTTGGTACTCTCCCTCTCCCATGTTGATCAATACAATAGTCTCATGAGATGCCTTACATGATTGAGATTCATCTGATGTAATCGGTGTTGTGTTTGTTGGGATCCAATTAATTGTGGAATTATGATCAAGTTTGTTCATCACTTATATCTATGTTTTATTTAAGATCTTGCATGCTCTCCGGTCCTTGTGGTTGGCTTGATCACGTAATTACTTGTGTATCTACAAGAGGGAGTATTTATGCTAGATAGTAGGTTCATGCCTCTTTTTGTCTGAGCTCGGGTTGACAGAAACGATCAAGACTGAAGATGTGCTGTTGCTACTAGGGATAAAACAACGGTGTTTACTTCCGTGTGTTGTTTCATTGCTTACATTATGCACCATGCTTATTGCAATGATCTTTTGCAACTTAATACTTCCGGGTGACAGGCTGGATAGCGATCCCGGGGTGGATTATTAGTCATAGATGCGGTTGGATAACGGTCTATGTATTTTGACGTAATGCCCAATTAAATAGTTCAGTACCTTGTCATGATAGCATTGTTATGCGCCCACAATCTTGTCAATTGCCCGACTGTAATTTGTTTACCCAACACGTGTTCTTTTTATTGGAGAGTTACCACTAGCAAAGCTGAGAACCCCGGTCCATATTCATCCATCAACTATTTTCCGCGCCATTGCCTCCGTTGTTACTATTGCTGCTGCTACTTTACTGTTACTGCTGCTCTCATATTACTATTGCTTTCACATCACTTCTGTTACTAGTGCTTTTTCAGGTGTGGCTGAATTAACAACTCAGCTGCTAAGAATTATAAGTATTCTTTGGCTCCCCTTGTGTCGAATCAATAAATTTGGGTTTTACTTCCCTCGAAGATACTCTGCGATCCCCTACACTTGTGGGTCATCAAGACTATTTTCTGGCGCCGTTGCCGGGGAGCATAGCTCTACTCATAAGTTCACTTAGGGAGTACATTCTACCTCTCTCTCTCTTTTCGGTTTTATTTTATTTTGTCTAGTTTACTTTTGTTTAGTTTTGTTCTGTTTAGTTTTATTTTTCTTATATACCCGAAAATCCATAAAATTTTGAAAACCGAAAATTATAAAAACTTTTGCTACATGATTACTTTCTTTGAAACTAGATCTTATTGGCAAGGTGGGTCCACGGAGGATGAACAAAAATATTATAAGGGATGCCGCTTGTCTCAAAAAGGTATATACTTATGGAAATTAATATATCAACTGGAGATGTATGCTAGAAATTTATGCTCTATATTTGACATATCTTTTTGCTGTGATGAATCTGAATGTCATATGAATTTTAAACACTTTCCTTTCCAGTGTGCATGTAATGTTAATGAAACCTTAGCTTCTTATGTTAAAGGTTACTATAATTTTTATGATGTGGAAAGAATTGAAGAATTTGTTGCTTTTAAGGGTGCCTATGAAATTTCTTCTTTCCTTCAGAATATTGATGATGCCCCTTACGAATATGAAAATCTTGCTATACTTAAATATTTTTATGATAACTACAAGTAAGATAATGCTTATATTACTGAATATCTTAAGGGTTTATCTCCCCCGAAAGAAGAGACTAATGGCTTGCAGGAAACCGTGGAAGAAGAAATTGCTGAAACTGAAAGCTCATTGGATGAAAAAGAGGAAGAGAGTGACGAACAAAAGGAGGAAAAATGGAGTAGCTACCCATGCTCACCTTCTAATGATAGTAACTCCTCAACTCTTACGTTTTTTGATTGTCCTCCATGCTTGCCAAAGGAGGATGAGTGCTATGTTCCTATGGATTCTCTTGAAATG
This sequence comes from Puccinellia tenuiflora, assembly GCA_012064385.1. Taxonomy (NCBI): domain Eukaryota; kingdom Viridiplantae; phylum Streptophyta; class Magnoliopsida; order Poales; family Poaceae; genus Puccinellia; species Puccinellia tenuiflora. The sequence goes on from QRDG01000709.1 coordinate 698,537, forward strand.
TCCCTTTTTGATAAAACTGATACTTGTTATGCTTATGGGTATGATGTCCCTATGAACGAAGCTTGTGAAAATGATTATGCTACTGTTATTTATGATAACCCATGCTATTTTGATAAATCTTATGATAATCCTCTATTTGTTCCTACTATTGATATGCATGATAATGAGGAGTGTTGCTTAGAATTTTTTATGATAAAGCTCTAGATGATGGTCCTATGTTGCTTGATGATATTAATTGTGCTACTGTCGAAAATGGGATTGGAGAGGTCTTGAATTTAGCTATATGGAGTCCCATACCTTTTGACAGTGATCAATCATCTTGTTATAATATTGTAAAACGTGGGTTTGGAGAGGTTTTGATTAATTTTGATCCCACTATTTTGGAGCTTGATAAAAATTATATGTTCGTAGGTCATGAAAAGCATGCTTTATGTGATAATTATATTGTTGAGTTTGTTCATGATGCTACTGGAAATTATTATGAGAGAGGAAAATATGGTTATATAAATTTTCATGTGACTAAAACACCTCCCTTTGTGTTGAAATTTTTGAAACTGTTCTTGTTTTACCTTTCTATGCTTGTTACTTTGTTCTTCATGGATTTATTTGTTTACTAGATTCCTATGCATAAGAAGAGCGTTAGACTTAAATGTGTTTCATATTTTCTTCTTGATGCTCTCTTTGCGTTTCAACTCGTATTCTTATGAGAGCATCATTAAAATTATCAAGCCTAGCTAAAAGGTGTTAAAGAAAAACGCTTATGGGAGGCAACCCATTTTATTTTACCTTCTGTTTCTTTTTGGTTCCTATGAGTTTTGGGTGATGTTACTTCCGTAGCAACTCCCTTGTATCTTTTTCTTTTGGTTTTTGGTGCCAAGAATAGCCTCTAAAGAGAGGATGACTAATCGGTGAGTTTGCTGTCCAGAAACAGATTTCTGTTCTGCATTGTTCGAAAATCCAAAAAATCCCAGAACATCATATGTTGCTGCAAATTTTTGACAGCAAGCATCAGGGTTTTTTCTACCTTTCTATAGTTTTAAGTTTTCTGATTTGAGGTCTAGAAGTGCCCCGAAATTTTTTATCTTTACCATCTGTTCTGTTTTTGACAGATTCCGTCTTAGTTTTGCATTGCTTCTTTTACGGGCAAAGTGAGGTTCTTTTGAGATCTCGAGCTTCACTTAGATCTTGGTGACAGTAGCTAATGTTTTAAAAAATAAGTTCATGATATGTGCTTTGGAACTGAAGGAAGATATTGTTTTTGTGGACTAACCCCTCTAATGAAGTTGCTATAAGTTTTGCGTGAAGGAAGTTTTCAAGTATCCAAGAGCGAGGTGATGAAGGAAGATCAAGAAGGGATAGAAGCTTAAGCTTGGGGAGGCTCCCCATGGACCCTCCTCTGAAATATTCAAGAAGTCACAAGCGTCTAAGCTTGGGGATGCCCAAGTCATCCCCTTGTTCATCGATAATCATCGGTTTTACTCATGGTACTATATTTTTATTCCTTCACACATTATGTGCTATTCTTGGAGCATCAGTTGTTTTTACTTTCAGTTTGTTTGTGTTTTGTTCTCTGGTCATATCAATGTTGGATCCTATTATTCTTGTTTGGGAGAGAGACACGCTCCACTTTTTCGTAGAATACTCTTGTGCTTCACTTATATATGTTGAGTATTCAGTTTTCGTTATTTTTAGCTTGTAGCTATTGTTTTTCACGTATCTCTTGTTCAGAGCTATTAGTTCTTTTATAGAAAATACTCTCTTGCTTCACTTATATTTGTTTGTAGAGTTGATTGATGTTTGGTTGAATGGAAATTATCATGCAGGAAGTGTGAAAAGTGCTGCTTAATCTTGTAGATCATTGTCTTGAATCTTTGATACTTGCCAATTGTTTAGAGATATGTTTAAACTTGTGGATCTAGTAAGAATAGATTAGTAAAGAACTGTCATAAAGCTTTAAAATTATGGTGCTTGTCCTGCTTGGTAGCTCTCAAAGTGTAGATATTCTTTTTGCAAAGAGTTGGTTTGGCTAACAAGGTAGACGGTGTGAAGTCTAGTGGTTATGCATGATGTATATGAGTATATCTGTAGTCATTCATTGAACCAAGTTGATGTTATGTGTTTGCTTGATATCCTGGTAAGCCCAAAAATTTCGTACTGAGAGGGAATACTTCTTGTGCATCCAACTCCCTGAGCCAAATATCTTTGCCATTTGTGTCCACCATACCTACCTACATGTGGTATTTCCCTGCCACTCCAAGTAAAATTTTCATGTGCTATCTTTAAAATGTTCAAAATTCTCCTTTTTGTGCCCCTGTTTTTAAGCTCATGAGGAAGCAGTAAGAAGTTAGTTATAACCTGTGACAAGCAAGGTCATTTCCCCCCTTTCACCCGGTGTTGATGGTTCACGTCCTCACTTGAATTTACCCGAGAGCGGCTTAAGCAAAATATAAATATAACTCACCATTCTCCTCCGCACAATGAAAATCTGAGAAATCAGCTCAACATTGGTTAGTGGTGAAACAAAGGAGAAAGAGGAATGTACTCGTTCCTCTAAAACCAGCCGCTCTCACAAGTCTAAAAGCCTTGTTTGAAATGGGGGACTAGCTAGTTTCTTTACTGTGAAGTCGTTGACGAAAGCATGCATGTCTCAAAACTGTTTTACTTCTGTCAAAAATAAAATAAAAATAAAAAAATCTCTAGCACATGACTAATTCCTGCTTCCCTCTGTGAATGGCCTTTCTTTTACTTTTATGTTGAGTCAGTCTTCCTCTTCCTTCTAAACTCCTCAAGCAATCACTTGGTGTCAACTTTGGTTCATGTTTTACTTCATGTTATCTTTGTGCCTAACTGCGAAACCTTTGTATTGACTTTATCTTGAGATAAACAAGTTGCAAGTTGAAGCTTTTTGCTGAAAACTTAAATCTTCCTTTGTGTTGGCCAAACTCCTTTGCCGAAATAATATTGTTTTGTGAGATATCAATCGTTTTCAAGTGTTATACTTTTAAATCTCCAAAGTACTCTTTTCTAGTTAATTCTTGTTTAGATGTTGCACCTGGTTAATCATTGTTTGCTTCATTTAATGAACCATTATTTTGGATCAATGCATTCAGTTCATATGCATTACATGATTACTTGATCAAGATTGTGTTGGTAGCATGTCACTTCAAAAATTATTTTGTTATCACTTACCTACTCGAGGACGAGCAGGAGTTAAGCTTGGGGATGCTGATACGTCCCAGACGTATCTATAATTTTTGATGTTCCATGCTTGTTTTATATCAAATGCCACATGTGTTTACTATGTTTTCATATCATTTTGGCATATTTTATTGGACTAACCTATTGATAAGATGCCCAGTGCCAGTTTCTGTTTATTATGTCTGTGCATTGCAGAAAAGGTCCAAAATCCAAAGTGCTCAGAAAAATCCGAAAAAATTACAGAAATTCTATTTCGCCAGAAAACCCCGGGAGCCAGAAGGACAAGTCCGGGAGGGGCACACAGCCCCCAGGAGGCACCCAGGCGCGGCCCAGGCTTGGCCGCGTGTGGGGCCCACCTCATCGCCTCGTCCACCGCCTCGCGTCGCCCCTTCGCCTATATATTTGCTCCTGACCTAAAAACACGAGAACATCGAAGGTTTTCTCCAGAAGCGCATCTGAGCTCCGCCGCTATCAAAAACCCTAATTCGGGGGACAGAAGTTCCTGTTCCGGCACCCTGTCGGGATTGGGAATTGCCCCGGAGCCATCTCCTTCGACTACGTCGCCTCCATGATGCTCCATGAGAGCTTCCCCCATGGACTACGGGTTCTAGCTGTATCTAGTTGGTACTCTCCCTCTCCCATTTTTATCAATACAATAGTCTCATGAGCTGCCTTACATGATTGAGATTCATCTGATGTAATCGGTGTTGTGTTTGTTGGGATCCGATGAATTGTGGAATTATGATCAAGTTTGTTCATCACTTATATCTATGTTTTATTTAAGATCTTGCATGCTCTCCGATCCTTGTGGTTTCCTTGATCACATAATTACTTGTGTATATCCAAGAGGGAGTATTTATGCTAGATAGTAGGTTCATGCCTCTTTTTGTCTGAGCTCGGGTTGACAGAAACGATCAAGACTAAAGATGTGCTGTTGCTACTAGGGATAAAACAACGGTGTTTACTTCCTTGTGTTGTTTCATTGCTTACATTATGCACCATGCTTATTGCAATGATCTGTTGCTTGCAACTTAATACTTCCGGGTGACAGGCTGGATAGCGATCCCGAGGTGGATTATTAGTCATAGATGCGGTTGGATAACGGTCTATGTATTTTGACGTAATGCCCAATTAAATAGTTCAGTACCTTGTCATGATAGCATTGTTATGCGCCCACAATCTTGTCAATTGCCCGACTGTAATTTGTTTACCCAACACGTGTTCTTTGTATTGGAGAGTTACCACTAGCAAAGCTGGGAACCCCGGTCCATATTCATCCATCAAGTATTTTCCACGTCATTGCCTCCGTTGTTACTATTGTTGCTGCTACTTTACAATTACTATTGCTCTTATATTACTGTTGCTTTCACATCACTTCTGTTACTAGTGCTTTTTCAGGTGTGGCTGAATTGACAACTCAGCTGCTAAGACTTATAAGTATTCTTTGAATCTCCTTGAGTCAAATCAATAAATTTGGGCTTTACTTCCCTCGAAGATACTCTGCGATCCCCTACACTTGTGGGTCATCATGCCCCACAGGGCAGGGGCGGGCTGTGGCCGTAGGTGGGCCCTGGGCCGCGGCTGGTGCCCGCCCCTAGCCTGTGTGGGTCCCCTGGAGTCGCCCTTCTGGCTCCGGTCCTTATTTGTCCAATAAAAAATCCCCGTAAATTTTCGTCCAATTCCGAGAATATTTCGAGAAGTAACTTTCTGCAAGAAAAACAGGACAAAAACAGGGAACTGGCACAGGGCATCTTGTCAATAGGTTAGTCCGACAAAATGCATAAAAATGATGTAATATGATATTAAAAACATGTGACAACATCACAAAACTAGCATGGATCAATCAAAAATTGTAGATACGTTTGACACGTATCAGCATCCCCAAGCTTAACTCCTACTCGTCCTCGAGTAGGTAAGTGATAACAAAAATAATTTTTGATGAGACATGCAACCAACACAATCTTGATCAAGATAGTAATGTAAAGCATAGGATATGAATGAATGATCCGAAACAATTGTCTATAGTTGATAGCAAAAAATTCAATGAATAACCAAGATGAATTATCTAAGCAAAAACTTTTCATAAATAGTACGTTATAGACATGAAAGCAATGAGATCAGCATATTTGATAATTCTTAAAGGTAATAGTTCCTTGTCAAAAGTGTTTGAGAATCAACACAAGGAAGATGCAAATTTTAGCAAAACCTTCTACTTCCAGTGTCTTATCTCATGGATAAAGTCAATACAAAGAATCATGTTTTATCATAATGATATAATATGATCAACTGCACCCAGGGTCAACACAGTATGTTTGCTTGGTAGAGATAGAAGGAAAAGGAAAACTGACTCAACATTAAAGTAAAAGAAAGGCCCTTCACAGAGGGAAGCAGGAATTAGTCATGTGCTAGAGCTTTTTATTTTTTTAAACAGAGATAAAAACAATTTTGAGCGGTGCATGCTTTCGTCAACGATTCCACAGCAAAGAAACTAGCTAGTCTCTCATAACAAGCAAGGCTTTTAGACTTTTGAGAGCGGCTGGTTTTAGAGGAATGAGGTCACTCCTCTTTTCTCTTTTGTTTCACCACTGGCACTAACCAATGTTTTGACTGATTTCTCATGTTTTCATTGTGCGGAGGAGAATGGTGAGTTATATTTATATTTTTCTTAAGCCATGTCTCGGGTCAAATTCAAGTGAGGACGTGAACCATCAACACCGAGTGAAAGGGGGGAAATGACCTTGCTTGTCACAGGTTATAACTAGAGTCTCACTACTTCCTCATTAGCTTAAAAACAGAGACACAAAAAGGAAAAATTTGAAGTTTTAAAGGCAGCACATGACAAATTTACTTGGAATGGTAGGAAATACCATGCATAGGTAGATATGGTGGACACAAATGGCAAAGATATTTGGCTCAGAGATTTGGATGCACGAGAAGTATTCCCTCTCAGTACGAAATTTATGGGCTTAGCAGGATATCAAGCAAACATACGATGTTAACCGGTACAAGAATAAACATACAACATCAATTAATCATAAGCATAAGCCTCCACACCGTCTCCCTTGTTGACCAAACATTTCATTTGGTGGAAAGATTAGCTTCAGAAATTAGCAACTACGAAGTACCATACAGTTTTAAGCTTTTAACTGTAGTTCTTTACTAATTAGTTTCCACATAAATAACTAGAAAGTTTAGGCATTAATATTAATATCTCAAAACAATTGAGAAGCATCAAATATCCACAGAATGATCTACAAGACTATGCATGCTTTTATTTCACTTCATTATCACATGGATAGCATTTTGTCATTCCAACAATTCAATCAATCATTAATAACAACTCTCCAACAAGTATAAGTGAAGAACAAGAGAGTTTAACATCAACAGCTAACAGCTCTAAACAAGATGAAAGCTAAAAGCGAGAGCTTATTAGCAAACAAACAGTAGCTAAGAATACTAAAAAAGATATAAGCGAAGCAAAGGAGTATTCAAACGAAAAAACGGAGCGTGTCTCTCTCCCGCACAAATAGAGCTAGGATCCAACATGAATATGACCAGCAAAAAAACAAAACAAAACTGAAAGCAAAACAAAAATACGCTCCAAAAATAGCACATAATATGTAAAGTGATAAAAACTTAACGACCTGATGGTTGTCGATGAAGAGAGGGGATGCCTTGGGCATCCCCAAGCTTAGACGCTTGAGTCTTCTTAATTTCTTCAGAGGGATGCCATGGGGGCATCCCCAAGCTTGAGCTTTTCTCCATTATTCAATCCCTCGCATCACCGTGTCGCTTGAAACTTAAAAACTCCCTTCACACATAACTTCTCATCAACTAATTAGATGGGTTAGTACTCATTAAATAAAATCCACTTTGGTTTTGTAAAGACCAATTGCAAATACTCAATTTAACATTAGCTACTGTATACAAAGCCTTTGTGGTGTCTTTCCACAAAAAGAAATTACAAAGAAAACTCGTATACGAGACAACGCAAATAAAGACAGAAATCTGTCAAAAACAGAACAGTCTGTAAAGATCGAATTTAAAGACATACTTCTGTAGCTCAAATCAGAAAACTCAAACTAATGAAAGATAGATAAAAGTATCAGGCTTTCTGTAAAAAAGTTTCAGAAAAAGATCACGATATGACGTTTTTAAAGATTTTCTACAGCGAGGCGCACAAAATCTGTTTCTGGACAGTAAATCAATACCTCGCACTTTCAATGCATTAGACGCTACTTCTTGGCACAAAAACGAAAACAAAAGGATACAAAGGAGTTGATACAGAGGAAACAACATCCTTGACTCAAGAAAAGCAAAAGAAACTGAAAGCAAAAAAGATAATGGGTTGTCTCCCAAGAGCACTTTTCTTTATAGCTTTTTAGCTAGGCTTATTAATTTCAATGATGCTCTCATAAGAATAAGAGTTGAAAAACAAAAGAGAGCATCAAGAAGAAAATGTCAAACACATTTAAGTCTAACCCACTTCCTATGCATAGGAATCTTGTAAGAAAACAAATCAATGAAGCACAAAGTAATTAGCATAGGAAGGTAAAGCAAGTGCATTATTAAAGCCTTCAACACAAAGAGAGGAAACATAATATTGTTGAGATATTTAAAGACATGTTTCCCTCTCTCATAATAACTTTCAGTAGCATCATGAGCAAACTTAATAATATAATTATCACATAAAGCATTCTTCTCATGATCCACATGCATAAAAGTATTATTACTCTCCACATAAGCAAAATCCTTCTCATTAGTAATAGTGGGAGTAAAACTATCATAGCCATCATTGTAATCATCATAAATAGGAGGCATATCATGATCATAATAAACTATTTCCTCAATAGTAGGTGGACTGAAAAGATCACATTCATCATTATAAACATCATATATAGGAGGCATGGTATCATCAAAGCTAATTTCCTCCTTCAAGCTTGGGGGACTAAAAAGATCATATTCAACAAAACCGGCATCCCCAAGCTTGCAATTTTCCATAGCATTAGCAACAATGGCATTCAAAGAAATCATACTAATAACATGGCTACTAGCATGATTATTATGCAAATAAAGTTCCATAGGTTTTTTAATTTTCTCTTCAAAATCATCATGACCAATTTCAAGATAGAGCTTATAAAGCTCTCTAATTTTTTTGTTGTTTTCCATTAAACCGAACTAGTGAAAACAAGAAACAAAAAGATTTAATTGCAAGATCTAAAGAAGATACCTTCAAGCACTCACCTCCCCGGTAACGATGCTAGAAAAGAGCTTCGTCGCCGGAGTGTGAGTACCGCTTACCTTTCCTCCCCGGCAACGGCGCCACAAAAGAGCTTCATTGACGGGAGAGGAATTGTAGTGCGCCCTCTTACTCCCCGGCAACAGCGCCAGAAAAGAGCTTGATGTCTACTACACGCTTCTATTCTTGTAGACTTTGTTGGGCCTCCAAGCGCAGAGGTTTGTAGGACAGCAGCAAATTTCCCTTAAGTGAGTAACCCAAGGTTTATCGAATCCACAGGAGGAAGAGGTTGAATGTATCCTCTCTCAAGAAATCCTGCAATTAAGATACAAGAAGTCTCTTGTGTCCCCAACACATATAATACAATGGCTAATTGTATAGGTGTACTAGTTCGGCGAAGAGATAGTAAAATGCAAGTGATATGGATGGTAAAAGGTGATTTTGTAATTCTGTAATAAAAATGGCAGCAAGCAAACATGTAGCAAAAGTGGACTAGAAATGGTGATTCAATGATTGGAAACAAGGCCTATGCTTCATACTTTTAGTAGTGACTACTCTCAACATCATTAATATAATTAAACACATGATAGTTTCCACAAAAACATATGCAAGGTAGATGTTACTCGGAGATCATTCTTTCGTGAATCAAATAGGATGAGAATTGCGTAGGGCTACGAAAACCACACCTTAAAGTTCGTATTCCACATCTATGGACACTTCATGCTGTCACTATCCGCATCCAAAGATAGTACTAACAAACACCACAACCTATCTCTTGAATAGTCTCTTTCTTCAATAACACAATCATCAAGAAACCTTATGATCTATTCAATCCAACAATAATAAAGAACAAACACTCATGATGAAGATCCCTCTAAGCTATTATCATAGAGTCACACACATCACCCATCCTGTCACCGAGGTACCGTGATCACAACGGTGACTCCTGAACTTATACTAGATGACACCACTTGAGCAAAATCATATCCATTACATAAGGGGAAACATCATGTATTCAACTATATCAACAAAGCTCATGATCACATCATGGGAGAGAGAGCTAACCACATAGCTACTTGTACAAGCCTCAGCCCCGGTGAAGGACTACTCCCTCCTCATCGCGGGAAGCAGCGGTGTTGATGGAGATGGCTTCCGGAGGTCGATCCCCGTCCCGGCAGGGTGCCGGAACAGGAACAATCTGACCCCCGAAACTTGTCGGCGATGGCGGTGGAGCTCTGTTCTGTTTCTGGGAAAATCCTTCGGGGGTTAGGGTTTTTTCATCGGGGATGATTTTATAGGCGTCGGAGGCGGCCGAGAGGTGCCCCACAGGGCAGGGGCGGGCTGTGGCCACGGGTGGGCCCTGGGCGGCGGCTGGTGGCCGCCCCTGGCATGTGTGGGTCTCCTGGAGTCGCCCTTCTGGCTTCGGTCCTTATTTGTCCAATAAAAAATCCCCGTGAATTTTCGTCCAATTCCGAGAATATTTCCGGAAGTAACTTTCTGCAAGAAAAACAGGGAACTTGCACTGGGCATCTTGTCAATAAGTTAGTCCGACAAAATGCATAAAAATGATGTAATATGATATTAAAAACATGTGACAACATCACAAAACTAGCATGGATCAATCAAAAATTGTAGATACGTTTGACACGTATCAGCGCTGCTTCTCGGCGTGATTTTGGTTTCTCCGCTCGCCTTGCGGTCGGATGGACCTCCTGGGTGAAAGCCCCGCACAGACTTCGGTCGGTGCCGACAAAGACGGTGGCGCCTTTGACGTCGTTCCATCTCTTGTTTGCGTCGTTATGGTGGTTCCATCCTAACCGACGTGAGCGGTCGTATGGTATCCGGGTGAAAACCTAAACTCCTCTAGAGCGGGCGGCGGCGATAGACGCGTTGCGACCTTCTTGGAGGCGTCATCTTGGAGACCCAGGTCATCACGATGCGGTTGGTTCGCGGCAGTTGGCGGGCGAGTTTCAGTGGACGAGGGAGGTGGATCTCGGGGCGGCAACCCCAGACGGTGGTGGACATCGAGGCGGCGGTCTCGGGCTCCCACGCTATGTCGGTTCTATGAGATAGGGCCGATGTCTTGCGTGGGTCAGGGTGGTGACATGGATGAAGATTGTACGGACGTTAGATTCGTCGACTCGGCTGGATCGTCTTCGCACCAGGGCAGCGGCCCCGAAGCAGGTGGGATTTGGTGGCGTCCTGGTACTATGCAGACAGCAGGCTCGTCGACCATGACTACTTCGGCTTCGGGCAATGCGGTGCTTCGTCCTGGTTGCTATGCCGGGGCGGCGGCCCCGGTGCAGCTAGTGTGCGTTGTAGCGTTTCGTTGATTTGCGTCGTGTGGGCGGCGGGTCGTCTCGCATGTGAGATTTTTTCAACCTATTTTTCTCATAAATAGGGCATTGTACATTGTACAGTTTGTTTGGTTTTTGAATCCGGTTTTCTTTATAAATTGGGCCATCTATTCTATCTATTCGGGCGGTGGATAAGACCACTTTAATTAAGCAAAAAAAAATCCGTTTATGCATAGTAGTGCTTCTGTACTTCCCTTTCAAAGAAAGCTTATTTATGGTCTAAAAAAATCTGTTTAAAAAAATCCAAGTTTACACCACAACAGTTAGCGATCTCAACACATGAAAGCCAATTACACCAGCCAAGAACCATTTATCTGGCTCCCGGATTTCATGTAGCTGCAGCTTGCAGCAATTGCCACTGCACCCGCTTCCTAATTTTCAGACACCAATCCGCCCAGCTGCTCTCCGTTCCTCCACCGGAGGAGGATCCACTCCAACTCTCCAAGCATTCCCCAGTTTCCAAGACATCAATCCCGCCCAGCTGTTCCCGGTTCCTCCACGGGAGCAGGACCAGGACGGTCCTCGGCGACTAGCCACTCTCTGGCAGAGACGAGGTCAGGGAGCACGGGCGCGCCGGCCCGCCGCCACCTCTCGGCGTCGGCGGTCCCGAACCTGTCCAGCAGCAGCGCGTGCATCCCGACGCCCCGCGCCGGCACGTAGTCCTTGCTCATGCTGTCGCCGATGTGGAGCGCCTCCTCCGGCGCCACGCCCCCCGCCGCCTCCAGCGCCGCCTCGTAGATCCTCCGGTCGGGCTTCTCGACGCCGGCGACGCCCGAGAACACCCCGAAGTCCCACTCCGAACCCTTCATCACACAAGACAGCACAAAACAATTAGAAATGTGTAGAGCAAACTCTGAGCCGATACATTCAGAGTTCAGACACAGGTGTGAGCTGCTGACCTGGTTCAGTCCCAGCGCAGGCAGGACGAGGTCTCTGTAGCGGTGGTCGGCGTTGCTGATGATCCCGACCATGATCTTCTCGCCGCGCAGCCATCGCAGGAAGGGCTGCGCGTCGGGGAAGACGGAGTACGGTGCGGAGGTGCCGAAAACGGAGTAGATCGGCCTGAATATCTGCTCAAACGTACCGTCATCGTATTCATATCCAGCCTACATCATATCATGCCATAAAGAAACAAAACCACAAGTCATCAGAACAGTTGGATACTATTGTACAGAACATTGCTCTGGTGAAAGAGTCGAGTAATTCTGAAATAGTAGAAAAAAAGGGACGGAGCACCGACCTGATCTTACCCTGACGAAGGAGTCCCTGACGCACGTCTTCCACCAGTGGACGTTGGGCATCCCGGAGGCGTGGCCGAAGCAGGGGTGCCGCCTGGCCATGTCGGCGTAGGCGGCGTTGAAGCCCCGGTGCATGCGGGCGTAGCCGGGGCAGGGCGCCCCGGCGGACCTCGCCGCCGTGCAGTAGTAGTCGCCGAGCTGCCCTCTGTAGGCGATCAGCGTCCCCGTCACGTCCACCGTCACCAGCCGCAGCCTCGACAGCAGCGCCATCGTCACACCATCATCAGAACATGGGTCTTCTTTAGATGACGGAGGGAAGAAGAGGACAGGATCGTATAACACCGGTCAGTTCCTTGATTTGCAGGGCAAGAAGGTACCACTTCTGTACAAGCAACCATGAATCTCCGAGTTCAGGCAAACGACTACCACCCCAAATTTCTCTGCCATTTATTCTTGTCTTGTTGAGAAAGGGGGGCGACTCAAGTCTCCGTGCATCGCAAGAAAACTATTTTTTTTCTAACGGGCAAGAAAACTTTAGTGTGCACAATTGGGCAACCAACCTCATTGGAGCTACTGTATTTATGGAACAGAACGCAGAGAGCGCAAGTTTTCTGTCTCCTCCCAAAGTTTTCTTCAAGGGAGAGTTAAGGCACCAAGGTCCATCACAGCGAGGCACCAAAGAATCCAGCCAATTTTGTGGATTGAAACGATGAATCAATAATTGGTTACCAACTATGTACTCCAATTCTGAGCAGTAAATACAAAAACGAACCAGATCCTTTTCTTAATAAGAACAGAAAGGAAATCAACATCCTCCATGCAAGACAAACTGTTTATGTTTTCTAGTATAACTTTTACAAGCGCACACTTGCTGCCTAGAATAAACATCAAATACAGCTAGAAACACAGCACACAGATCTACCTTGACAGTGAAGCTCACGATCAAAGAGGACTACTGACACATAGTAAAGGACTTGGTTGATGATGATTGTAGCATGCATTGCATGCAAGTATTATACTCTGGCGTATATTGGCGCTAATCTTTCACAAGCTTGACAACTTTGGCAATGTCCTCTTCTTCTTCTTCGTCATCATCCTCATCGTCGTAACTGTCGTATTGTAGAAGGCTGAAGTCCTTAGATTGCGCCTTCAGCCTTTCTTGGAGTCTTTCAATCATGGCAGTTCCCTGGGAAGTAGTTCAAATGTAGGCATGAATGAGCATGGAGTTCCTACTGGCGTAGAGCAGCAAGTTCCTACTGGCGTGGAGCAGCAGTATACTACTAACAGGCAGAGGTAAACTAACCATTGAATGGCAACCTTCCTCGAATTTTGCCAGAAAACCAACAACCCAGCGATCTGCATTTTCAACCCACTCTTCCTGGAGTTTTGACACTGTGCTCCACTGCAAATACCAATATGCATCTCTCAGACCGTATGAACAGGCAAAGTTGAGAAGGCTAGGCTCACTGACCCAAATTATCAGTTGAAGACATGAACATGGAAACTGAAAGTAGGACAAAGGGTAGTCTAATGTTTCATTTAACAGAGTTATACGGGGTAAATACGGTATACAGCTTATGTTTAAGATATAATCTAAAACATGTATGTATCAGATATCATTTTCTTAACTACCAAAAGATTAGTTGAACAAAATCAATGAGATGATTTGTGTATAATACACATGGCACGTAGCACTGTCAATTTATCATCATGGTAACCATGAGAATACACATGGCCTGGGACATGTCTCAAACTAGTTGGAATAATGTTTTCAGGTTGCATGGAAAAGCATCAAGACACATGTCTGAAATTAGCTGGAACAATTTTTTCAGGTTGCATGAAAAGCTATGGACTTGAACCAATCTCACATGTGCAATAATTTCGTAGAAGTGCTATCTCGTCTACAATTGCATAAAAAAAAGGCGACATGTGTTAGAATCTCATGTTAAACAACTGAAAGTCAACCGATACTACTACTTTGCTGAACTTAATAATGTTAATCTAGCAAAGAGTTCTGGGCATGTGAGGCAACTATATCTAATTCGAAAACCATAAGGCTAATCTCAGAATAGGCATGCATCCATGCATCAGCCAACGAATGGAGACGGAAAAAAGCTAACATGGCTTAGCCATCACTTACTCAATTCTTAAAATTCTACTTCAACATAAATAAAATGATGGTGAATACCAGTACCTTCTCGCCTACTTTTTCTTGGTGCTGTTTCACTTTGTCACGCAGGGTTTTCAATCCCATGTTAACTCTTAGTCGTTGTTCCTGATAAAATGTAGCCGGGCTCAGCTGGCCAGCAAAATGCAATGGTAGTGTAGTACAATCCAACAACAGGACTTTGTACAAGTAATATTTTGTTAAAGTATCAGGTAAGTATTGCATGCCTTCACATAACTGACACCGAGATCATTTCTGCTGTACCCCCTAGCCAGATTGCGCATCACATACTCATTATAATCTTTAACAATCCTCATTATAAGATCTGAGGTTGATACCCCCTCTGTGCGCTTGGTCTCCTTAAATTTACCTAGTTTTTTCACCTGTCAAAACAATAAGTTATTAGTCACTGTCAGAAAACTCAGATATTAATAATTATTGTGTCTGTGAACACATATTATTCGAGACTATATTGAATAGATCAATTTCGAACTTAAGACTCACAAATTCATAGACATCATTACTAGCTCCACTAGCATCAGCATACCTGCATAGATTCAAATAGGAAAGATAACATATAAATGAGTAAGAGATTTAAAGCTCAGACAATTCAATGTGCAAGTCCAAAATGTTTTAACCATCTAAACAAGGAAATACATTGCAATTAGAATATCACACCATTAGAAAAAATTACTGTGCTTCTCGCGTATAAGAATGAAAATAAGAAATATGGACTGCATCACATAAACTTCAAGGTCTCTCAAGACTGAATGCTTACGGCAGAGAATCATGTGCAACAAAATCAATGTTATGCTTATCCAAGAACTCTTCTGTTACCACCCATGGAGCATCAGGAATGACTTCATCAACCCACCTTGGAATATAAAATAATACATCATATTAGCATGCTAAAAAAATACTTAAAAGAAATGGAAAGTGATTGTGGCTTATTGCATTTGATAAAGAGTGGTACATTATTACTTGCAATGGCGAAGTGATTCATATCTTTCATCCTCTGTCATAACAGTTCTTCCCTTGAACTTATGCGTCAACTCATCGTTGCAGACCCCGACGAGAAGATATGCATTAGGAAACCTACAGTTCAGAAGACAGTTCAGTGTGAGAAACATCTTCATGCGCTGGAGCAGCTCATTAAGTTGATTATCTGAGCTGTAGGAATATTATTGAATCAAGAAAAATACTGTCCAGCAAGATTACTATAGGATGAGATTACAGCTAATTACTCCATCAGTCCATGTCAATATAGCAGGATCAATGTACATGACGCAAAAGCAAAAGAAAAAAAAAAGCGAATGAAGCGAAATCACACTGAATTATTCGGAACCTACCAGATAGGTGCCCTCCCACTGAACGATTCGTTACATGGCAAAGAAGACAAGGGTCCAGAGTCACATCACGTTAGGTAAGACATACCAATACTGCTGAATCTTGTCCCCAGCATGACAGACGAGTAATAGGAACCACATTTTTCACCAGGCCATTACATGTAATTGCCCAAGAAAATAGTGACAGCGCCCCACAGATTCCTCATCAAGCAACGTACTAATTAACCTAATCACCCCAATGGTCCACTAAATTGGGCATCATCAGACAGACATAACAACAAGTTGAGGCCGTTCCTGAACTGGTAATCGCGACGAATTTCAAACAGAACGGGCAACCACCAAACAAATTACTCGCGCAATCCCGCGCCGAACAACCTAATTGGGCGCGATCCGCAACGGGAACCGATAGGATATAATACCTGGCTCCTAATTCCTGTGAGAAACGCAAGGGGGGCAGATCGAACTGAGATAGCTCAGCCGAGGGGAAAAGAGGAGGAGGAGGGATTTTCTCACGACTTCTTGGCCTGCTCGAGCGAGCGCGCGTGGCCGAAGTGGAAGAGGTCGTAGATGCCGTCGGCGTAGACCCGGATCGGCCTGTCCGTGATCCCCTCGCCGCCGCCATTGCTGGCGGCCCTGTCGGACACCTCCACGTCCCCTTCGGCCTCCTGCCAGTCCTCCTCCTCCTCCTGCGAGGACTGCGGCGCCGGCCTCGCCGCCTCGGCGGCCTTCGCGTCGGCCATGGGCTCGAGAAGGTTCGTGGGAGAGAGAGAGAGAGCGACAGGGAAGGGAAAGAGGTGCAGGGCGTGCGTGGTGGAAGCTCGAAGCCTCCAGGCCGAAGGACGGAACACATGGGGACGGGGTGCTCACATGACGTGACGTACTTGGGGCTCTCCCGTCTCACTGTCAGCTGGGTCCCGCCGGTTGACGGTGATTGGTGGGACCGGGTCAGGACCTCGTCGTCGGCAAGGGACGACGGGACACGTCACAGGTGGAAGCGAACAAACGAAACCATGAATTTGCTGCCTATATTTCGTCCAAAATAAACGGCTGCCTACGAGATTTAGATTCTTTTTCCTATTCTTACCTCTAAGACTGAACTTTTCTCTTGAACTTTACCTTCCGTTTCTTATGAACAGGTCCACAGACAAGGCACATAGCGATCATAACTTAAAATAGTTATTCTTCGTATTTGATTTTTATTGTGTCGATAAATTTACCCCCTCCCTGAATCGACGCAAATTTATGCATATTGCAAGCGGTGTCAAGTTCATGAGACTTATCACACGAACCAAGACATGAGGAAAACATTGTTCAACGAGCCCCACGGGCCCACACGAAATATAGGTGACTCGGACGTCGAGAGCTAAGATCAAGCGCAAACGATCGACACACCGAGCGGCTCGATACTAGACCATACCAATCGAGCGCCACCTCATTGTGATTCCCAATATGAAGAGCAAGCTAAAGCAACTAGGCAATTAAAACGATACAAGTAAAGACAACTAAGGGAAAGAGATAACCGAAAGTAGAAGCACGCGGAGACAAGGATGTATTCCCGAGTTCCTCCTTGTTAAGTGAGTACGTCTCATTGGAGGGGTGTGAGCTCGCCACAAGAGGCCTACTCAAGACGCCACAAAGGCCTCACCCTATTCTCCGATGAACCGCACCCGAGGGTTTGGTTCACCTTACACTATCGGAATCCTTCAAGACGGAATCCGGAGCCCTTACAACGTTTTTGGGGCACACACCCACAACTTAATTAGAGGCTCCCAAATCAACACATATGTCACAATTACAACAAGTAGTAAGCATAAGAATTCTAGGGTAACACAATGCTAACCCTAGAAACGAAAATCCTCAAGTGAATGAGGGGGAAATGAAGAACGGCTTGGTGAAGATGTAGATCCGGGTCTTCTCCTTCAATCCTCCAAAGAGTTTGGATGGAGGAATTGGGAGATCTATCGATTTTGAGCTCTTGAAAGTTAGGGTTCTTAAATGCTGGACGAGCTAGCTGGCTGGAGGTAGGTGGAGGGGTATTTATACCTCTCTGAGAAATCTGCCCGTTGGACTCCACTTGGACCGGAGACTCCGGTGTTAGTGGGCCGGAGACTCCGGTGTAGGCCGGAGACTCCGGTGTAGGCCGGAGACTCCGGTGTAGGCCGGAGACTCCGGACTCCTTCCGGGGTCCCTCCGGACAGGACACCAGCACCGCACCACACTTTGCATACTTGAGGAAGACCGGAAACTCCGGTGTGGGCGGAGACTCCACACACCCGCAGAGACTTTGTTGAAGAAGCGTACAGGATCGGAGACTCCGGGCATCCTCCGGTGACCCTCCGGGGTACTATCCAGTACCGCACCACAACTTGGCGAAAGGCAGGAAAAACCCAGGGACCGGAGACTCCGGCCCATGCAGACCGGAGACTCCGGCCTGGGAATGACCTGCAACAAAATAACTCTGCCAATTCTTCCTTTTTGGTGGTTGATGCTCAGGGTAAAAATATGTCAATAAACCTGCAGTACTTAGCAACACATTAGATGATCACTAGTGTTGTTAACTAACACACAAAACCAATAGTGTTTAGGAAATGCTCTTTCAATACGCCAGTATACTCAGTCAACAAGCTCAACTTAGCCTAATATAATATTTACACGATATTTTGTATCAATCTTTTAACAGGAAGCTTACCATAATTGTAACAAATATTTTTGAAATTTTGTTCATAGGACTTCATTAAGTTAAACATGGATCTGCCCCTGGTAGTGGTTGTAAAAATTAATTTTGTTTTTGCTTCATCTTTGTTTTAGCTAACAATAACCCCTTGCTTGGTTCCCGCTGACCCTTTACGGTAAAATTTGAAACCATCATATTATCCTAACAAGCGCGTTATCACAATGTTACCAAATCACGGTTATTTTCAGTAAATAACGATAGTGTCTTGATCCTAGCTCGCTGGCCAGGCATCTGAACCGATGGTTAAACTTTTTTTTAGGCAACGACCGTAGAACAATTGTTCTACGGTGTATTTTCATATATAAACAAATGATGGGTATGTACAGGTGGAGGAAAAAAAAATTGCTAACCGGCTATCCCACTCCAGTTTTCTCTAACATTGGACAAAAGAAATCTAGATAGCTATGGAAGATACATATCTATCCATCCCTTCAGACTAGCAGCATGCTTGGTCTTAATACGGTATAGAGTAAGAGAGAGATCCTTCTTAAGTAGGTGCTTCCAAGAATTGTTTGCAGGTTGAATTCCACTGAAGATGAGATTGTTTCTTTGCATCCAAATGTTCCAGCAGCCCATAATAATAATCTCCATAGCACAATTCTTAGGCAGAGTATTTTGAGCTAGTTCACATTCCTCCAGAAATGATGTACTCCCTCCGTCCCAAAAAGATGTCACAGATTTGTCCAAATTTGAATGTATCTATACACTAAATCATGTCTAGATACATTCAAATTTGGACAAATCTATGACATCCTTTTTGGGACGGAGGAAGTACCTCTTTTTGTTTAAGTTCATCGATTCCCAACACGTGAAAGAGAATGGACAGTCCCAAAATAAGTGAAGGGATGTTTCAAGAGCACCTGTGTCGCAAAGAGCACAATTGTAATCTTGGAGATGCATGTTTCTTCTCTGAAGAAGTTCTCTGGTGTTTAGTCTATTTTTTAGGAGCAACCAGAGAAAGACTTTGTATCTGAGGACTACTGCACTTTTCCATAAACTCTTGAAAATATCAGGTGCTTGCTGACCGGTTTTGAGGATTTTATATATCTTCATGGAGGAGAACAACTCAGAGTTTCCTGGCAGCATCCATTTGTCACTTAACCGATGGTTAAACTTGCGAATTCAAGAAGATTTGTGGATGTTCTTTTCCATATCAGGTGCTACTAATTTCATGAACAAATTGAAAATTTTAAAAAAGATCATGAAAAATTTACTCGTATGATTTTGTTAAATCAATCACAATAATATATCTTGTCCATATTATTAAATGGGAATATTGTTATAGAGGATACGATGAGTGTGCGCTCATGATGTCACGCATGTGTTCATATGTTTATGTTGTATTTAGTGTTTTCGCGTTGGTAGTCAAGATTTTAAATGTTTGATGATTGTGTATTTTCTGGGCATTACCGAATTCGAAACAAAAGATAACATTGTTTTGTTAGGTGTGCTAGTTTTTATTGCTTTATCGTAGAAGTTTAAATCCCATTTTATTTTGATAAGGTTTTAATAACTCAAAAATTACAGACAGTTTCAAGGTTGAGTAGTTTCCAAATAAAAGGTTAAGTACATATCGTAGCTGTTGGAGAGTTTTAAAAATGTTCAAAATAGTGCTGCTGGAGAGTACCACTGCGCAAGGATGGTCCCACGCTGCAGCGTCATGTAGTGCAACTTGAAATACCAATCCACAAATTGCTGTAAACCTGCTGAACTAAGCGGAGAGGCAACAGGCAAGATGCTCCGCGCCTGCGGAGCCGCAGCTCCGGCGTCGGTGCCCGCGCTCGTCAGGGCGAGCCTCGCAAAGGCAAAGGCAAGGCCCGCCTCCTCCGCAGTTGCCTCCTCCTCCGTCCTGGAAGAGCTCGCCGCCGACCGCAAAGGTCGGACCTCCCCTTCCTCATTTTGCCTACGTCCATGCTCTCTAGTCTCTGCCGGCATTTTGTCGAACGGCTGCAGGGGCGCCCCTTCCCCCACCGCGCCTTGCGTTCCCAGTCGTGCAGAGAGGTTCGTCTCTTCTGTGCTCTGCATGGCGGCCAACAGGAGCGCCATGGCGACGAGCTGCTTGTTGAAATGCCCAAGTGAACTGCGCATTGTTTTCGGACTTTCCATTTTACGCTTCGATCTGGTTTAGCTGTACATTTCTGATATTCACTAAATGCATGTCTAGAGAGATGCTTGGTCATAGCTTGGTATGAGGACCTCCATTTCCATTACTAATGTTACTTTCTCATTAAGCCTCGAGGCAGAGGTTGGGAATTCTTGGAAGTTTTCCTCCCCGAATGGAAATTTATGGTAGCAACATCAGGGAAGTAATTACAGTCTCCTAAAAATGGTTCATCATTCTTTTTAAATCATTTCACGAAACAGTTGCATGCATTCCCACAAAGTGGAAGGTGGGCCTTGTCCAAAATGTGGCTAGATTTCATCCACATACCTGCACCGCAATCAATCAATCAAGCTTCTCCCATTCTGCTTGTTTGGGTTAAGCATAGCCTACGTGCAGTTAGCACTTTTTTCCTTCACTTGAACTGAAGTATGTACTAACATTGAAACACTCTTTTAGGTTTGGCAAGAGTCGTGTTGAAGAAGGGAAAGACTCAAATATTCCGAGATGGTAGTCCAATGGTGTACAGTGGTGCTGTCGATAGAATAATTGGTCGGCCTCCTCCGAAAACTGGTGATGTTGTTTTGGTAGCTGATGGGTCAGAGAAACCTATCGGGTGGGGTCTCTATAACTCCGTGTCTATGTTTTGTGTTCGGCTAATGCAACTAGAAGAAGAGGCAAAAAGGTGAGACAATTGTTCAGGTTTCGTGGTTACTGAAATTTTGAGAGCCCATGCTGAATATCCCTATTTGTGTTCTGCTTAGAGATCCAACCTCAGCATTAAATATGGAAAGACTGCTCGAAGAAAGGATTTGTTCTGCAGTGGACTTACGACATAGATTGGGTCTCCCCTCAACTAATACAAACTCGTACCGTCTCATTAATAGTGAAGGCGACAGGTAAATATTGTTCTCTGGACTTCGTTACTTTATTAGCAAAGAAAACATCTTGCTATCAATCATTAAAAGGAGCATGGTTAGTTCAGCATTCAGAACTGGTTTTACTTCTAGGTATATGTGGAACTCCAAGTAGTTCAATTTTGTACCTTAATATCCTTGTATAAAGAATAAATAGGTATATTGTTCTGTGAATTCGACATGTGCAGCAGAGAATACTGATCATAAACAGTGAATGACTTGTGTTTTTTTTCTCTCTGAAGCCTTATCTCATTCTTATATTCATGCAATTTCCGTAATAGTGTAACTATCTTTAAATGCAGATTGTCTGGTCTGATAGTGGATGTATTTGCTGATGTTGCTGTGATTGCTTCATCTGCTGCTTGGGTTGAGAAATATAGGCAAGAAATTCAGTTCCTTGTTAACAAAGTTAGTGATGTCAACTATATAAAGTGGAGGTCATCAACTGACATTCTAAAAGAAGAAGGATTAGATATGTCAGAACAAATAGAGTATGCACCATCTTCACACTCTGGAACAGTGAAGGTGAGCCTCCTAACTTAACTTTTAAAGCAAGTTAGGATAAAACTTACATATTATGGTTCAAGTGTATTGATTTTCAGTAAGACATGTTAATTGTGGTTTAGTTTCAATTTGAGCACATTTTTTTTCCCACACCTTTTCTTTTAACCAGGTTTGTCATACTCAAATAATATGGCAAGTTAGCAACTACCAACTAGTGTCAAGAGACTGATAATGTGTGTGCAATTGTACGGGACTGCACACTCTATTCAGCATTGCAATAGCTTCGCTTGTAGGATCTGACAATCTTTTAGTCCTGCAATGTTGTATACTTGTATCGCTTGTTCTTCCAACACTTGTCAATTGCTTTTTCTTACTTCCAGGTTATGGAAAATGGCATTGTCTATCTAGTCTCTGTGGAGGGGCAGAAAACAGGGTTTTATGCAGATCAACGGGAGAGCCGTGATTTCATATCCACGCTCTCTAAGGACCAAAAGGTTCTCGACCTTTGCTGCTACAGTGGTGGTTTTGCTCTAAGTGCAGCAAAGGGTGGTGCAACTAATGTTATGGGTATAATACTGCAAGCTAGTGGACCTTTTAGTCCTCCGTTCATATGTTTCCAAAGTTCATCACAATTAAATTATACTTTAATTATATTGTTATCAGTCTCACTTTATAACATTCTATAGGTTTTGTCTTAAAAACGATAATTTGATTAGGACATCATTTGCAGGCATCGATTCATCAGGATCAGCAGTAGACCTTGCCAATGAGAATATTCTTCTAAATAAGTTTGATCCTGAGAGAATTTCGTTCATAAAAGAAGATGCATCTGCATTCATGAAAGGTGCTATCTCAAGAAATGAGTTGTGGGACTTGGTAGTCCTTGACCCTCCAAAGTTGGCACCTCGGAAGAAGGTATTACATCCTACGAAGCATTTAGTTGTAGTGGGGCGGCGATTTGCAGTTGCTGATTATAATTTCATCTTTGGATGTGAAGTTCTGAAGCATGCTATGTACATCCAACAGTTATGAATCATTCGTGTATTACTGACTATAGGCACCTAACTACTTGCCCCTTAGTATTTACCCTGAATATCAGCAGAACCCTTATTCCCAGTCTCAAACTGTCTGTACACTTCAACCCACACTGGCTCTGTGTAAGTGAAGGGGATTTTCTTTGTATTTGTAGGTGCTACAAAGTGCGTCTGGTATGTACAGAAGCTTGAACTCTCTTGCAATGCAAGTGGTAAAGCCAGGGGGGTTGCTCATGACATGCTCTTGCTCTGGAGCTATGACCCAAAGTGGCCTCTTCCTTAAAACCATTCAGGTACTTTTCGTTGCTCTTCTTGCATAACTAGCCAGCTTATACCTTATCACATGGATTCTTGGGGCCGATTTACCCAAATCATCTATAATCTTATTACCAATTGAATTTTGTATTATCAGTCAAATTTAATGATTTCCAGCATTTCAAACTGAATATTCATAGAAGGTTTGCGCTGAATATTAATAGAAGTTTTGTGATGAATATCCATGCCCCTTCTGGGCTCTTGTCCTATTGGCATGGGTGTTAGGTGGTAAAAATAACACAACTTGAAGTTAATCAGGCTCTCTACATTCACGATGCATGTTCATGTTTGTTTGTTCTCATTGATGATAATAAATTCACTCCATCTTGGTTCCAACTTCAAGGGTGCTGCATCGATGGCTGGTCGAAAGGTTACAGTTTTACGTCAGGCAGGAGCAGCCTGTGATCATCCCATCGATCCATCATATCCTGAAGGCCAGTACCTCAGCAATTACTTAGTCCGAGTAATGTGAAAAGGACACAGTCACAACACATTCTACTGACCAGAGCATTTCCGAAGTTGTACTTTTAGTCTGATGTCGTACTTAACTCATACAGGTTAGATCTAGGAATTTTCCGCAGAAGAACATATGTATCTTGTAGCCCTTTAAAGATTCTCTTATCAATTTATACTGCAGATCATTGTTATCTTTATGGAGATTCAGTAAATTTATGTAATAATACTATACAAAAATAGTGTCAAATAGAAGTTTAAAGCCGACAGCAGTGAAGAGGGATCGATCATTCCATGGATTTACTTCTGCAGTGCATTTTTCAACAAAAGAAAGGTGTATGTATTTTTCAGTATAATGTACATCTCTTCGTGTTACTTGTACACACAAGCCTAATTGATACACGTACTTGACCGCAGCTCGTAAATAAAAATTGCTACTTAGTACAAGATACAATTTAACATAAGACCAATTGCTTGAAGTTTGAATGTGGAATGCGACTTTCAGAGCGCATTAATGGCCTGCAGGGTGTTTGTTCCATGACAAGTAATTGTTATCTCCCAATTTTCTGCAAGGGGGGCAGAAGAAGAATTAGCGATGTGCTACAGATCAATACAAGCATGTAACTTCATATGACTGCTAATACGAGAACTCGTATGTCACTAACCTTGGTTTTACCAAGTACAATAAGGTGAATGCAAATGCCAGGAAGAAGCAGAGTCCACCAACAGTGAGATAGGCAAGACCAAGAAAATCATTCTTTCCACCAAGCCAGGTTGAAGTAGAAAGCACCAGCTTCTTTTTGCCACCAAAGCTATATGTGTTGTAGTTGTTCTCCAGTGTAACGGTGATAGTGTCATTTTCCTTTAGGTCAACATATATCCTACCATACAGTTTTCTGAATGTAGGAAGCGCGGCAGTTCGCATCCAAACAATAAGGTCCTCTTGCTCACTCAGCTGCACAGAAGGCAAGTAAAATAAGTAACTTCAGGGGCACAAAATGCTATCTTTCTGTCTGATCAAAGAACTTGTATCGCTGTGTCTAAATGGAAATGATTTTTAGTGAAGCCAGTTTATCTTTAAATTGAGCCACATATACTTAAGTAATAATTGCTTGCCCATCACATGTGCAATAATCGAATGGTACAGAGTAAAATTGAAATCCAAAAGCGTACCGCTATATTTTCATCCAGTGACTTTCCACCTATAAGAGGTCCCTTCTGAAAGTTTTTTGGAAAGACATCACTTCCAAATTTGTGCTCCCTGTCACTCTTCCAAGAGATGTCTTTCTTGTCCACTGTCAAGTTCTTGTCCACTGTCGAGTTCGCACTTTTGTGTTCGAAGGTATAAGTATCATTGAATAAGCTCCATGCAATCAGGCCACAAGGAACGATTGGTAGTCCATCTTTTGTGGTTTTCTCAGGATCACAGAGGGTGGTCTCATTTGCCTTACTAGCATCACTAAGCTGAGCATCGTTCCGGCTCTTGACGTATCTGAATGTAAACAATGTGATATATAAGCAGGGAAGCTACAAGAATTCTCATTAATCAAACAACTAGCTGAGTAAATAAAAATGAGCTTTAACTGCCAAGATATCATGTTAGTGTGTAAAAAAATTCCAATATTCTTTAGCCGTCTGAACAATAAATTGGCAGGAGTCAATACTATGTTCATGAACTTCATGCCCTCACATGTGTATGTGCCATAAATAATGGTGATGAGCGATAAGGATTTGTATTCCCTTTTAAATCAGAAAAAGGAAATGATGTATGCACAATGTGCACATATATCACAAATATTTAGTTCAGTTCTGCCATACACAAGAGAACCTTTTAAATAGGGAAGCTAATAGAACATCCGAATCAAACCGGTCCCTAACCAGCTCAAATATGTACTATGTCATAGTGCTAATCTTGTTCAAAAAAAAATGTCATAGTGCTAATGGACTGGCTAGATACTTGTTTGTGTGGGGCCTTGGTGCAACATTGGTTGGAAACTAGAGATGGGATTAAATTATTTCCTCGAGAGTTGGGTTTATTTCCTTGGAGTTGGAGGTATATTCTATTTAGTTTAAAACAAGTTTCTTAGGGTCAAGTCAAATCAGACAAGCAAGGACAATTAATTACTGCGATTATGGCGTTCTATGGTCCTAGCCTCCCCTTGCATAACGACTATACCTTTGTGAACTAACACTAATAACAATGTCTTTTTTTCTTCACTTTATCCATTTTAATGCAATTGCTGCAAAAGCTGGACGACAATATTCCAGCCAAAGATCCATTGTATTTGTTTCAGTGTCTTCGAAATATATTGGTGACCTCAGAAAGCATAGTGCATACCTCCTATGATTCTGGTAGAAGTTATTCAGTTGGTAATACACATAAATTGGTTGCTTCATATCCTTCGGGACCTGGAGACACAATCAAGGAATATCTCAGTCAAGGATTATTTTGATTCGTGGTTTTTTTTAAAGATTTTGGGGTTATAGAAGCATGCAGCTAAGCTCATTACCGTCAGAGTCCTTTGGCAGGTTTTGGGCGTTGTAGAGTTCTGAATGTACGCAAGCTTGTCTGTAACATTAGAAGGGATACATGCATCATCATAGCGATCGACAATCTCAACAACCTGCAGCAAATAAAACAATAAACATTATCAGAACTGACAAACATGTCACTGAAACTGATGCGTTCAGCATTGCGGTTGATCGTGATAATCCTGTTTGCGCAACCAGCTTCTGCCTATATTTTACCATTTGGCTAACTAATTTTCCCCTGCTTTTGCCTATGGATTCAGTGCAATAGAAACTGAGCCTCAAGAATAAACCATATTCAGTGCACCTTTTGTGAAGCTAGCAGTGAAGCCAAACCGATGGGGACAAAAACGGCGCCGACAATAACAAATACTGAGATGACCTGTATAAAACATGAGCGCAACAGTTCGTGAGGTGCTCCTTGGTATGATTTCTCTCAGTTCATACCAGTGAAAAAGAAGTACTATCAGCCTACCCATTTCGGAGTGAGGATCGGCTTGCAGGCTGGGAGCTCCTGCTGCGTGAACTTGGAATCTGATTTACGCAAAAGGGGATAAATTAAAATTAAGGCGAGTTTAGCAGTTCCACCAAAACTTTAATTGACCACATGAAAGTGGCATCCAAATCCGCAGAACATAAATGGTTGATGATGACTCAAGCTCTAGCTCTGACACCAGAGTCAACTCCTATTATTAACACACGGGGCGAACATGATGAACAAAACAACTCTTTAACATTATTACTACTATCCAAAATTAGAGAAAATCTAAGTTGATTAGTGTCCAATAACTCGGTACTTAACCTGTTAACCAAATTAAACCTCTCACAAGTTATTACATCCGAGTAAACAAACAGCAAAGCAAAGGGGAGATGCAACGGCGGCATGGTCAAACATGGAAAAACGAGATCTCACACTTGGGCTTCCTGGAGGTCCTCCTGGGCGTATCGCCGTCGCCGGATCCGCTGTTGCTCGGCCCGGCGCCGCTGTTGCTGTTCATCATCCCACCGAAGTCAGCAGTCCACCAACCGGCCAAGAAAGGCCTCCGCCGGCCGAGAAACCTCCCCGCCCGGAATCACGACCCGCCGGCGCCAAGAACCAGCTAACCGGACCCCTTCTTGCTTCTTGGGTTCCTCGCTCGAGGCCTCGAGGCGAGGAGACGGGAGAGGAATGGAGGAGGAGGAAAGCTGGGAGGGAGCCTGCTGGCGTCGTGCGCTTGGTGTGCTTCTTCTTGCGAAGGTTACAAGGCAGCGTGGTTTTGACTCGGGGGAAGGGAAGAGGGGAGGTGGCGGTCGTGGCTACCTTCCGCGTTGAAGCTGTGAGCCGGCAGAGGCGACCAATTGGAGGTCGAATTAGTCTAGAAGATTGTTCTAGTTTTTGCTCCATTTTTTCTAAGTTTGATTTTTGTTATTTTTTGGTCCGAAAAGAATAGTATGACGGTTGAGTTGGATGGAGTGGTTGGCGGGCTTTGGCAGATACCTGGATTGGTTCTTCTTCGTGGATCTTTCTCCGGAAATTAAAGATGTGTTGGACCAAATCAGAGGGAGGCGTTTTAACTCATGTGTACACATACACCCGGTATTTAAAATATTAAAAAATATAACTAAATCTTTGCGTAAATTTGAAGCCGTTTTAAGAAAAATAGATATTTTTTATGGTCTACGTACAAAAGTTAAAATTTAATGTTAAAATATGGCTTTTTCAGACATTTATTTTGTCTTTTTGTACACATGCCATAAAAATGTTAATTTTTCGCGAAAATAATTTGTGAACAGATAAAATGTTAAGATGCATCCACCAAAAATATTTTTCAATTATTTAAACATTTCAAATTTTGTTTTTTAAATAGCGAGTGCATATGCACCTGGGTACGAAAGTGGATCTCACCTATACTAGGGACTAGAATATATATAGCGAACATAACTCGTTGTTATCATACTTTTGTTTCCGTCTAGTTTTAGCGGAAACATTCTTAAATCCTGAAAACGAATACGGTTGGCTCCTCCCCCATTTAAATCCTTAAAACGAATACAGTTGGCTCCTCCCCCATTTAAATCCTGAAAACGAATACAGTTGGCTCCTCCACAAACGGGAAAGCTTCCTTTGCCGTTTGGTCCTCCTGCCTATCTAATCCGCTGATGAGTTAACATTTGATGTCGATCTAAATTGCTGCTGCTTTCCTGAGTTTGCTTTACCATTGTTTTTCCTCCCAACAGCCAATTGGCTGGGGAATCATGGGATCATCGTGTTGCTCTTTGAGACGCCCTCTGGATTTGCACTCTTACATTATGCTGGGGTCAAACTTTTTCGTCTCAAGCCCTTGGAGTGTAACAGCCCAAGCTTAGTACTGAAAAATACGAAGAATTTTTCCACTTTTTGCATTCTTGTTTGCATCATGGCATGCATATGAAATTTGCTATTTCTAACAACCAACATATGCAAGCAATCAAAATGGAGAAGCAAACTTCCCAAACACCCAAACCAATGCAATTGCTTAACTTGGCAAACAAATCATTCTTGTACTTCCAAATTGTTTAGGAAGTTCCAAGTTTACATTTTCTAACCCAATTCTAAAAATCCAAATATTGCCAACAAGAAATGAATTTGAGAATTCAAAATTGGTCTAATTCAAATTCTATTTTTGAAACCAAGTTAAACATTCCAAAAACTCAAAATAAAATTTTGGGGAGCTTCATTTATAAGTTGGGAGCCTCCATGATTAAATTCATTATTTTTGGAAATGCTTAAGTGCTCCAAATAAATGCATTTTGCAATTTATAAAAAATGACCATATTGCAACAATATGAACAAATCTAAATATAAACAATTTATTTTAGAGCACCAATTTTTGTGGAGGTTCTGAATGGTATGGAGAGCCCACATGAATTTTTGCAGAATTTTAGAAAATGTTTTAGGGCCTCAATTAAAATCAACAAAGTGTGGCTGGACCTTTTTGCAAATATTTTAAATGTGCCAGGGGTTTTCGTGAAGACACTGTCTTCTCCACACTGTGGCCACAGTGGCCGGCGCCCATGCCGCCCCGCCCCCTGTGCCGCACCATGCCGTGGCCTGGGAGGATAAGGAGCTGCCATCGTCCCTCACCTGCTCCCGCACTCCTCTCACCTCTCCTTTTGTAACAGCCCTAACCTGGTAATGAAAAATACGAAGGATTTTTCCACTTTTTGCATTCATGTTTGCATCATGGCATATATTTAAATTTCTTTTGTGACAAACCACAAATGGAAAATAATAAAAAGAGGGAAGCAAACTTCCCCAAAACCTTTACTTCTTGTTTTGCAAACTATGGTGTTAACCATGTCATGACAGGTGACCTTATGGTCCAACACACTTCCTAAGTTCACCTCAAGTGCACAAGAACCAAATGGATGGGTTCCTTTTTGTTTCCAACTTCCTTAGGCCCTAAAATGTGGTTCAAAGCTTTTGTCTATTTGTGAGCCACGCCACCTTGCTCAAAAGCCTAGATAAATGTAAGGTGAGCTGTTTTACCTTGTGGAGAAACTCCCAGAATTTTTGCATATTTTCTGGAATTGTTTTGGTGCCCAAACAAAAGCTAGCCTTTTCTGCCAAATTGTGGTCATCCGGAATGACCCGGAAATTTCCGGATCAGTTCCGGACCAGTCGGAATTTTCCGGACCTTTCCGGAAAATTCCGGATGAAGCACAGTGGCGACAGGACGCACTGGCGCCATGCCGCCACCTCCTCCGCGCCCATACCGCACGCCGCCGTGGAAATTGGAGGTCTAGGAGGCCCCCACCGTCGCTCACCTGCTCCACACCTCACTCCCCTCTTTTCCTCCCCCGAAATCCCGGATCGGGGCACCGTTCTTTTCCTCCCCGGGCTCCTCCGTTCCACCGCCGTTGGCGAGCTCGACGCCGTCGTCCTGGGCCGCCCCGCACGAATCGAAGACCGCGGCGAGGTCCACCGCATTCTCCTCTCTCTGCCCACCCAAGGAAGCAAGCTGAGAAGCCCCGGAACCGACGTTTTCGTCCTCGACTTCATCCGCCACCGGCCGAGCCCCGCCGGCTCGATTCGGTCGTCGCCGGCCTCCCCTCGCCTAACCGGTCACCCATACGTGTCCAGGGTGAGCCCCGTATCCCCTAGGCCCCTTCATGTTTTCCCTCTCCCTCTCCTTCTTGCTCGCGTCGAGCGAGTTCCCGCCGCCGCCGTCGTTTTTCTGCCCAAAATCGAGCCGTCCGGAATCGCCCGGATTATTCCGATCGATTCCGGGTCGACCGGATTTTTCCGGACATTTCCGGACGAATTCCGAAACCCTAACAGAAAGTTTTGGAGGTCACCTCAGATTTGGCTCGGAATGAGCCCGGATTATTCCGGACCATCCGGAATATTCCGGACCAATCTGGATGAATTCCGAACCTAGCTGAAAACTTGTGAACTTTGTATTTTAGCCTCTTTTCGTTAATTCTTGCAAGTGGTATACCAATTTGGTCAGTGTTTCAAATGCTATCTAAACATGCTAGTAACACCTCATGACAACACTTTGGATTTTGATATTAATCTTGAATTGGATAAAAGATATAAGTCCAAATAACCTTTTAAAATTGCTAGTTAAGCATCGGTGCTCCGAAAATTACAAATAAATTACCAAAGTGATTGGAATGATAAACCCTAACCTTTTCATGTCATGTTCATGCATTTTGAGCGATTTCACTAATAATTCATTAATCTATGAAGAACGTGGTCACTAAGCTAAATGTGGGGTTGCCTCCAAATAACTTCCCTAATTATTTGGCTCCCCATTTAATTGTGCCCTTAAGTTATATAATGGAATCCTTGCATAAATTTTGACATGCCATCATGTGATTGAGCATTGCATCTTGAGTTGTGTGATTTATGTGTTCTTTGCTTTTCTTTTGGGTATCGATAGATTCCGGAGTCGAGGGTCTCTCTACTTACCCCGACGAGCACCACTTCACGCCCGGGCAGCAAGGCAAGAGATAACCTAACCTTCTTGGCATCTAGCATCCTATGTTTTATAAACTTATTTTATCCACCATAATATTGCATGCGGTTCAACATGTCCTTTTTGGTAAATATTAGAATATCCTATGAATGCATGTTCCTCCCCGAGCCAATCACATGTATCCCTACCTATGAAACCTAGGGTTGAAGTGTTGGCCCGAGATAAAGATAGAATTAATGTATTCATATGCTTAGCTATGCTTAGCCATGCTTAGTTAAATATTTTAGATGTGTCCGTTGCTTATTTCCATAATTGTTGTTGAAGATGGAATGATGCGGACTTGGTGGATATGTGGGGTGCTTAATGAAAATGCTAAGAAGGCTTGGATGAGTTGCCCTCGGGGAGGGTGGTTTGCCTCATTCTTGCCGCCTAGGTTGAGAGTGCTTTTAGCTAGAACCAAGAACCGAGCGTGCTTCCATTGGTGGGTGTATGGGCGCCTTACTAACTGAATAACTTGTGCGGGCGTATCCAAGGGTCCTCTAGTTTGCTATTTCCATTTGCCGTGTGTGTGAGCGGAAAAACAAATGATGAAGATGGTGGTGTTTAGGACGTGGCAATGGGGCAGGGGCTGAGGCTGGGTAAACTTGCCCTGTGGCCACAGATGACTCTTGGATAGTCTCACGCGAGGTAAAGGTTTAACCGCGCCTGCTTGCCGGCCTTCCCCGGAAGAGGGCCAACTAGGTGAGCCGGACGGTACCAATGGGTAAAATAGTACACCCCTGCAGGGTAAATCTTTTCGAAAAGCCGTGTCCACGGTTATGGACAAACTCTTGGGAAAGGCGGATTAGCTCATAGATAACTTTAACCTAATTGATATGGCAGCTAGAGGTTGCATAATAAACTTGTGATAAAGGTTCATTTCCTCGAGGGTGAGTCGAGGGAGTGCCTTTGTGTGAGATGAGTGGTGATGGTTGTGAGTAGGTTCGCCGAGAACCGAAAGGTGATAACGATACTCTCTTACCCCTTTATAAAAATACTCTGAGTAGACGAATGCCATGTGTCAATTATATTTCTGTTTATGAAACTTAGCTTTATGCAAAAGAAATACATATAAAGCTTTAGAGCCTCCGTCAGTCATTGGGCCTATATCGCCCTACTAAACTTGCGAGTACGTCGTACTCAGTCTCTCTTTGCTGCCTCTATGATTTTTGTATTTCAGAGGAGGACGACACCGAGCAGCTAGGTGGGTTCTTCGTTGACGTCGACTACTTGTAACAGCCCAGATTTGGTACCCTAAAATATGGGCCAAATTTCCACTTTTTGTTGTGCATTGCATCATGGCATCCATCTAAAATTTGCTAAACTAAAATAAAGCAACAAGTGGAACTTAAAAGCTAGGGAAGCAAAACCCTTCCTCACATGTCCAAGCTAAAGGCTTTGCCCAAAATGATCAAATCAAATTAACTTGAACTTCCAAATTGTTTGGGAAGTTTCAATCAACCAATTTTAATTATTTTGGTAAGGGCCAATTTCTTAACAAGCAAATAAATAACATTGAGAATTTAAATTGGCTTAATTCTTTTCTACTTTTGGAACCAAGATAAACTTCCCCAAAATTCAAAATAAAATATGGGGTGCTTCATTATTATAATATGAGCCTCCATAAATATTTTCAGAATTTAGTGAATTGTTTAAGTGCTCCAAATAATTCTATTTTGGGAATTACCAAAAATGGCTATACCTAAACCCTATGAACAAATTTTGGGCAAACTAATTTATTTGACCTCACCAATTTTTGTGATGGTTCTAAATGTTAATTCAAGCTTATATAAATTTTCCTGGAATTTACAAAAATGTCCTGGTGCCCTTTAAAATTGCTGGAAGCTGCTTCAGGACCAAAGTGCAAATTGTTTTAAAAGTTCCAGGGGCCTTTTCGCGAATCTTTTTCCCTCTCACCTCTCCACCGTGGCCCTCGTCACTGGCGCCATGCCGCCGCGTCGGCGACGCCCATGCCGCCCTGCCGCGCTGCTCCTGGTGGTCAAGGACCCCCACCACGACGCCCTCACTCGACTTGCTCCCCACACTCTCCCCGTTCCTCCCACTTCTTCCCGGATCGAGACGACGCTAGGTTAGCTTCCACGCCGACGCCGCCCGCTACCGTTCGCCGTCAAATCGCCGCCCTATGGACGCTCCCGGGACCAGCCGACACCGTCAGCCGCTCCGCCGCATCTCCTGCTTCCTTCCCACCGGCCGAATCGAGCCGGGGTGACCCAGGTCGACGGCTGCGTCCTCGACTCCCCGCCTCGGCCGCGCCGTTCGTCGGCCTTGGTTTCCGGCGATTCCCGCGCTCTGGACGCCCCCGGGACCAGCCATCGCCGTCCACCGCTCCGCCACTTCCTCCTCTCCCTCCTGGCGCCTGGAATCGAGCCAGGACCGGCCGGATTGGCACCGGCATCCTCAACACCGCCCGACCGCTGCCGTCGCCCGCCGGCCACGATTCCGACGTCTCCGGCCTCTCCCCGCCGACTCCGACCCCTCCATCAGTTTCCTGGTGAGGCCCTCTCCCTCCCTAGCCTTTCCCGCGCCCTTTTTCCCCTCTCTCGTGTCGTCGACCGCCGCCGGTCGTCGTCGGTCACCGCCAGCGTCAGCACGCGCACGTCCACCGCCCCCACGCGCTCCCGGCCTAGCGCCCGGCCTGACCGGCCACGAGGCCGGGGCCTCTCGGGTTGGGCCCGGCCATATGGGCCGGCAGGTGGCCGGGGGTTCTCGGTTTGTGGCCCGGCCATATTGGCCGGCCTGCAACCGGCCTGGCCGGCCTGCCAGGGTTTGTTTGCCCTTTTTAATATAAAGCTGAATTTGAAACTTCATATCTTTTCGAATAATGCATCAAAAATTGCAAACCAAATATCAAAATGTTCAGCAAAACAAACCCTATGTTGTAGAATCATGGTAACAGTCTTTTGGAATCCTAATCTTGCTGTTTATGTGTGAATTCCTAAAATGGTAAAAATGAGACCTAATTGGGAAAAATCATATTTCGATAAATAATCAACCAAAAATTGTGAATAAAATATCAATTTGATCAGCTTGTCAATTGCTAGTAACCCATGCTAATACCATGTCATGACCACAAATATTTATTTGATGTTATCCCTAAATTGGTTAAATGAATTAAATTCAATTATTTATTTAAGTTGCTATTTCTTCATCGGTACTCCGAAATTTACAAATAAATTATCGAAATGATCGGAAGAACGAAACCTATCCTTTCATGTCATGTTCATGCATATTTGAGCCACTTCCATAATAATTTGATAATTTATGAAGAATGTGGCCACTAAGATAAATATGGGGTTGTTTCCAAATGATTGCACTAATTATTTGGAGCTCCATTTAATTTGATAATTAAATTAAATGATAATATCCTTGCATCAATTGGACATGTCATCATGTGTTTGAGCATTGCATCTTGTGATCTTGTGATTTATGTGTGCTTTGTATTTCTTTTGGGTATCGATAGATTCCGGAGTCGAGGGCCTCTCTAACTACCCCGACGATCAGTACTCCGCGCCAGGGCAGCAAGGCAAGAGATAACCTAACCTTCTTGGCATATAGCATCCTATGATTTTATCAAATTATTTTATCCACCATATTATTTGCATACGATTCAAAGGTCTCTTTTGGTAAACATAGAATCCTATGAATGCATGTCTCTTCCCCGAGCCAATCACATGTATCCCTACCTATGAACCCTAGTGTTGATGTGTTGGCCGGATACGAATTATAATTGTCGGTTATATGCTTATCCATGCTTAGACATGCTTAGTTGCAATACTAGTTGTGTCCGTCGTTTATTTCCATAATTGTTTAAGTTAATGGAATGATTCGGGCACGGTGGATAATTGTGATGCTTAATTAAAATGCTAAGATGGCTTGGGTGAGTTGCCATCGGGGATGGTGTTTTGCCTCACTCTAGCCCCTAGGAGCGAGTTCTTTACCTCTTGAACCAAGACTGAGCGTGCTTCCGGAGGTGGGGGCATATGGAACCCCCTTTGACCGAATAAGTTGTGAGGGGCTTGTCAAGGGTCCTCTAGTTCGAGTTTTCCATTTGCGCGTGAGTTGTGTGGGTGGAAAAAGGAACGAGGATGGTGGTGTTTAGGAATGTGGCCGCGGGGCAGGGCGCTGAGAGCGCTGATCCTGTCCTTCCGCACACTGATGGTCCTTGAGTAAGCCTCATGCAATGTAAAGGTCTAACCGCGCCCGTTCGCCGGCCTTCCCCGGAAGAGGGCCAACTAGGTGAGCCGGACGGTACCGATGGGTAAATTAGTACACCCCTGCAGGGTTAATCTTTTCGAAAAGCCGTGTCCACGGTTATGGACGACTTGGGAATAGACGATAAGATCATAGAGAATCTTAACCTAATTGATATGGCAGCTAGAGGTTGCATAATCAACGTGTGATAAAGGTTCACTTCCTCGAGGGTGATTCGGGGGGGGTGCCTTGGTGGAGATGAGAGTGGTTGGTTACAAAAGGGTTCGATGAGAACCAAAGTTGACAAATGTTTACTCTCTTACCCCGTTTATAAAAATATTCTGAGTAGACGAATGCCTTGTGTCATTTATGTTTCGGTTTATGAAAATTTAGCTTTATGCAAAAGAAATACATATAAAGCTTTAGAGCCTCCGTCAGTCATTGGGCCTATATCGCCCTACTAAACTTGCGAGTACATCGTACTCAGTCTCTCTTTGCTGCCTTTATGTATTTGTATTTCAGAGGAGGACGACACCGAGCAGTTAGGTGGGTTCTTCGTTGACGTCGACTACTAGTCTGGGGTTCCCAGGTGGCAGCTTGGGACCGTGGAACAAGCTGGCTGGGATGATGTTTATCTGTAGGCCTCTTAGGCCATAATTTGCTTCTTGTTGTATTAGACAACGCTACTTCGCTTCCGCTTGTTGAATTGTTGGATCTGTGATCCTTTTGTTTGTAATATTTGTATTCTTCTCGTTATATGAGTTGCTATATAAATGTTTTGTGTCGTAGAGTCATGCTTTGTGCCAGTTCTGTTCCACAAGTCTCGATCTTTGTTTTATACATTGATGGTTGTGTTGACTACATAGCCTCTCTGTATAATTCCGGGGTCAGGGCGTTACACTACTAGTCTGGGGTTCCCAGGTGGCAGCTTGGGACCGTGGAACAAGCTGGCTGGGATGATGTGTATTGTAGGCCTCTTAGGCCATATATTTGCTTCTTATTGTTAGACAACACTACCCGCTTCCGCTTGATGACTTGTTGGATCCGTGATCCTTTTGTTGTGTAATATTTGTATTCTTCTCTTTATATGAGTTGCTTTATATCTTGTGTCGTAGAGTCACGCAATGTGCCGGTTTGTTCCACAAGTCTCGATCTTGGTTTTATACCTTGATGGTTGTGCCGAATACATAGCCTCTCTGTATATGCTTGGTGTCGATGTCTAGGTTCTCGGGGTTTGGATTCCTACCTTTAGTTACTAGTTATCCTTACTCCTCTGCCAAATCTAAAACGTGAAGAAAGTAAGGATGATGGTTCGTCAAGCTGTTCTTTTGCTTTAGCCCAAGATCTTGAACCGAAGGTCCCGGATTGTGCTAGGGCTCCGGTGTAGTGATTCATGAGGGTTGTCGCCCCTTGTGAGCATTATACTACTGCGAGTCCTGGTGCATGAAGTTGATCTTTAACCCAAGATCTTTTCTGTGAACCCTGGTGCTAATGGTCAAACCCTACGTGGGTTGGCAGAATTTGAAGTTAGTCTCCAAACTCGAGGTTGCAGCCGTAATTGTTTCCCTCAACAATGCTACTCTCTGTCCCTAGCTTATCTAGGCTCTCTTCCTTGTAAGCATCTGAATCAAGACGGGATTGCTCTTAGCGAGTTTTCCATCAATACTTGTGATCCCTCCGGTAACACCGTTCCTGAAACCTTTTCGGCACTAGTTGTCGGAAGAGTGCCACAAGGGTTTCTGCAATAGCTTGCAATTGTTGTTAGCCGTTCCTTAGTCTAAATCTGTCCTGTGTTATTGCATCTTAAGCCTCTTTAGCTGCAAGGATCCAATGATCTATCTTATCTATCAGAATTGGTTACTAACTTGTCGTTGTTCCAATTCTTCAGTATGGCTCCTACCCGTCGTGGGGAACAGAGCAACCCTGATCCACCACCGCCACCCTCAATGGCGGAGGCTATGATGGCTATCGAACAAAACCGCCTGCGCAATGAGCTGTTGCTCGAGCAGCTGGTCCAGCAAGGGGCCAGGAGGAACACGGACTGCACCACCCTCAACCAGTTCTTGCGGTCCCAACCTCCCACTTTCTCCGAGGCTAAGGAGCCGCTTGATGCGGATGATTGGCTTCGGGCTATCGAGCGCAAGTTTGCCGCTCTTCACGTTCCTGCGGCAGAACACGTCAACTTCGCCACCTACCTTCTGGAAGGAGCCGCCGGTTCCTGGTGGGAGAGCCACGTGGCAATGGTTGCCGCGGGCCATGTTGTCACTTGGGAGGAATTCCGCGCCGCCTTCCGTGCGGCGTACATCCCCAAGCCCATCCTCGAGCTCAAGAGGCGGGAGTTCCTGGACCTAACCCAGGGACGCATGGACGTCCAGTCCTATGGACGGGAGTTCAACCACCTCTCCCGTTACGCCCCTCGGGACGTGACGAATGATGAGGACAAGCAATACCTTTTCCGCAATGGGCTCGCACCTCGTCTCCGATATGAGCTCCTACCCTTCAAGTTCACCTCCTACCAAGAGCTCTACAACCAGGCCCTCACCATGGAGCAGGGTAGGAAGGAGTTGGAGGCTTCTAAGAGGCCAGCTCCAGTTGATCACCAGAGCTCCTCCTCGGAGGGCAAGAAGCGCAAGGTCTTCGTGCCTTTCAGCGCCGTGCCAAAGGCGCCCTTCGCGCCGAAGCCCACCGGGTACCTGCCACCTCCACCACCGCAGAGGCCCACTTGTTTCAGCTGTGGCCAGCCGGGGCACTTCTCCAGGGAGTGTCCCCAGAAGGCATCGGCTACCT
The DNA here is from genome assembly GCA_012064385.1 of Puccinellia tenuiflora. Lineage (NCBI taxonomy): Eukaryota > Viridiplantae > Streptophyta > Magnoliopsida > Poales > Poaceae > Puccinellia > Puccinellia tenuiflora. Next base: position 736,647 of record QRDG01000709.1, read on the forward strand.
CAGCACCTGCACCTGCTCCCTCTACACCAGCCGCCAAGGCCATGCCCATCAGCCGTGGTCGCCTAAACCACGTCTCGGCTGAAGGGGTTGAAAGGGACCCCCGTGTTCTCATGGGTATGCTTCGAATCAATGATTCTCCAGCTTCAGTCTTATTTGATTCGGGAGCATCGCATTCATTCATATCCATATCGTATGCACTCAACCATCAAATACCGTTTGAGGATATGGACCCCCTGTTAGTGGTCAAGACCCCAGGCTCTAGTTGGCACACTCACTGGAGGTCTCCGGAGGTTCAGATTTCTATAGCGACAATTCCTTTCCCGTTTTCGTTGATAGCACTAAAGTCAGTGGGGTTAGATGTCATTCTGGGCATGGATTGGCTAGTCACATATCAGGCCAAGCTAGATTGTGTTGCCAAGACTATCACAGTAAACCACCCAACCTATGGACTAGTGCGTTACTGGTCCCCTATTTCCGTAACTCCGTCCACTGCCACTCCCCACTCTCCGAAGATCAGTCCTATTTTCCTGGAGGGTGTCACCCCACCTGAGATACATGAGGTGGTTGTGGTGTGTGATTTCCCCGACATCTTTCCTGAAGAATTGCCTGGCATGCCACCTGATCGAAGTGTGGAATTCGTCATTGAATTGGTTCCGGTAACCGCCCCAACTTCCAGAAGGCCTTACCACATGCCAGCGGAAGAGCTAACTGAATTGAAGAAGCAACTTGATGAGCTGCTGGAAAAGGAATTCGACCGCCCGAGTAGCTCGCCTTGGGGCTGCCCAGTCATCTTTGTCAAAGAAAGGAATACCCATGATCCTCGACTGGTTGTTGATTACCGCCCTTTGACTGCGGTGACCGCCAAGGACAAGTATCCTATTCCTCGAATAACTGACCTATTCGATCATCTAGCCGGTGCAACGGTATTCTCCAAGATGGATCTGAGGTCAGGATACCATCAGATCAAAATTAGAAAGGAGGATATTCCGAAAACGACTTTCACTACTCAATATGGCTTATATGAGTATACCCCGGCAGAAAAGTTACTATGACAAACACCATCAAAAAGTTCACTATGAAATTGGTGATAAGCTTATCCTCGAGTCTCTCCTCTCCGAGGTGTTCGTCGCTTCGGGATCAAGGGCAAATTAGCACCCCGCTATGTTGGCCCTTTCACCGTCCTAGCCAAGTGAGGAGATCTCTCCTATCAACTTGAGTTGCCTACCAATTTCCCGGATGTTCCTGATGTGTTCCATGTTTCCCTCTTCCCTCTTCCTACTCTAGGAATCTCGGGGCAAGATTCTTGTAAGGGGGGTAGATTTGTAACAACCCTAACCTGGTAATGAAAAATACGAAGGATTTTTCCACTTTTTGCATTCATGTTTGCATCATGGCATATATTTAAATTGCTTTTGTGACAAACCACAAATGGAAAATAATAAAAAGAGGGAAGCAAACTTCCCCAAAACCTTTACTTCTCGTTTTGCAAACTATGGTGTTAACCATGTCATGACAGGTGACCTTATGGTCCAACACACTTCCTAAGTTCACCTCAAGTGCACAAGAACCAAATGGATGGGTTCCTTTTTGTTTCCAACTTCCTTAGGCCCTAAAATGTGGTTCAAAGCTTTTGTCTATTTGTGAGCCACGCCACCTTGCTCAAAAGCCTAGATAAATGTAAGGTGAGCTGTTTTACCTTGTGGAGAAACTCCCAGAATTTTTGCATATTTTCTGGAATTGTTTTGGTGCCCAAACAAAAGCTAGCCTTTTCTGCCAAATTGTGGTCATCCGGAATGACCCGGAAATTTCCGGATCAGTTCCGGACCAGTCGGAATTTTCCGGACCTTTCCGGAAAATTCCGGATGAAGCACAGTGGCGACAGGACGCACTGGCGCCATGCCGCCACCTCCTCCGCGCCCATACCGCATGCCGCCGTCGAAATTGGAGGTCTAGGAGGCCCCCACCGTCGCTCACCTGCTCCACACCTCACTCCCCTCTTTTCCTCCCCCAAAATCCCGGATCGGGGCACCGTTCTTTTCCTCCCCGGGCTCCTCCGTTCCGCCGCCGTTGGCAAGCTCGACGCCGTTGTCCCGGGCCGCCCCGCACGAATCGAAGAGCGCGGCGAGGTCCACCGCATTCTCCTCTCTCTGCCCATCCAAGGAAGCAAGCTGAGAAGCCCCGGAACCGACGTTTTCGTCCTCGACTTCATCCGCCACCGGCCGAGCCCCGTCGGCTCGATTCGGTCGTCCCCGACCTCCCCTCGCCTAACCGGTCACCCATACGTGTCCAGGGTGAGCCCCGTATCCCCTAGGCCCCTTCCTGTTTTCCCTCTCCCTCTCCTTCTTGCTCGCGTCGAGCGAGTTCCCGCCGCCGCCGTCGTTTTCTGCCCAAAATCGAGCCGTCCGGAATCGCCCGGATTATTCCGGATCGATTCCGGGTCGACCGGATTTTTCCGGACATTTCCGGACGAATTCCGAAACCCTAACAGAAAGTTTTGGAGGCCACCTCGGATTTGGCTCGGAATGAGCCCGGATTATTCCGGACCAATCCGGATGAATTCCGAACCTAGCTGAAAACTTGTGAACTTTGTATTTTAGCCTCTTTTCGTTAATTCTTGCAAGTGGTATACCAATTTGGTCAGTGTTTCAAATGCTATCTAAACATGCTAGTAACACCTCATGACAACACTTTGGACGTTGATATTAATCTTGAATTGGATAAAAGATATAAGTCCAAATAACCTTTTAAAATTGCTAGTTAAGCATCGGTGCTCCGAAAATTACAAATAAATTACCGAAGTGATTGGAATGATAAACCCTAACCTTTTCATGTCATGTTCATGCATTTTGAGCGATTTCACTAATAATTCATTAATCTATGAAGAACGTGGTCACTAAGCTAAATGTGGGGTTGCCTCCAAATAACTTCCCTAATTATTTGGCTCCCCATTTAATTGTGCCCTTAAGTTATATAATGGAATCCTTGCATAAATTTTGACATGCCATCATGTGATTGAGCATTGCATCTTGAGTTGTGTGATTTATGTGTTCTTTGCTTTTCTTTTGGGTATCGATAGATTCCGGAGTCGAGGGTCTCTCTACTTACCCCGACGAGCACCACTTCACGCCCGGGCAGCAAGGCAAGAGATAACCTAACCTTCTTGGCATCTAGCATCCTATGTTTTATAAACTTATTTTATCCACCATAATATTGCATGCGGTTCAACATGTCCTTTTTGGTAAATATTAGAATATCCTATGAATGCATGTTCCTCCCCGAGCCAATCACATGTATCCCTACCTATGAAACCTAGGGTTGAAGTGTTGGCCCGAGATAAAGATAGAATTAATGTATTCATATGCTTAGCTATGCTTAGCCATGCTTAGTTAAATATTTTAGATGTGTCCGTTGCTTATTTCCATAATTGTTGTTGAAGATGGAATGATGCGGACTTGGTGGATATGTGGGGTGCTTAATGAAAATGCTAAGAAGGCTTGGATGAGTTGCCCTCGGGGAGGGTGGTTTGCCTCATTCTTGCCGCCTAGGTTGAGAGTGCTTTTAGCTAGAACCAAGAACCGAGCGTGCTTCCATTGGTGGGTGTATGGGCGCCTTACTAACTGAATAACTTGTGCGGGCGTATCCAAGGGTCCTCTAGTTTGCTATTTCCATTTGCCGTGTGTGTGAGCGGAAAAACAAATGATGAAGATGGTGGTGTTTAGGACATGGCAATGGGGCAGGGGCTGAGGCTGGGTAAACTTGCCCTGTGGCCACAGATGACTCTTGGATAGTCTCACGCGAGGTAAAGGTTTAACCGCGCCTGCTTGCCGGCCTTCCCCGGAAGAGGGCCAACTAGGTGAGCCGGACGGTACCAATGGGTAAAATAGTACACCCCTGCAGGGTAAATCTTTTCGAAAAGCCGTGTCCACGGTTATGGACAAACTCTTGGGAAAGGCGGATTAGCTCATAGATAACTTTAACCTAATTGATATGGCAGCTAGAGGTTGCATAATAAACTTGTGATAAAGGTTCATTTCCTCGAGGGTGAGTCGAGGGAGTGCCTTTGTGTGAGATGAGTGGTGATGGTTGTGAGTAGGTTCGCCGAGAACCGAAAGGTGATAACGATACTCTCTTACCCCTTTATAAAAATACTCTGAGTAGACGAATGCCATGTGTCAATTATATTTCTGTTTATGAAACTTAGCTTTATGCAAAAGAAATACATATAAAGCTTTAGAGCCTCCGTCAGTCATTGGGCCTATATCGCCCTACTAAACTTGCGAGTACGTCGTACTCAGTCTCTCTTTGCTGCCTCTATGATTTTGTATTTCAGAGGAGGACGACACCGAGCAGCTAGGTGGGTTCTTCGTTGACGTCGACTACTAGTCTGGGGTTCCCAGGTGGCAGCTTGGGACCGTGGAACAAGCTGGCTGGGATGATGTGTATTGTAGGCCTATTAGGCCATATATTTGCTTCTTGTTGTTAGACAACACTACCCGCTTCCGCTTGATGACTTGTTGGATCCGTGATCCTTTTGTTGTGTAATATTTGTATTCTTCTCTTTATATGAGTTGCTTTATATCTTGTGTCGTAGAGTCACGCAATGTGCCGGTTTGTTCCACAAGTCTCGATCTTGGTTTTATACCTTGATGGTTGTGCCGAATACATAGCCTCTCTGTATAATTCCGGGGTCGGGGCGCTACACCTTTCCTCCCCAAAATTCAGGATCGACGCCCACCCTTGCTTCCCCGCACTGCCCTCCGCTGTGCCGAAGCCGTCGCCGTCGATTCGCCGCATTTGGAGATCCCCGGAACAAGCTGACGCCGCCCTCTTCCCCGCCGGGTCCTCCTCTCTCTCCCACCGACGGAATCGAGCCGGGGAAGTCGGAGCCGACGCATTCGTCCTCGTCCTCTTCTACCGCGGCCGCCGCTCGCCGGGGCCGATNTGCCTCGGTCCGTTAAATCCGTTTGATATCGCCACGATGACGTGATGTCACCGTGGTTGCCTAAAATCTGTCTTTGGTGTTTATTGTCTCTTGAATGTCTATATCTGGGAGCAACCAATGATCTATCTTAACTGCCAGAATTGGTTACTAACTTGTCGTTGTTCCAATTCTTCAGATGGCTCTACCCGTCGTGGGGAACATAGCAGCCCTGATCCACCGCCGCCACCCACAATGGCGGAGGTGATGATGGCGATCGAGCAAAACCGTCTGCGCATGAGCGGTTGCTCGAGCAGCTGGTCCAGCAAGGGGCCAGGAGGAACACGGACTGCACCACTCTCAACCAGTTCTTGCGGTCCCAACCTCCCACTTTCTCCGAGGCTAAGGAGCCGCTTGATGCGGATGATTGGCTTCGGGCTATCGAGCGCAAGTTTGCCGCTCTTCACGTCCCGGCAGCGGAGCATGTCAACTTCGCCACCTACCTACTGGAAGGAGCCGCCGGCTCCTGGTGGGAGAGCCACGTGGCATGGTCGCCGCGGGCCATGTTGTCACTTGGGAGGAGTTCCGCACCGCCTTCCGTGCGGCGTACATCCCCAAGCCCATCCTCGAGCTCAAGAGGCGGGAGTTCCTGGACCTAACCCAGGGACGCATGGACGTCCAGTCCTATGGACGGGAGTTCAACCACCTCTCCCGTTACGCCCCTCGGGACGTGACGAATGATGAGGACAAGCAATACCTCTTCCGCAAGGGGCTCGCACCTCGTCTCCGATACGAGCTCCTGCCCTTCAAGTTCACCTCCTACCAAGAGCTCTACAACCAGGCTCTCACCATGGAGCAAGGTAGGAAGGAGCTAGAGGCTTCTAAGAGGCCAGTTTCCACCGACCACCAGAGCTCCTCCTCGGAGGGCAAGAAGCGCAAGGTCTTCGTGCCTTTCAGCGCCGTGCCAAAGGCGCCCTTCGCGCCGAAGCCCACCGGGTACCTGCCACCTCCGCCTCGCCCAGCTACTTCGACCTTGGGTGCGGCTGGAGGCGGTTTTCGCCCTCGACTGCCTGCACCACCGGGGGTCACTGCTTCGCTTGTGGCCAGCCGGGGCACTACTCCAGGGAGTGTCCCCAGAAGGCACCGGCTACCTCGCACCTGCACCAGCACCCTCTACCCCAGCCGCCAAGGCTACCACCGTCAGCCGTGGCCGCTGAACCACGTCTCGGCTGAAGGCGTTGAGGAGGACCCCGGAGTTCTCATGGGTACGCTTCGAATCAACACATATCCAGCTTCAGTATTATTTGATTCTGGAGCTTCGCATTCGTTCATATCCATATCATATGCACACAACCATCAAATACCGTTTGTGATGATGGATCCCCCGCTAGTGGTTAAAACACCTGGTTCTCGTGGCAAACCAATGGATCACTCCTGAAGTGCAGGTTTCCATAGGCTCCACCCTTTTCCATTTCAGTTGATAGCCCTGAGTCAGAGGGTCTGGATGTTATTCTGGGCATGGACTGGTTAGTCAAGTATCAGGCCAACCTGGACTGTGCTGCCAAGACTGTCTCAGTGATCCACCGTATATGGGGAAGTGCGTATTGGTCCCCTTCTGCAGCTCCATCTGCTGTTACCCCTTTTTCCCCGGAGATCAGTCTGTTTTCCTGGAAGGAATCACCCCGCCTGAAATGCATGAAGTGGGGTGGTGTGTGATTTCCCCGATGTTTTCCGGAGGAATTGCCCGGCATGCCACCTGATCGCAGCGTGGAGTTTGTGATTGAGGGTTCCGGGAACCGCCCCAGTTTCCAAGACGCCCTACCGTATGCCAACGGAAGAGCTAGCTGAATTGAAGAAGCAACTTGATGAGCTGCTGGAAAAAGAATTCATCCGGCCGAGTAGCTCACCTTGGGGCTGCCCGGTTCTTTGTCAAGAAGAGGGATACAAATGTTCCTCGACTGGTCGTTGACTACCGCCCTCTTAATGCGGTGACCATCAAGAACAAGTATCCAATTCCTCGAATAACCGACTTGTTCGATCAACTAGCTGGAGCAACGGTATTCTCCAAGATGGATCTGAGGTCAGGTTACCATCAATAAAAATCCGAAAGGAGGATATTCCGAAGACGGCCTTCACTACCCGCTATGGGTTATGAGTACACCGTCATGTCCTTCGGCCTCACAATGCTCCGGCTACATTCATGAGGCTAATGAACTCCATCTTCCACGAGTACCTCGACAAGTTCGTCATCATCTACATCGATGACATCCTTGTGTACTCCAAGACCGAAGACGAACATGCTGAGCATCTTCGACTTGTTTGACCAAGCTCCGTGATCACCGTCTATATGCCAAGTTCTCTAAATGTGAGTTTTGGCTGAAGGAGCTCATCTTTCTCGGTCATGTGGTGTCAGCTGCCGGAGTAGCGGTGATACCCGACAAGATTCAGGCAATCCTGGATTGGCCAACTCCCAAATCCGTCAAAGATATCCGAAGCTTCCTTGGATTGGCGGGTTATTACCGTCGATTTATTGAGGGCTTCTCCAAAATAGCAAAGGCATTGACTGAACTCCTCAAGAAAGGCAAGCCATTTGTGTGGTCAGACAAGGCTGAAGAGAGTTTCCAAACCCAAGGTCAAGCTCACCACCACTCCGGTACTTGTCCTTCCCGATACCGCCAAGGACTTTGTCGTCTATTGCGATGCATCTCTCAAGGGTTGGGATGTGTCTTGATGCAAGAGGGCCATGTGGTCGCTTATGCTTCCCGTCAACTCAAGCCACACGAGCAAAATTATCCAACTCATGATTTGGAGCTTGCCGCCGTGGTACATGCTCTGAAGCAATGGAGGCCCTACTCTTGGGCAACCGTTGCGAGATCTACTCCGACCACCAAAGTCTAAAAATCTCTTCACCCAGCCGGATCTGAACTTGAGGCAGAGGAGATGGCTGGAATTGATAAAAGACTATGATGTGACCCTCAACTATCAACCCGGCAAGGCCAATGTGTGGCGATGCTTGAGCCGCAAGCCTATTGCAACACCTTGATGGTTGAAAAGGCCCAACCGCTCTCCATGAGGAATTTGCTAAATTGAATCTGGAGATTGTTCCTTCCGGTTTTCTAGCTAACCTCGAGATCAAATCCACTCTCGAGGATGAAATCAAGGCCGCCCAGCAAAATGATGCGGCATCCTCAAGATTAAGGAGAATGTCGCAAGTGGAAAGGCCAAGTGTTTTCTATCGATGACTCCGGTGTTGTCTATTTCGAAGGCCGTCTTGTGGTGCCCAAGAGTGGAAACCAAGGGTTAATTCTCCAAGAGGCACATGAGTCTCCATATCCATCCATCCCGGTAGCACCAAGATGTACCAAGACCTCCGTCCCAATTCTGGTGGACCCGCATGAAGCGGGAGATTGCCAAATGTTGCCGAATGATGTCTGTCGCCGGTGAAAGCTGAACATCAAAGGCCAGCTGGTACCCTTCGCCCCATAGCCATTCCCGAGTGGAAATGGGATGAAGTTAGTATGGATTTCATCACCGGCTTTCCAAAGTCACAAAAGGGCAACAATGCTATTTGGGTCATCATCGACCGATTGTCAAAGGTTGCCCATTTCCTTCCGGTTCGGGAGGATATCAATGCTGCTAAATTGGCGAGTTATATATGGCCCGGATTGTTCCTTGCATGGGGTTCCTTGAGGATCATCTCCGACCGTGGAAGCTTATTTGTGTCCAAGTTTTGGCAAAGTTTCCAAGAGGCTCTTGGAACCCGTCTCAACTTCAGCACCGCCTATCATCCTCAAACCGACGGTCAAACTGAGAGTAAATCAAGTTCTTGAGGACATGCTTCGGGCTTGTGTCATCTCCTTCGGCAAGGTTGGGAAAAACCTCCCTCTCGCCGAGTTCTCCTACAACAATAGCTACAAGCCAGTTTGCAAATGGCTCCCTTTGAGGTCCTATGGGAGAAAATGCCGGACTCCTCTCAATTGGTCTGAAACCGGGGAGAGGTCCTCTTCGGTCCTGATGTGATCAATGAAGCCGAAGAAAGGTCCGTGTCATTCGAAAACTCAAGGCTGCTCAATCCCGTCAGAAAAGCTATTATGACAAGCACCACAAGAGGTCCACTATGAAATTGGTGACAAGGCCTATCTTCGAGTCTCTCCTCTCCGAGGCGTTCGTCGCTTTGGAATCAAGGGCAAATTGGCACCTCGCTTGTTGGCCCTTTCACCATCCTAGCCAAGCGAGGAGATCTCTCCTATCAACTTGATTGCCCTCCAACTTCCCGGATGTCATGATGTGTTCCATGTTTCCCAACTCCGCCGGTGCTTCAAGGATCCATCCGTGGGGTTGATCATGAGGCATTGGACATTCAGGAGGACTTGACCTATCGCGAGCATCCTATCCGCATCTTGGATGAAGCGGAGAGGAAAACCCGCAACAAGTCCATCAAGTTCCTCAAAGTTCAATGGTCCAACCATTCCGAGGAAGAAGCACATGGGAGCGAGAAACTAGTCTTCGTCAGGAATACCCCCTTCTTCACTCAAGCCTAGAATCTCGGGACGAGATTCCTGTAAGGGGGGTAGATTGTAACAGCCCAACTTGGTAACGAAAAATACGAAGAATTTTTCCACTTTTGTTTCCATGTTTGCATCATTGCATCCATATGCTTTTTGCCTTTTTACTTTTTCACTTGGCAACAAATTAAATGTGGAGTCAAACTTCTCCACATCCAACCAATGCAAATGTTCAACTGTCAAAACACATCATGCTTAGACTCCCAAATGGTATAGAAAGTTCCAGGTTCACCTTTTGAAATCATTTTCTCTTTTTCCAAACTTTGTCAATTGAGAAGTCAATTTGGTTCTTTCAATTTCCGTTGTTGGAACCAAGTTAAGTTTGTCCAGAAATACAAAGTGAGAATATGGGGTGCTTCAATATTACTGAATGAGCATCCATAAGTATTTCTATTTTTTTGGAAATATATAATTGCTCCAAATAAATACCTTTTTGTATTTATCAAAATTTAACTATATTGAAAACCTGTGAACAAAGGTGGTTCAAACTTTTTATTTTGGCACCAAACTTTTTGTGGAGCACCTAAAGGACAAGGGAAGGACACATGAAATTTTGTGGATTTTTACAAAATGCTGAAGCACCTCTTCTAAATCGATAAAGTCGCTGGAGGGACCTCTTTGCAATTAAAATTTTTGTGCCGGGGGGTTTTTCGTGAAGAACTCTTCTTCTTGCTTCGTAGCCATGGCCACAGTGGCCGGCGTGCCCATGCCGTCGTCCACACCATTGCCGTGGCCCCGGGCAAATAAGGAGGCCGCCACCACCTCCACCTGCTCTCCTCCTCCCCTCTCAGTTTTCTCCCGCGATTTCCGGATCGAGGTCCTCTCTCTTTTCCTCTGCATGCCCTCCGTAGAGCCGCTGCCGCCACCGTCGATTTCGTCGCACCTGGAGCTCCCCTGGACAAGCCAACGACGCCTTTAGTTTCACCACTTCCTCCCTCCCTCCTGGTGCCCGGAATCGAGCCGGGGACGCTCTAATCGTCGCGAGCGTCCTCGACACCGTCCGACGGCGCTGCCGTCCGCCGGGACCGAAATACGGCGACGCCCGCCGCTCCCTCGCCGTCGACGTCCCCGCTCACGAACTCGGGGTGAGCTCCTCTTCTTCTTGGCCTCTCCCGCCCCATTCCCTCCCTCGCCGCCGATTTCGACGCCGGTCGCCGCCAGTTCCCCGCCGTGGCAGCGCGCCCGGCCTGGCCGTCGCATGGGCCGGCCTGAGGCCGGAGCCTTCGGGCAGGTGCCCGGTCTGCCTGCCCGGCCTGGGCCGGCACGAGGCCGGCCTGTTCGGCCACACTCCCGGCCGGTTGCCCAGCCTGGGCCGGCTCTGGGCCGGCCACTCGGCTGGTGCCCGGCCTGCCTCCCGGCCTGGCCGGCTTGAGGCCGGCCTGTCTGGGTTTTGATTTTTCCTTTTGGAAAATAAAAGCAATTTGAAACAATTCATATCTTTCAAATAATGACTCAAAAATAGCAAATTAAATACCAAAATGCTCAGGAAGACAAACTCTAGCTGTTAGAGAAGTTGAAACCATCTCTTGAGTTTATTTCTTGCTGTTCACATATGAATTCCTAAAATGGGTTAAATAATACCAAATCGGGAAAATTCAAACTCGTGAAATAATTAACTAAAATTGGAGAATAAAATATCAATGTGATCAACACTCTAATTGCTATCAAACCATGCTAATATTACATCATTATCACAAATAATTATTTGATGTTATTCGTAAATGATTAAATGAATTAAATTTGAACAATTATTTAATTCACTATTTAATCATCGGTACTCCGAAATTACAAATAAAAACCAAAATGATCGGAAGAACGAAACCTATCCATTCTCGTCATGTTCTGCATATTTGAGCCACCTCTCTAATAATTTGAGATTTTATAAAGAATGTGGCCACTAATAAATATGGGGTTGGTTCCAAATAATTGCAATAATTATTTGGCCCCTCATTTAATGTTGCTATCTAATTTAGATAATAATATAGTTGCATCCATTGGACATGTCATCATGTGATTGAGCATTGCATTTGAGTTCGTGTGATTTATGTGTTTTTGTATTTCTTTTGGGTATCGATAGATTCCGGAGCCGAGGGTCTCTCTAACTACCCCGACGATCAGTGCTTCATTACCGGGCAGCAAGGCAAGAGATAACCTAACCTTCTTGGCATTTAGCATCCTATGATTTTATCAAAATTATTTATCCACCATAATATTGCATGCGGTTCAAATATCTCTTTGTGTAAATATATAGAATCCTATGAATGCATGTCTCTTTCCCCGAGCCAATCACATGTATCCCTACCTATGAAACCTAGGGTTGAAGTGTTGGCCGAGATGAAGATAGAATTATTGTTGTATTCATATGCTTAGACATGCTAGAAATGCTTAGTTGAAATACTAGTTTGTCCGTTGTTGAATTCCATAATTATTGATGTTGATGGAATGACTCGGGCATGGTGGATAATTGTGATGCTTAAACTAAAATGCTAAGATGGCTTGGGTGAGTTGCCATCGGGGATGGTGTTTTGCCTCACTCTAGCCCCTAGGTGCGAGTTCTTTACCTCTTGAACCAAGACTGAGCGTGCTCCCGGAGGTGGGGGCATATGGAACCCCCTTTGACCGAATAAGTTGTGAGGGGCTTGTCAAGGGTCCTCTAGTTCGAGTTTTCCATTTGCGCGTGAGTTGTGTGGGTGGAAAAAGGAACGAGGATGGTGGTGTTTAGGAATGTGGCCGCGGGGCAGGGCGCTGGGAGCGCTTAACCTGTCCTTCCGCACACTGATGGTCCTTGAGTAAGCCTCATGCAATGTAAAGGTCTAACCGCGCCCGTTCGCCGGCCTTCCCCGGAAGAGGGCCAACTAGGTGAGCCGGACGGTACCGATGGGTAAATTAGTACACCCCTGCAGGGTTTAATCTTTTCGAAAAGCCGTGTCCGCGGTTATGGACGACTTGGGAACGGATATAAGACCATAGAGAAATTTAACCTAATTGATATGGCAGCTAGAGGTTGCATAATAAACTTGTGATAAGGTCATTTCCTCGAGGGTGAGTCGAGGGAGTGCCTTTGTGTGAGATGAGTGGTGATGGTTATGAGTAGGTTCGCGAGAACCGAAGATGACAATGTTACTCTCTTACCCCGTTTATAAAAATATTCTGAGTAGACGAATGCCTTGTGTCTTTATTTTCGGTTATGAAAATTAGCTTTATGCAAAAGAACTACATATAAAGCTTTAGAGCCTCCGTCAGTCATGGGGCCTATATCGCCCTACTAAACTTGCGAGTACATCGTACTCAGTCTCTCTTTGCTGCCTCTATGTATTTGTATTTCAGAGGAGGACGACACCGAGCAGTTAGGTGGGTTCTTCGTTGACGTCGACTACTAGTCTGGGGTTCCCAGGTGGCAGCTTGGGACCGTGGAACAAGCTGGCTTGGGTGATGTTTATCTGTAGGCCTCTTAGGCCATAATTTGCTTCTTGTTGTATTAGACAACGCTACTTCGCTTCCGCTTGTTGAATTGTTGGATCTGTGATCCTTTGTTTGTAATATTTGTATTCTTCTCGTTATATGAGTTGCTATATAAATGTTTTGTGTCGTAGAGTCATGCTTTGTGCCAGTTCTGTTCCACAAGTCTCGATCTTTGTTTTATACATTGATGGTTGTGTGACTACATAGCCTCTCTGTATAATTCCGGGGTCGGGGCGTTACAAACGAGAAGAAGGGGGAACCACCGTGCAGAGGCCGGTGTACTACCTGAGTGAGGT
>QRDG01000710.1:0-186151 GCA_012064385.1 Puccinellia tenuiflora
GCTGCCGGGTCCTGGACTTACAGCTTACACCGAGTCACACTAGAACACGGAGTCCTATTCTACGTCTTGGTCTTCCAAGTTAGACTCCGGGTTGTACTTGGACTCCTTCTTTGGACGAGCCTCTTTCTCCACACGGGCCTTGGTCGGCTTGTCTCCAGCCCAGCCCATGTGACTTGTCTCGTGACTCGGCGTTGGCCTTCTTGGTCTTGGCGGGTCTACTTTCCGGGTCCATGGGCCTACCTATAAAGTATCCCCCCATCAGTAGCCCCCGAATTTATCTTGGGCGCAGCTTGGCGGCTTCCTCTGACTTGTTGGTTCGACTCCCTGGGTCGACTCCTTCCACTTGAGCCACAGGCTCCAAAGTCGCTTGCTGCTAGCTCCAAGATGAATTCCTGCATAAAAACATAAGACATAAAAAAGGATGAGTCTATCCTCTTTCCTGTTCAAGTCATCACCCTTTCCCTTGCACCATGCTGGCCGGGTCTGTTGTGACTCTTGCGAACAAGGACTAGACAATTTGACTTTCCCTACCACAGGACTCGCCACTCTGGGACAAGCCGGCTTCTTCCACTTCTGTGACTTTAACTTTTCTGCGCTATGCCCTTTCTATCTGTTAACCACTGAACTGCTAATAGTGAAACGTTATCCACAGTTTTACTGTGGACCCGCACTGTAACTATCTAGGGTTTTACCCTCTTTATAAATACCGAAGGGTTAGGTCTTAAACCTCACTTGCCCCCTTCAGCTCAAAATCTCTTCTTTCTCTTCGCGCCCATCTCTTCCCGCGCCCAGCACACACCGCCCGCACGCCATGGCTCCCAAGCGCGCAAAGACCGCATCCAAGGCCAAAGCATCCTCGTCGAGCAGGACGGTGGACATCGCCGCCGCGGCCGCCGCCACTGCGAAATCCTCCTCCAAGCGATCGATCTCCGCCGATTGGGGTGGATCCACGGTCACGGCGGAGCAGTTAAAGACTCACAGGCTCTCAGGTTTGATTCCTTCCAGCGCTCAAGCTCGGGCCCCAGGGGATGAGACCGTTCCCTCCCCCGCGGATTTTCTCCCCCCGGTGATCTCTTCTTCCGCCAACTTCTTGAACTCTATGAGCTGCGGATTCATGATCTGGCTCCTAATTCCATTCTTACTCTTTCCAAATTTGTGACCTTGTGTGAGGATTACCTCCAAACCAAGCCCGATCTCAATCTCTGGCTTGAACTCTTCTACTGCAACCCTCAGCCTGAGACTTCTGGGGGCCCTCTTCTCCAATGTGGCGCCGTCGCTCTTCAACGGCGCCTAAACTCTGTCTTTCCCAAACCAGTCTTTCCCAATCGCATCAAAGACTGGCAAAAAACCTTCTTCTACTGCAAGGACACTTCCCCTGCAAATGAACCAAAACTTCCCTTGTTCTCTGAGGACCGCCTTCGGGCGACTCCTCTTATGAAAGCTAGGTGCCCCGAGGCCGCCCGGCCAAGAGTCGAGTCTCTGATCACTCGAATCCGGGCCCTCTTATCTCATAACTTGGAGAATATGGACCTGGTCCGCTGCTGGACGACTTGGAGAATCCAGCCTCTGAGTCCTAGGACTCGGCTGATATGCTCATATACTAGGTGTGCTGGTGATGACCTCCGAGTTACGGAGCAATTATCCGATGGACCCGAACTTGGTCGGCTTATCAAAAAGCTGACTGGGAAACCGGTGAAGGACCAAGCCCATTTTGGGCTCCAGCCATTTTGCTCCACCAACCCAGCTCCGGATGTAAGTACCATTCTCTACTTTATCTCTATCTTGATCTTACTTGTACTGCTTACTGACTCACTTTTGTTGACTCTGTCGCAGCTCACCGACTCCTTCTGGAAGCCGGCCTCTGGAGCTGGCACTAAAAACAAAGCTGAAGCTGAGGCTGAGGCTGAAGAAGAGACTCCTGCCACAGATCAAACCACTGTGGCAGAAGACACTGATGATGCTGATGAGGAGTCCTCCCAGGGGGCTCCCGTTGAAGATGATGTTGCCGATGAGGAGTCCTCGCCAGAGGCTCCAACCGAAAATTTTGATGAAGAGGAGTCCTCTCAGGAGGCTCCCATTGTTGAGGAAGTTGATGACGACGAGTCCTCTCCAGAGGCTCCCGTCACTGGACAAGCTGACACTACCTCTGCTGCTGCTCAACCATCACCATCTGCGGAGTCCTCAGCTAGGAGTCACTCCTCTTCTTCTCCAGCCTCAAACAATAATGGCTCTCGAGAGGCTGTTCCCAAGGTACCACTCTCGCGAGTCCTTGGGTCCTCTCGCTCTCCTACTAAGCCTGAAGAACACATGCAGAGTGTTATCGCCGCTAGGAAGAGGAAACTACGCTCCGATGGGCCTGCAGATGCTCCTGAGCCTCTGCCAGTCTTGCACCAGCGGAAATCAGCTTCTCCTCCCCACAAGGACGACTCCTACCACTCCGGTATGTTGATGCCTTCTTCAGACTCTCAGGCCTCCTTGGACCTGGAGACCAATGTTGGGTAAGACTCCTTTGTTTCTATACTTGCATTCAAATGACTTCTGCTTTTCCCTTTTCACTAATTCTGGTACTGACTTCTATCTTTGTGTATTTCAGGGCTCGGCCTTGTGCTAAAGTAACCAAGGTCCCAGGCATGGCTGATGCCACCTCTGGTCGTGGACCTGCGCCTCCTTCGGCTTCCGAGACTACAAGCACATGGACAGGTCCTTCAATTGCTGCATCTGCTGGTGCAACCACGACTCCAATCATCCCCGAGTCCCCTTCAAGGATTCGGGTAGCGACTCCAACAATAGCCCAGCCCTCCTCTGGGACTGGGACTCCTGATATCGTGCCTCAAGCCCACCCGGCTCCTGTGAAGCCGACTCCTGCAGCCTCTCCGTCCATCATGATCAAGTCATCAACTGATTACAGCCGACTTCGAGTAGCTGATAACATGTCATTTTCTGAAGCTTATGCTGAAGCGGTTGACTTGAACGATCAATCAGCGAGGTTGAAGGATGAAGAAAAAGTGGCTCTTAGGTCTCTCCATATGGTTCATGAAGTAAGCTTTTCTGACTTCACCTTATATGCTTTTCTGGCCTCATCCTATCCCAGTAGCCCCCAAGCACCTGTCTGTGGTGACTTGTGACTAGGATAGGTGCTTTGATTTGAAACTGAACTCAATTGCTATATAGAAAAAATTTGCACACTGTAGCCCCCAAGCACTGAGTCCTTAGCTCTACTAGGACTCGGGGCTGCTAATTTACTGTCTGTCGGGTCCTTAGACCAAAAAACTTTTGCACGAGTAGCCCCCAAGCGCCGAGTTGTCAGCCTGCAACGACTTGGAGCTATCAATATATGTAACTTACTGATATCTTACTTGAAGAAAAATTTCTGATCTGCCAGTAGCCCCCAAGCGCCAAGTTGCTAACTTGTGGCGACTTGGAGCTGCAAATATATCTACTTTACTCATACTTAACTTGATGAAAAATTCTGATCTGCCAGTAGCCCCCAAGCGCCAAGTTGCTAACTTGTGGCGACTTGGAGCTTATGACTTGTCGACTAGGACTCATGCCTGCTTTTCTGATAGAAAAAATTGACTCCTGAGTAGCCCCCAAGCGCCAAGTTGTTAACTTGTGACGACTTGGAGCTCATGAGTTCTCAACTTGACTTGTGAAGCTTAATTGTGCTTTATGACTTGTGATTGCAGTGCATTGTCTCCAAGATGAAGAGAGACATGAAAGAGCTTGAGGACCAGGCAGCTGCCAGTGCCAGGTCTGCCATGGCCGAAAAAGAACACTCCCTTCAGCTTGAGAAGGATCTGAAAGCCTTGGCTGCTCAACTGGAGCAGGTAAATAAAGAGTCGGCTGATGCCAAAAAGATTGCTCAGAAGGCACACAATGACCTAAAGGCTGTATTCGACACTTGCAAAAAAGGCATTGGTGCCATGTGCCAACACATATTTGGTAAGTTTATGACTTTTGCTTGCTTCCTTTTGCACCTTTCTGAATTGCTTTTAGACTGACAATCACTTCTTCTTTTCTGTAGGGGCTGACTCCCCAAAACTTAAACTGCCCACAAGCAAGCAACTATCTGAGATGCTTGATTACTGTCATGGGCTACAAGAGGGAGCCCGTGCTGTGGTCAAATATCTGAACCATAAAGGCAAGTGCCCCAAAGATCCTGAACGTCTGGTGGACGAGTTGTCCAGAGCACCAGGCTATATGTGTCTGTGGAAACAATCTTCAATGAGGAGAGCCTCCACCAGGATCTTGGCTTTAGCCCACAGCTACTATCCAACTGTCATAGAGCCAGCAATGCTTACCATGGGGAAGCCTGAGCAACATGAGGATGGCAAACCTTTTACTCAGGATGACTTCAAGGCTGAAGAAAAATTGGTGCGACCATATGCTTGCGAGATAGCCAATAAGATGGACCCTGAGGTATGGGTTCATCACTATGATTTGGAGAACAAAAGAGTCGTTCCAGAAACTCCTGAGATAGTAAACTTTGTCCGCCCATCACAGGACCCAGCTGGTGTATTCTCTTCTTCTGCCGGTCCGAGTTCATCGTCACCGGCGGCTCCTGTTCAAAGTGCCGAGCCCACTCTGAAGACTCCTGCTGCGCCCACTCCTTCGAGAGCTGTCTCTGGAGACGCTCAGAAACAAGCAGAGCTTGCTAAGCACATGAAGAGTCCCAAGGGTACTGGCTTTCAAACGAAGAGAGTCGCCACCAAGCCTCCATTGAAGCCGGCTCCTCCTTCTGTTGCACAAGCACAAGGCAAATCTCCTGTGAAGAAGGGATCCTCAACTCCTGCTGTTCAAACAAAGGACAAGTCTCCTGCTAAGAAGGACTCCCCAACTCTGGCTAAGGAGTCGACTCCTCTGGAAGACAATCCCTTGAATGACTTTTGATTGCTATGTAATGTTGTGTTACTAATATCTAAACTCTGTAATGATGCACTACTGGTGTTTTTAAACTATGTAGCTTGTTAGCTATTTTGAGTTGTGATGATGCACTACTGGTGCTTTAAACTATTTAGCTTGTTAGCTATTTTGAATTTGTGCCTGTGGGGACCCCGGACCAGCTGTCCGAAATACCCTTGTGCCTACATCAGCGATCCCATGATCAGTGTGTCGCTGAGCACAATCAAACTGGTAATCAAAGAACATCCATACATACCGAAGGAATTTACTTACTTGATTGAAGTCATACTCTTCACTAGGTACTTGCAGCGGAAATCACCAAAACAACGTGGAGCCCAAGTCATTCGCCTTAACCCTACAGGCAACTGACTGGGAAGCGCCCTAGCTCGCATTGACGTCATTCCTTCTCCTCCTTCAAGCTACTCTTCCTTAAAATCTGGCTAAGACAATAGCCAGGGACGAAACCAATATGAGTACAATGGGGATTGTACTCGCAAACTACTCCTCTACTGAGTATGCACCAGTTTTAAGTTGTTTCCTATAGCACTTTTAGTTATTACTCTATCTCTATATCTTTGTTGAAAAAGACCTCTATATCTTTGTTGAAAAAGGTAAGAAGAGATTCACTACTATCTTTAGGGAGAATCACAATTTTATTATTCATCCAAAACTCCTCCTTTTTCCCGACCACGACTCATCATGGTCTCTTTTCCTCCACAACACATACCACTTCATTGGTATAGTTGGGAAACATCAGCCACACCTTTGTTCTTTAATGTTACATCCTTTTGTAAAACTTGCACATAGTCTAGTACAGCCTCCCAACTGTCCATATCCGAGGACTCGGCTATTCGAATAGTTTTTACCCTCTTCAGAGGTAGCACGCTTTTCCCACACCCATCCGGTAGCTCACCGTGTCTGCCACGTCCCGCCATACAAGTTGTATGCGAAGTTGAGCCACCGACCATAGCCTGTCCTTTGCTCATGCTAGTATAGGACCCTGCCCGTACGAATTCACCATTCCTTCAACACCTAGTACAGGATCCCCCGTCGAGGAACCTAGATGTAGGACTCGTAGTTTTGCCCAGCGAGCACGAAGCCCTTCAATCCCTCAATCCCTCAGATTGCCGGGACCCAGGTCAGGGGGTAGGTCGCCATGACCATCCCCTCATGCATAACGGAGTCGTCTCGTCGATGAGGTATCCAGTACTAACACGAGCAAACTATGTGACTACGCCCGTTCCCATATTTGGGTAGATGTGGTCGCACAGGTTATCGGCTGGTCGTCATGGTACTAAGACACAATGTGCATTTTTCATAAACAACTCCCTTTATCACTTCTCCACTTTAACACCGATAATTCGGCATTTCAGCATCAACTAGGTACTTTAAAAAGGAGTTTGGAATAAATCATATTTTTCCCATCCTATAATTTTAAGTATCTACTCTACATTCCACATAGGGTGAGTGGTTCTATATCCTTGGTGAGAAGGCTTTTCAAAAACCAGTACAACTACTTGAGAAATTGCATGTGACTAATTTAGAGGTATGTAAATGCAAGCTCAGCGAAGTAGCTTGCCTTGCTCAACAAAGTGCTCGGGTTCCTGCTGCTCGAAGTAATCTCCTTCCTCGTAGTCTCCGGCAACGTTCGCGTCTAATCGATAAACAAACAATACAAGCAACAATCACTAAACTAAACAAGCAAACATCACATCACAATCAACATGACATCACAATTAGCTACTGAACACCCAAGATAACACAATTTGGTTTCAAATTAATTTAATTATCCATTATTTAATGGTGTCACAATTAAGGCAGAAACTAGGGTTTCATGTTTAATTGCATAACTTGTGTTTTGTTGGGCACAAAAATATGAATTAAAATTCCACAGATAGCCACTGATTTAAAGGAAACAACCCAATTGGATTTAATTCAATTTGAGTTATTAAACTCCCTGCATAAATGTTTTAATCCAGAATGTTGGTTTTCTTGTTTTTGCTACAACCCAAGTTAATTGTAACCAAAAATTAAATCCTTTTAGGGGTAACTAGTATTTCTTAACTGTGAACTAACAAAATTGGTTTGACCTCATTTGGATTAGTAGAGTATCAGAAACAAACAAATTTATATTCTGTACCTTCTGTGGTATTTTTAATATCATTATTTATCCATTAATCTAAATGGGGTGAAACCACATTAGTTAGTTAGATAATTTTATAAGCTTTCCAGAACATTTTCATTTGCTATTTTTAGATTCCTAGATCTCGAGATATTGATTTTCAAAGTTCTAACCAAATTTCTGACAGAGAAATTTCCCTATTTTAAGTTTATCGATTAGCACATTTGTCATTTTAATTTTGAATCAGGGAATTACCCTACATGATCATAGACTGCATTAATGTGAATATGACATGCTATACTAGCTATAAGATTTTAGTTGGTAATTTTAGACCTCTGGTTGAATAGTAAAATATATGGGAAAAGAGCTATGTTCTGTTATTTCATGTGGTGGAATAATCCGATTAGCTATCTTCCTCGGATTATATCTTTTATCTAGATTTTATTTTGGGGTTCACAATACTTGTTCATGGTAGTACACTAACTATACTAACATGACATGCCACAACTAACATCCAAATAAATCTAGGTTAATTTCTATGATTGGATCAAAAAGCTTAAGCAGTTATCTGTTTTCAGAAGTTTCTGAAAACAGGCAGAGCATAGCTACTTTGCCTCATCTTTCCATTGAGCTAAGCTAATTATTTTGGAAATCTAAATCATGCCTGTGAATATATGAAACTAGCTCTTTGCAACCATACAAAGATTTCAAATTTTGGTGGGGCAGATTTCTCAGAAAATGCATGCAAAGTTGGCTACTCTATACGGTTTCCAGCACTTAGCAGTTTTTCAGAAAACTCAAATCGAGCGGGAACTAACCAGGGCCGTTGATCTCGCGATCGACGGCCCACGGCCATCTTCCTCAGCCCGACGGGGCAGAGTACAGGGAGAGAGAGGGAGCGGCCGGGGCGGCACCTGCCGGCGGCGAGAGGCTCGGGGGCGGCTTGGGGTCGACGGCGGGCGGTCGGAGCAGCAGCCTGGTGGCGGCGGCGGCGTCGGAGAGGCACCACAGCGGCAGCACGGCGCCGGCGGCCGTGCAGCTCGGAGTGGAGCTCCGGCTCCTCCTCTGCTGCTCCTGCGGCTTCCAGGTGAGCGAGGGGGAGTGGGGGTGGTGTGTGGTGCAAGGGAGAGGCCCGGGGTGGCCTTATATAGGCGTGGGGAGGCTCAGGGGCGAGAGGATGGTGAGGGGGGGTCCGGGCGGCCAGACCATGCCGCGGGTGGCACGGGTGCGTGCGGGGCGGCGTCGTGCGGGGTGAGGGAGGCAAGGGCGCGGCGCCAGGGGGTCAAGGGGAGCGTGGCATGCGTCGTGGTGGTCGGGCGCGTGCTGGTCGGGTGTGTGCCGGCCGGGGTGACTCCGGTGCGGGCACGCACGCAAGGTGTCCGACATGATGTCGGCCGGCAAGACTCCGGCGAATGCGGGCAGGGGGAGGGGCCTGGAGCAAGGAGCTCGAGTTGGGGAGCATCAAGGGAGCAAGGGTCAGCTCCAGGACATGCTGATCGCTGGGATTGCTGCTGGTTTGGCAAGTGGCCCGGGTGGAGGGGCATGTCCATGCCATGGCTGGTTAGGGCTAGGGTGTAGGTCATGGGGTTGCTTGGGGATTGTCCAGGACGTGCAGGGGGTTCAGGGAAGGTGCTGGACAAGAGGGAGACAAGGTTAGGGCAAGTGTGGGGCTGCCATTTGAATATAGGGTATAGGGCACCATTTAACACTATGTGACACTATTTGTATTTTAATGGCAAAAGAAAAAGGAGAGAAAGCTAGTGTGCAAATGCTGTGGGGATTAAGTATAGGCGTTGGTGATTTTTGGTGCTATGATGGAATTCAATAGATAAGTGCATCATAGCACATTTCGTAATTTGGAAAGATGAAAGAAAGAAAGAGAAATGTAAGTTTAGATTTTTGAAATATATTTTGAAGAGGGAAGAAATATTAGAGCAAAGTGGGAGTGAGCACTATGTCACCCCACTGGTTTTTGGTTTAAAAGAAAATATTAATTTCTCACATGGAGAAATTTGTTTGTCACTTGTCACATGATTTTATGTGTTGAAGTTTTGATTCTGTTTCTCTTCCTTTCTTCATAGTTTACTAGGCAACACACACACATCAAAACACAAAAATATTCACTTCACAACCATTAGCACACAAATCAAACCACAAGAATTAATCACACCACCAATTCCATAATTCACAATACTATCTTATAAAAAAAAAGATCACACTCAATTAGGACAAGATGATGTTTAAAGAAATGTCTCCACTCATAACTTAATTGTTTTCGAAAAGGTTTGAGAAAGGAAATATGTGGGGTAATATATTTCCCACTAGTGTTGTTTTCAAATGGAGTGGAAATCAGAGTTTATAAAATGGGAGTCGCATATACATGCAAAATATCTTGGTTGGCAATAGATAGGAGATAACATATAGATCTCTATATGTTTGGGAACACATAAGTTTGGAAATACTTTTACCTTCTAAACTAAAGGGTATTTTATTTGTTGCTGAAATCAAACATCATTGAAATTGACTTTGGCCAAAATAAGATTGGAAAGGATATAGGGAATCTACTCTTGTCATAACATGAGCTCCAAGTTTAATATATTTTACTTGGGCTGGGTTCTTGGATAAATATTTACTAGTCAAACAACATAAACAACAAGTCACACAAGGTCAAACAGAACAATATAAAGGAAAACACAATCATTAGTGTAGAAATTTCAAAAAGTTTTTGTTGGTTCTGAATTTTGGGTCTTGTTAATTCTTATTATAAATTTGGGATGTTACAGTGCATATCGGCTTGGTTCTTATAACCCGTCTAGTTTTTCACTGATGAATAAGTAGGCCCTGCATGACTTCTCTTACAGCTTGTGCTGACAGGTTCTTAACTCATATGTTCCTTAGGATCCATAAGAGATAGAAACAAGTCATGCCTGTAGATAAACCATATTGTGCAGGATGCATCTGACTTACCAGCGAGAAAACTAGGAAAAGTTTGGCTACTGTGCCGGGTCCAAGAGTTTAAGCTTAACTTTTTTCACTGAAAAGCAAGCCCCCAAGAACCTGATGATCAAAATTTAAAGAACAAAGCGCACTCACTGGGTGACTCGACGAAAGGACTCATCTTCACAAAAGCCGGCTTTATTTCATTTGATCATAACAATTCGATTACATTTAGGCATGGCTCACTGGGCTCTTTACCTTGAAACTCATAAAACTATTACAACTTAAGTATAATATGGACGTAACTGAGCTATGTTCCAAGGCCTCTTTGCCTCTGCATAAGGATCTAGCGTATGAGCTGTATCAGCTCCTTTGCCTACACTTGCCGGCTCTCGCACATCCATTAGATAATACGACCCGTAGTTCAGATTCTTGCTTATGACGAACGGTCCTTCCCATGGTGGAGATAACTTGTGCATCCCTTCCTTATTCTGGACAAGGCGAAGCACTAAGTCTCCTTCCTGGAAAGTCCGAGTCTTGATTCTGCGTGCGTGATATCGCCGCAAATCTTGCTGATACACTGCTGATCTCTCAAGGGCTAACTCCCTTGCCTCTTCAAGTGCATCGACCGAGTCCTGGCGGGCGAGTTCGTTTTCTGTCTCAACGTAATTGGCGACTCGTGGCGAGTCATGCAACAAGTCGCTGGGCAAAACTGCTTCTGCACCATACACCATGAAGAAAGGTGTGAATCCGGTGGATCTGTTAGGAGTCGTCCTGATACTCCAAAGTACTGCTGGTAACTCCTCAACCCAACTCCTAGCGGCTCTTAGCAGGGAAACCCGTAGTCTAGGTTTAATCCCCTTTAATAACTCCTGATTCGCCCTCTCGGCTTGTCCATTGGACTGTGGATGTGCCACTGAGGCTAGGTCGAGTCTGATGTTGTTCTCACCACAAAACTTGGCCATCTCCCCAACTGATAAGTTGGTTCCATTGTCTGTAATGATACTGTGAGGATACCCAAAACGTGTTGCTATCTTTTTGAAGAATCTCACAGCTGATGCACCGTCGACTCTGCTGACGGGTTCCACTTCCACCCACTTGGTGAACTTGTCAACTGCTACTAGCAGATGGGTCTTCTGACAAGGAGACTTTGAGAAAGGGCCCACCATGTCGAGTCCCCAAACTGCAAATGGCCAAGTGATAGGGATGGTTCTGAGTTCTTGAGCTGGCACGTGGTCTTGCCTTGCGTACCTTTGACATCCATCACAGACTCGAACTATCTTCTCTGCGTCCAAGTGTGCTGTTAACCAAAAGAACCCGTGTCTGAAAGCTTTTGACACCAAGGATCTAGTGGATGCATGATGACCACAATCACCTGCATGAATCTCTTGCAATATTTGCGTGCCCTCCTCTGGAGACACACATCTCTGGTAGACTCCAGTGACGCTCCTTCTGTACAACTCGCCATCAATGACTGTGTAGGACTTGCATCGCCTGATGAGTTGCTTTCGCTTGACTTCATCCTTTGGGAGGTCACCCCGCAGGAGATATGCTAGGTAGGGCTCTGTCCACGTTGGGATTGCTCGTGTTGCTGCTACCAATACCGACTCTGGGTCTGGAAAGGCTAACTCCTCCTCTGAGGGTAATTTGACTGAAGGATGATGGAGTTCATCCAAGAACACATTTGGTGGTACTTTCTCACGACGAGAGCCGAGTCGTGATAACGCATCAGCAGCCTCGTTCTTGCGCCTGTCAATATGCTCCACTTGATAACCAGAAAAGAACCCGGCTATCTGTTCGACTGCTCTTCTATAAGCCGCCATATTTGCATCCTTCGAGTCCCAAGTTCCAGATACTTGCTGGGCTACGAGATCCGAGTCTCCAAAGCACCTGATACGCTTGATGTTCATCTCCTTGGCCAAACGCAGGCCATGTAGCAAAGCCTCATACTCTGCCATGTTGTTGGTACAATCAAAGTGCAACTGAAGGACATATGCTAGTTTATCTCCCTTAGGTGATGTTAACACCACGCCGGCTCCTGAGCCTTCTAACTGTCTGGACCCGTCAAAGTGCATTGTCCAATACTTGGTGCAGGGGTATTTGGTGAAGATGTAAAATCTGTCCAGTCATTGACAAACTCAACCAAAGCTTGAGATTTGATCGCTGTCCTAGGCTCATATGTGATATGATAAGGACCCAACTCAATTGCCCACTTGGCGACTCGCCCTGTTGCCTCTCTGTTGCGTATAATATCTGCCAGCGGTGCTGAACTCACCACCTTAATTGGATGCTCTTGGAAATAATGCTTGAGTTTTCTACTTGCAAGAAAAACTCCATAGACCAACTTCTGCCACTGTGGGTACCTTTGCTTTGACTCTGTGAGGACTTCACTGATGTAGTAGACAGGTCTCTGCACTGGGTACTCCTTTCCTTCCTCTGATCGTTCCACCACTACTACTGCACTGACAACTCTCTCGTTGGCAGCTACATATAATAGCATGGGCTCCTTATCTGTAGGAGCCGCAAGCACCGGAGCTGTTGACAAAGTTTTCTTCAACTCCTCAAAAGCACGGTCGCTTCTTCATCCCATAGGAATTTATCTGACTTCTTCAGGAGTCGGTAGAGAGGACCCGCCTTCTCCCCGAGTCTGGAAATAAATCTGCTTAGAGCTGCCACACATCCAGTGAGCTTTTGAACGTCCTTCAGACAAGTCGGCTTCTGCAAGTTATGGATAGCCTTGATTTTCTCTGGATTTGCCTCAATGCCTCTCTCTGAAACGATGAAGCCTAGGAGTTTGCCCGCAGGGACTCCAAAGACACACTTGGTCGGGTTGAGCTTCATCTTGTACTTGCGCAGGTTCTCAAAGGTTTCTGTCAGGTCTGCTATCAGAGAGTCGGCCTTCTGAGACTTGACCACTACATCATCCACATAAGCATGGATATTCCTTCCAATCTGTTTGAAACAATTTTGGATACATCTCTGATATGTAGCTCCTGCGTTCTTGAGTCCAAAGGGCATTGTTGTGTAGCAAAATGCTCCAAAGGGTGTAATGAAGGACGTCTTCAGCTCATCCTCTATGTTGAGTCTGATCTGATGGTACCCCGAATATGCATCCAAGAAACAAAGTAACTCTGACCCCGCTGTGGAGTCAATGATCTGGTCTATGCGGGGTAGTGCAAACGGGTCCTTAGGGCAATGCTTGTTTAGGCCCGTGAAGTCAATGCACATACGCAACTCTCCTGTTTTCTTTGGTACTAACACTGGATTGGCCACCCACTCTGGGTGAAAGACCTCCTTGATGAACTCGGCTGCGAGGAGCCGAGCCACCTCTTCTCCTATGGCTTTCCTCCTGTCATCATGAAACTTGCGCAGACCCTGCTTAACTGGTCTTGCATTAGGATTAACATGTAAGCTGTGCTCGGCGAGTTCTCTCGGGACTCCTGGCATGTCAGATGGCTTCCATGCAAAAACATCCCGATTCTCACGGATGAACTCGACGAGCGCGCTTTCCTATTTATCAGAGAGGTGTGCCCCAATAGTGAACTGCTTGGAAGAATCACCAGGGGTGAAGTCGACTTGCTTTGTGTCCTGAGCTGACTTGAATTTCATCTTCTCCTCTGTGGCCGGCTTCTTAAGGACCGAGTTGTCCTCCGAGTCCACGTTTGCCTTGTAAAACTTCAGCTCCTCCTGAGCACAAGCTGTCTCAGCCATAGCTGCATCACCTAATTCACACTCCAATGCCATCTGTCTGCTGCCATTAACTGTAATGACTCCTGCTGGACCTGGCATCTTGAGCTTCAAGTAAACATAGCATGGTCTGGCCATAAACTTAAAGTATGATGGTCGACCAAAGAGAGCGTGATATGGACTCTTAAGATCCACTACCTCAAAAGGCATAATTTCTGAACGAAAATTCTCCACTGTGCCAAAAGCAACCTCAAGATAAATCTTACCAATGGGTTTGGCCGACTTCCCTGGTACTATCCCATGGAACACTGTCTCTGTTGGAATTAGCTGTCTATCTTGCAGCTGCATCCTCTTGAATGTGTCATAATATAAGATGTTGATACTGCTTCCACCATCCATAAGCACTTTGTTCAATGTATAGCCCCCAACTTGAGGTGCCACCACCAAGGCTAGCTGCCCTGGGTCGTCGACTCTTGGAGGATGATCTGCCCGACTCCATGTGATGGTTTGCTCTGACCACCTGAGCCACTGTGGAAGGGCCGGCTCTACTGCATTAACTGCTCTAACCTTTAACTTTTTGGAACGTTTGGACGTACTTGTTGTGAAGACATGGTAACTGCCACGACTCGGGTTCTGTGGCCGAGTTGTGACATAATATTGCCCATTGCCATCATGGAGCTGCTTCGGGTTCTGCTGGAACCCGCCCTGCTGGTTACCTCCTCCTTGAGGTTGGTTTGAATTATTGCCGGCTCCTCCACCGTTATTGCCGGGTCCTCCGGCTCCATTGTTTCCTCTATACCCACCATTGTTGTTACCTCCTCCTGGCCCTTGGAACCTGGCGCGCTGCAAATCTACGCACTGTCCCAAGGTATGACCGCATCTACCGTTCTTGGCATGTTTAGGGCATGGAATCCTCAAGACCTCCTCTGTGCTTGGAGTACGGCCTTGGTATCCACCAGAATTATTGTCCTTGCGTCTGACTCCAGTGTTTGTGTTAGCCACTAGGTCAGAGTTATCTCCATACGGCCGCTTGCCACCACCTTGATTCTGGTTTTGATTCTGGTTCTGACTCTGACCGTTGCCACCTTGTCCTTTAGTCCCTTCCTCCTGATCCTTTGTTTTGTCTGTGGCAGCGTGCTTATTAGCACCTGCCATGATCTCACCAATCGTAAGGGGAATACCTTGATTCAGGCTCTCCTTCATACGACCTAGCTTGCAACTCAAGGGATTGTAACTGCAATTTCTCTCCATCGCCATTAGCACTGAAACTGGTGGGAGTCCTTGTGAGGAGTTAATGATCTCTGAGACCCGCTTCATCCAGTGCCTTGCTGACTCGCCCTTCCTCTGGACACACCGCTCCAGGTCCTCGATAGTGCTGAGCTTTTTGCATGTGCCCTGGAAGTTCTGAATAAAAGCCGCCTTCAATTGCTCCCAAGAGTTGATTGACCTAGGAGGCAAGTTGCGCATCCACACCTTGGCTGCTCCCTCCATCATAAGATACATGAACTTGGCACACAGATTACCTGTGGCATTGCGAATACTCATCGCCATCTCGTATGTACCCAACCATGAGGTCGGGTCCATGTTGGGCTCATAATTTGGAACCTTGCGCGGCTCCTTGAAACTGCTGGGGAAGGACTCGGACCTGATGACGTCAGACAGGCACTCTGGTCCTGTTAACGCTGGGGAAGCACCAGGAGAAGTCACCTCCTCGTGCACCCGGGTTGGCTGAGGCGGGTTGGCTGCACCCACTAACGCTCTGTCCCTCTCTGCCTCCCGAGCTCTTGCTGCTTCTCTATCTCGTCGTTGCCTTGCTTCATCAACCACTAGCTGAGCTCGTGAAGTAGTTGGTATGTTTGCACGATTCCTCTCTTGTTCACGACGCCTTGCACTTGTAGAGTTGGCCGGGTTGGACTCACCGTGCCGACTCCTCGTACCTGAGTTAAAGGGTGTTGAATGTAGTCTACTTGCATCTGGAAAAGTTGGATACAAAGCTTGCTGAGTTAAAGCTGTTTTCAGTAACTCAATAGCATCACGAGTCTCCTGTCCTGCTAGTCCCTCTGGTACCACGATATTCTCCAATCTCAGAGTCGCCGCATGAACGTTGTCCATAGGATTAGAGTAATGTCCCTCTGGAGTATGAAATCTGTTAGGCTGAGACCCTAAGCCACCAAATGCTCCTCCTCCGACTCCTCCTTCAGGCGGTGGTCCGTTGGTACGGCTGCCTCCCGGTCCTTCTGGGGGTGGTGGTGGTGGTGGTGGTGGTGGTGCTCATGTTCCTCCTCCTGCGGCGCCTCCTGCTGCCGCTGAGCCTCCTAGTCCGGCTCCTCTGCCTGGACCATTAGGTGTGGTGAATAAATTGGTTGGATTGATGTGGACTCCATCATGCAAGCGACTCCTGGCTCTGCGGTGTTGAATTGAAGTAAGCTCCTCGCGGCGCCTCCGCACGACTTGAGCTTCATCCTGGACTCGGGCCCGCTCTTCGTCCAGTCTGCGGTTTGCTTCTGTGATATCAGCTAGTTGCCTCTCCAACGCAGTACGGGCATTGACTAACTCAGCCGCCCTCTCTGCGGCATTATTTGTGTTAATTTCCTTCGTCAACAGAGTCGAATCAAACTGATTTCCAGTGTTTCCAGACATGTAGACTCCCACAACACGGGCGTGCACTGGCGACTCCTCGTAATCCTCTTCCTCTATCCCATACCCAAGCCGATCTTCAAACAAGGGTAAGATAGACTCTGAATCTGCATCGTAATCTGAATCTGACTCTTGCAGCATCTCTGGTTCCTCAGCTTGGGGTTCCTCAGACTCGGCGATGATGCCGACCTCTGAAGTTCCGACCGACTCCTCGCCGTCGGACTCGACGATAACGGTTGGCTCTGATATTGACTCCGCTGAGTTCGCGCGAAGACCCGATGCGCAAACCATCCCGACGAACACGTTGATTCCTCCAAAGACAAGCTGGTAGCCTTCATCGACTTCGTTCATCTCCGAAGTCCAGCCTGAGTCATCGATCTCGGTCTCACCATGCTCATCAGTGTAGACCCGCCCGATGGCGAGTTTCTCCATAGCCCGACGAGCAGCTCCAACGATCTCAACTCCTTTCGTCACCATAGGCCCCACGGTGGGCGCCAACTGTCGTGGGGTTGTCACGGCAAGTTCTTCCTCAGGGAAGATGAGTTCTGGGGCCATTGGTGATTGAAGTACGTAGGAACGGTTAATCTCGCCAAGGAACAAGGATTTACCCAGGTTCGGCCCCTCTGATTAGAGGTAAAGACCTACTTCCTGCTTCTATGTTATTGCTCTTGATTATATCTCGATTACAAGGACCCGGCTCCTACAGCTCGGAGCCGGCGACTTCTCTCTGGTGGCTAGGGTTTCTCTCTACTGGTTGAAGCTTATCTCTTGGAACTCGTCGATCTAAGGTCCAGGGCCCTGCTTATAAAGGCTGCCGGGTCCCTGGACTGACAGCTTACACCGAGTCACACTAGAACATGGAGTCCTACTCTACGTCTTGGTCTTCCAAGTTAGACTCCGGGTTGTACTTGGACTCCTTCTTTGGACGAGCCTCTTTCTCCACACGGGCCTTGGTCGGCTTGTCTCCAGCCCAGCCCATGTGACTTGTCTCGTGACTCGGCGTTGGCCTTCTTGGTCTTGGCGGGTCTACTTTCCGGGTCCATGGGCCTACCTATAAAGTATCCCCCCATCAGACTCCGTGTTCTAGTGTGACTCGGCGTAACCTGTAAGTTCAGGGAGCCGGCCGTCTTTATAAGCGGGGTCCTGGATCTTAGATCGAAAAGCCTTGAGAGAGATACCAAGTCGCCGACTCCCCAGAGAGGAGCCGGAACCCTGTAATCGATATTAGATCTAGAGCAATAAAGAGAAGCAGGAAGTAGGTCTTTACCTCTAATCAAGAGGGGCCGAACCTGGGTAAATCTGTGTCCCTTGGCGAGATTAACCTCTCCTACGTACTTCGTGCATCAATGGCCCCAGAACTCACCTTCCCAAAGGAAGGACTTGCCGTGACAACCCCACGACAGTTGGCGCCCTCCGTGGGGCAGGAGATGCGTGGAGTTGAGATCGTGGGAGCCGCTCGCCGGGCCATGGAGTAACTTGCCATCGGGCGAGTCTACACTGATAAGCATGGAGAAACCGAGATCGATGACTCCGGCTGGACTCCAGAGATGGAGGAAGTTGACGAGGGTTATCAGTTTGTTTTTGGAGGGATCAACGTGTTCGTCGGCATGGTTTGCGCGTCGGGTCTTCGCGCCAACTCGGCGGAATCAGTTTTAGAGCCAACAGCTGTTATCGAGTCCGACGGCGAGGAGTCGTTCGGGACATCAGAAGTCGGCATCATCGCCGAGCCAAAGAAACAACTTGCTGTCAACCATGAAGAGGAGTCGCTGGCGGAGCCACTTATGGAGCCAGATTACGACGCCGATTCAGAGTCTATCTTGCCCTTGTTCGAAGATCGGCTTGGGTATGGAATTGAAGAGGAGTATTACGCGGAGTCGCCAGTACGCGCCCACGTCGTTGGAGTCTACATGTCTGGAAACGGCGGAAATCAATTTGATCCAAGTCTACTAACAAAGGAAATCACCGCAAGCAACGCAGCAGAATGGGCGGCCGAGTTAGCCAGCGCGCGCGCTGCGATGGAGAGGCAACTAGCAGAAATTAACGAGGCAAACCGCAGATTAGCAGAAGAGCGGGCCCGGGTCCAGACTGAGGCCCAGGTTGTAAGGAGTCGTCAGGAGGAACTCACCTCTATTCAGCATCGCAGGGCGACGAGTCGCCTGCATGGCGGAGTCATTGTCAACCCTACTGCTTTGTTCAACACACCCACTGGTCCAGGCGCAGGAGCCGGGATAGGGAGCTCTTCAGCTGCGGGAGGCGGCGCAGGAGGAGGAGCAACACCACCACCACCACCACCAGAAGGACCCAGCGGCAATGGTACCAACGGACCGCCGCCTGAAGGTCGAGTTGGAGGAGGATCAGCAGGTGGTATGGGACCTCCACCTGGCAGGTTTCGTACGCCAGAAGGGCATTACTCTAACCCAATGGACAACGTTCACGCGGCAACTATGAGGCTAGAGAACATTGAGATACCAGAAGGAGCAGCGGGACAGGAGACCCGCCGTGCTATAGAGATGCTGAAGACAGCAATGACTCAGCAAGCTCTTTATCCAGCGTTTCCAGATGCAAGTAGGCTACACTCGACACCGTTCAACTCTGGCACGAGGAGTCGGCATGACGAGTCTCACCCGGCCAACTCTACAAGCGCAAGGCGCCGTGAACAAGAGAGGAACAGGGTCATCATACCAACTGCCTCACGAGCTCAACTGGTGGTTGATGAAGCAAGACAGCGACGAGAGAGGGAGGCGGGCACGGGAGGCTGAGAGGGACAGAGCCCTAGCTGGTCCAGATAACCAGCCTCAGCCAATCCGGGTGCACACAGAGGTGACTTTTCCTGGTACCTCTCCTACACTAACAGGACCAGAGTGCCTGTCAGATGCCATTAGGTCCGAGTCTTTCCCCAGCGACTTCAAGGAGCCGCGCAAAGTTCCCAATTACGAGCCCAACATGGACCCGACCTCCTGGTTGGGTACATACGAGATGGCGATGAGTATCCGCAATGCCACAGGTAATCTGTGTGCCAAATTCATGTATCTTATGATGGAGTTAGCAGCCAAAGTGTGGATGCGTAACTTGCCACCTAGATCAATCAATTCTTGGGAGCAGTTGAAGTCGGCTTTTGTACAGAACTTCCAGGGAACATGCAAAAAGCTTAGTACCATAGAGGACTTGGAGCAGTGTGTTCAGAGAAAGGGCGAGTCTGCAAGGCATTGGATGAAGCGGGTCTCGGAGATCATCAACTCATCGCAAGGACTCCCAACAATTTCAGTGCTAATGGCAATGGAGAGAAATTGCAGCTACAATCCCTTGAGTTGGAAGCTGGGTCGTATGAAGGAGAGCCTGAATCAAGGTATTCCCCTTACGATCGGCGAGATCATGGCAGGTGCTAACAAACATGCGGCCACGGACAAAACAAAGGATCAGGAGGAAGGATCTAAAGGACATGGTGGCAATGGTCAGAACCAGAATCAAAATCAGAACCAGAATCAGGGAAGTAACAAGCGACCGTATGGAGACAACTCTGACCTGGTGGCTAACACAAACACTGGGGTCAGACGCAAGGACAATAGTTCTCAAGGGTATCAGGGACGGAGGCTAACCACAGAGGAGGTTCTGGCGAGTCCATGCCCTAAACACGACAGAAACGGCAAGTGTGGTCACACCTTGGGACAGTGCGTGGATTTGCAGAGTGCCAGATTACCAGGACCAGGAAATAGAGGCAACAACAATGGATATAGAGGAAACAATGGTGATGGAGGACCCGGCAACCATGGTGGAGGAGCCGGCAATAACCCTAGCCAACCTCAAGGAGGAGGTAACCAACAGGGCGGGTTCCAGCAGAACCCGAAGCAGCTTCACGATAACAATGGGCAGTATTATGTCACAACTCGGCCACAGAACCCGAGTCGTGGCAGCTACCATGTCTTCACAACAAGCACGTGTGGGGAATGTGCCCTAGAGGCAATAATAAAATGGTTTATTAGCATATTCATGTTTATGATAATAGTTTATTCTCCATGCTATAATTGTATTAATTGGAAACATAATGTGGGGACCCCGGACTAGCTGTCCGAAATACCCGATTATGGTTCACACAACGATCCCATGATCAGTCTGTCGTTGCCCATAATCCGAATTGGATACCAAAGTTTACATCCATTTCAGTACCGCATTAAAGTCTTACATAGTAGGTCACTTAGACCAAGTCTTACATAGGTGCCTTCAAGGGCCAAATCAAAAGCATTCAGCGGAAGCTACGTAGTAGAAGTCCAACGCGTCCTAGCGACGACCGACAGGCAGTTGACTCACGAAGATCCCTAGTTCGCATAGAAGTCTCCATACTCCGCTTCAGGTAGTTTTCCTCGGGATCTGGCTAAGACAATAGCCAGAGACGAAACCAGTATGAGTACAATTTGTACTCGCAAACTACTCTCTACTGAGTATGCACCAGTTTTAAGTTGTTCTCTACAGCACTTTTAGTTATTACTCTATCTCTATATCCTTGATGAAAAAGGTAAGAAGAGACTTACTACTATCTTTAGAGAGAAGCAAAATTTTATTATTTATCCAAAACTCCTCCTTTTTCCCGACCACGACTCCTCATGGTCTCTTTTCCTCCACAACTCATACCACTCCAATTGGTATAGTTGGGAAACATCAGCCACACCTTTGTTTCTTTAAAGTTACCTCCTTTTGTAAAACTTTGCACATAGTCTAGTACAGCCTCCCAACTGTCCATATCCGAGGACTCGGCTATTCGAATAGTTTTTACCCTCTGCAGAGGTAGCACGCTTTTCCCACACCCATCCGGTAGCTCATCGTGTCTGCCACGTCCCGCCATACAAGGTGTATGCGAAGTTGAGCCACCGGCCATAGCCTTTCCTTTGCTCATGCTAGTATAGGACCCTGCCCTTACGATTTCACCATTCCTTCAACACCTAGTACAGGATCCCCCGTCGAGGAACCTAGATGTAAGTTCTCGCAGTTTTGCCCGGCGAGCACGAAGCCCTTCAATCCCTCAATCCCTCAGATTGCCGGGACCCAGGTCAGGGGTTAGAGTCGCCATGCTCATCCCCTCATGCATAACGGAGTCATCTCCGTCGATGAGGTATCCAGTACTAACACGAGCAAACTATATGACTACGCCCGTTCCCATATTTGGGTAGATGTGGTCGCACAGGTTATCGGCTGGTCGTCATGGTACTAGGACACAATGTGCATTTTTCATAAACAACTCCCTTTATCACTTCTCCATTTTAATACCGATAACTCGGCATTTCATCATCAACTAGGTACTTTAAAAAGGAGTTTGGAATAAATCATATTTTTCCCATCCTATAATTTTAAGTA
Organism: Puccinellia tenuiflora; assembly: GCA_012064385.1. NCBI lineage: Eukaryota > Viridiplantae > Streptophyta > Magnoliopsida > Poales > Poaceae > Puccinellia > Puccinellia tenuiflora. Next base: position 21,632 of record QRDG01000710.1, read on the forward strand.
TCTACTCTACATTTTTCATAGGGTGATAAAGCAGTTTTCAAATCCTTTGTGAAAAAGGTTTTTCAGAAAATCAATACCACTACTTTAGGAACTTGCATGTGATTAAATTAGAGGTATGTAAATGCAAGCTCAGCNTGTTTATGATAATAGTTTATTCTCCATGCTATAATTGTATTAATTGGAAACATAATACATGTGTGGAATATAAACAAACAGGTGTCCCTAGTAAGCCTCTACTGGACTAGTTCGTTAGTCAAGAGATGGTTAGAGTTTTGATGGGGGGATACTTTATAGGTAGGCCCATGGACCCGGAAAGTAGACCCGCCAAGACCAAGAAGGCCAACGCCGAGTCACGAGACAAGTCACATGGGCTGGGCCGGAGACAAGCCGACCAGGGCCCGTGTGGAGAAAGAGACTCGTCCAAAGGAGGAGTCCAAGTACAACCCGGAGTCTAAACTTGGAAGACCAAGACGTAGAGTAGGACTCCGTGTTCTAGTATGACTCGGTATAGCCTGTAATTCCAAAGACCCGGCAGGCTTTATAAGCGGGGTCCTGGACCTTAGATCGATAAGCAAGTTAGAGAGATAAGCTTCAACCAATAGAGAAACCCTAGCCACCAGAGAGAAGTCGCCGGCTCCTAAGTTGTGGGAGCCGGGTCCTTGTAATCGAGATACAATCAAGAGCAATAACATAGAAGCAGGAAGTAGGTCTTTACCTCGAATCAGAGGGGCCGAACCTGGGTAAATCCTTGTTCCCCGACGAGATTAATCGTTCCCACGTACTTCAATCACCAATGGCCCCAGAACTCATCTTCCCTGAGGAAGAACTTGCCGTGACAACCCCACGACAGTTGGCGCCCACCGTGGGGCCTACGGTGACGAAAGGAGTTGAGATCGTTGGAGCTGCTCGTTGAGCTATGGAGAAACTCGCTATCGGGCGGGTCTACACGGATGAGCATGGAGAGACCGAGATCGATGAATCAGGCTGGACTTCGGAGATGAACGAAGTCGACGAAGGCTACCAGCTTGTCTTTGGAGGAATCAACGTGTTCGTCGGGATGGTTTGCGCGTCGGGTCTTCGCGTGAACTCGGCGGAGTCAGTATCAGAGCCAACCGTTGTCGTCGAGTCCGACGGCGAGGAGTCGGTCGGAACATCAGAGGTCGGCATCATCGCCGAGTCTGAGGGACCCCTAGCTGAGGAACCAGAGGTGATGCAAGAGTCAGATTCAGATTATGATGCAGATTCAGAGTCCATCCTACCCTTGTTTGAAGATCGGCTTGGGTACGGGATAGAGGAAGAGGATTATGAGGAGTCGCCAGTACGCGCTCGTGTTGTGGGAGTCTACATGTCTGGAAACACAGGGAATCAGTTCGATCCGACTCTATTGACAAAGGAAATTAATGCAAGTAATGCCGCGGAGAGGGCGGCCGAGTTAACTAACGCTCGTGCTGCGTTGGAGAAGCAGCTAGCTGATATTACAGAGGCAAACCGTAGACTAGCCGCGGAACAGGCCCGAGTCCAGGATGAAGCTCAAGTTGTGCGGAGGCGCCGCGAGGAGCTGACTTCAATTCAACACCGCAGAGCCAGGAGTCGCTTGCATGATGGAGTCCACATCAATCCAACCAATCTATTCATCACACCTAACGGTTCAGGCAGAGGAGCCGGACTAGGAGGCTCAGCGGCAGCAGGAGGCGCCGTAGGAGGAGCCGGAGGACCACCACCACCACCACCACCACCCCCAGAAGGATCGGGAGGCAGCCGTACCAACGGACCATCGCCTGAAGGAGGAGTCGGAGGAGGAGCACCTGGTGGCTTAGGGTCTCAGCCTAACAGATTTCATACCCCAGAGGGACATTACTCTAATCCCATGGACAACGTTCACGCGGCGACTCTGAGATTGGAGAATATTGTGGTACCAGAGGGACCAGCAGGACAGGAGACTCGTGAGGCTATCGAGCTTCTGAAGACAGCTTTGACTCAGCAAGCTTTGTATCCAACCTTTCCAGATGCAAGTAGGCTACACTCAACACCCTTTAACTCAGGTACGAGGAGTCGGCACGGTGAGTCCAACCCGGCCAACTCTACGAGTGCAAGGCGTCGCGAGCTAGTGAGGAATCGTGCAAACATGCCAACTGCTTCACAGGCTCAGCTAGTGGTTGATGAAGCAAGGCAACGACGAGAAAGAGAAGCAGCAAGAGCTCGGGAGGCAGAAAGGGACAGAGCATTAGTGGGCGCAGCCAACCCGCCTCAGCCAACCCGCGTGCACGAGGAGGTGACTTCTCCTGGCGCTTCCCCAGCATTAACAGGACCAGAGTGTTTGTCTGATGCCATCAGGTCCGAGTCCTTCCCAGCAGTTTCAAGGAGCCGCGCAAGGTTCCAAACTATGAGCCAAACATGGACCCGACCTCTTGGTTGGGTACATACGAGATGGCAATGAGTATTCGCAATGCCACAGGTAATCTGTGTGCCAAGTTTATGTATCTTATGATGGAGGGAGCAGCCAAGGTTTGGATGCGCAACTTGCCTCCTAGATCAATCAACTCTTGGGAGCAATTAAAGGCAGCTTTTATTCAGAACTTCCAGGGCACATGCAAAAAACTCAGCACCATCGAGGACCTAGAGCGGTGTGTCCAGAGGAAGGGCGAGTCAGCAAGGCACTGGATGAAGCGAGTCTCAGAGATCATTAACTCCTCACAAGGACTCCCACCAGTTTCGGTGTTAATGGCGATGGAGAGAAATTGCAGTTACAATCCCTTGAGTTGGAAGCTAGGTCGTATGAAGGAGAGCCTGAATCAAGGTATTCCCCTTACGATTGGTGAGATCATGGCAGGTGCTAATAAGCACGCTGCCACAGACAAAACAAAGGATCAGGAGGAAGGAACTAAAGGACAAGGTGGCAATGGTCAGAATCAGAACCAGAATCAGAACCAGAATCAAGGTGGTGGCAAGAGGCCATATGGAGACAACTCTGACCTAGTGGCCAACACAAACACTGGAGTCAGACGCAAGGACAATAATTCTGGTGGATACCAAGGCCGCACTCCAAGCACGGAGGAGGTCTTGAGGATTCCCTGCCCTAAACATGCTAAGAACGGTAGATGCGGTCATACCCTGGGACAGTGCGTAGATTTGCAGCACGCCAGGTTCCAAGGGCCAGGAGGAGGGTAACAACAATGGTGGATATAGAGGAAACAATGGAGCCGGAGGACCCGGCAATAATGGTGGAGGAGCCGGCAATAACCCAAACCAACCTCAAGGAGGAGGTCACCAGCAGGGCGGGTTCCAGCAGAACCCGAAGCAGCTCAATGATGGCAATGGTCAGTATTATGTCACAACTCGGCAGCACAACCCGAGTCGTGGCAGCTACCATGTCTTCACAACTAGTACGTCCAAGCGTTCCAAGAAGTTGAAAGTCAGAGCAGTTAATGCAGTAGAGTCGGCCCTTCCACAGTGGCTCAGGTGGTCAGAGCAAACCATCACATGGAGTCGGGCAGATCATCCTCCAAGAGTCGACGAGCCAGGGCAGTTAGCCTTGGTGGTAGCACCTCAAGTTGGGGGCTATACATTAAACAAAGTGCTTATGGATGGTGGAAGCAGTATCAACATCTTATATTATGACACATTCAAGAGGATGCAGCTGCAAGATAGACAGCTAATTCCAATAGAGACAGTGTTCCATGGGATAGTACCAGGGAAGTCGGCCAAGCCATTGGTAAGATTTATCTTGAGGTTGCTTTTGGCACAGTGGAGAATTTTCGTTCAGAGATTATGCCCTTTGAGGTAGTGGACCTTAAGAGCCCATATCATGCTCTTTTTGGTCGACCTGCATATTTTAAGTTTATGGCCAGGCCATGTTATGTGTACTTGAAGCTCAAGATGCCAGGTCCAGCAGGAGTCATCACAGTTAATGGAAGCAGACAGATGGCATTGGAGTGCGAGTTAGGTGATGCAGCTATGGCTGAGACAGCTTGTGCTCAAGAGGAGCTGAAGTTTTACAAGGCAAACGTGGACCCGGAGGACAACTCGGTCCTTAAGAAGCCGGCCACAGAGGAGAAGATGAAATTCAAGTCAGCTCAGGACACAAAGCAAGTCGACTTTACCCCTGGTGACTCTTCCAAGCAGTTCACCATTGGGGCACACCTCTCTGATAAATAGGAAAGCGCGCTCGTCGAGTTCATCCGTGAGAACCGGGACGTCTTTGCATGGAAGCCATCTGACATGCCAGGAGTCCCGAGAGAACTCGCCGAGCACAGCTTACACGTTAATCCTAATGCAAGACCAGTTAAGCAGGGTCTGCGCAAGTTTCATGATGACAGGAGGAAAGCCATAGGAGAAGAGGTGGCTCGGCTCCTCGCAGCCGAGTTCATCAAGGAAGTCTTTCACCCAGAGTGGGTGGCCAATCCAGTGTTAGTGCCAAAGAAGACAGGAGAGTTGCGTATGTGCATCGACTTTACGGGCCTAAACAAGCATTGCCCTAAGGACCCGTTTGCACTACCTCGCATAGACCAGATCATCGACTCAACAGCGGGGTCAGAGTTGCTTTGTTTCTTGGATGCGTATTCAGGGTACCACCAGATCAGACTCAACATAGAGGATGAGCTGAAGACGTCCTTCATCACGCCCTTTGGAGCATTTTGTTACACAACAATGCCTTTTGGACTCAAGAATGCAGGAGCTACATATCAGAGATGTATCCAGAATTGTTTCAAAAAACAGATTGGAAGGAATATTCATGCTTATGTGGATGATGTAGTGGTCAAGTCTCAGAAGGCCGACTCTCTGATAGCAGACCTGACAGAAACGTTTGAGAACCTACGCAAGTACAAGATGAAGCTCAACCCAACCAAGTGTGTCTTTGGAGTCCCTGCGGGCAAACTCCTAGGCTTCATCGTTTCAGAGAGAGGCATTGAGGCAAATCCAGAGAAAATCAAGGCTATCCATAACTTGCAGAAGCCGACTTGTCTGAAGGACGTTCAAAAGCTCACTGGATGTGTGGCAGCGCTGAGCAGGTTTATTTCAAGACTCGGGGAGAAGGCGGGTCCTCTCTACCGACTCCTGAAGAAGTCAGATAAATTCCTATGGGATGAAGAAGCTGACCGTGCTTTTGAGGAGTTGAAGAAAACTTTGTCAACAGCACCAGTGCTCGCAGCTCCTACAGATAAGGAGCCCATGCTATTATATGTAGCTGCCAACGAGAGAGTTGTCAGTGCAGTAGTAGTGGTGGAACGATCAGAGGAAGGAAAGGAGTACCCAGTGCAGAGACCTGTCTACTACATCAGTGAAGTTCTCACAGAGTCAAAGCAAAGGTACCCACAGTGGCAGAAGTTGGTCTATGGAGTTTTTCTTGCAAGTAGAAAGCTAAAGCATTATTTCCAAGAGCATCCAATTAAGGTGGTGAGTTCAGCACTGTAACAGCCCAGATTTGGTACCCTAAAATATGGGCCAAATTTTCACTTTTTCTTTTTCATGATTGCATCATGGCATCCATATTTAAATTGCTTCACATGAAATAATACCTCGGCTTTAATTAAAAATTCAAGGGTGATGAATATTATTGCACAAATACAATCCAAATTGAAATTCATATTTGTCCAGGAAGTTCTAACAACTTCAAATATGTTGGTTGCAAAAATTAGTGCAATGGCAATTTCAAATAATTAAATAAAGACCTAAATCGTCTGTGAGCGATAACAAATTTTGACAAGCAATTGTTTTAATTGGAGAATTCAAATTAGTGGCAACCAATGCTTGATATTTGAAACCAATTTATGAAAACCAAACCTCATCACCTAACCATACTTCTTACATCATTTGCACACTTGCGCCTCTCTTTATATTGCCATTTAAAATCCTAATGGTGCCTAATGGTGCCAGGTAGTGCAAAATGGACCACTACCCTTTTATTTCGATGGCAGCCCTAAAGCTTGTCCCCAACATGTACAGCACACTCTCCTGTATCCCCTACACCTGCTGGACACCACCCTAGCCACCCCATACCCTAAACCCTAGCCCTAGCTAGCTTTGGCATGGACATGCCACCCCCATGCCCTCATGTTTCAACCAGCACCAAACCCAGCAACCACCTTGTCCAGGAGGTCTCCCATGATCCCCTGAGTCTCCCCATGGCAACCCCTTGCACCAGGCCCCCTCCCCTGCCCGCACTCGCCGTTGCACTGCCGGCCGACAAGCGTCGAACATCTTGCATGCGTGCCTGCACCGCGACCACCCCGGCCGACAGGAGCCCGACCAGCACGCGCCCGACCGCCAGCACGCGCCCACGCCACCCCTTGACCCCCTGGCGCCGCGCCCGTGCCGCCCTCGCCCCGCAGGACGCCGCCCCCGCACGCACCCGTGCCGCCCGCGCGACATGGCCGGACCCCCACACCATCCTCTCGCCCCTGAGCCTCTCCCCGGCTATAAAAGGAGTCCCACGGCCTAGAGAAAGCACCACACCACCGCCGAACTACTCTCCCTCGCTTAGAAGCCACCGGAGGAGCTGCCCGAGAGCTCACTCGAGCTGCTCGGCCACCACGCCGTGACGCCGCTGTGGTGCGTCTCCGGCGACGCCACCACCACCCTGGAGTTGCCCAGGCCACCCTCCCTCGCCCCCAAGCCGCCCCGGAGCCCCTCGCCGCCGGCAGGTGCCTCCCCTGGCCCTCTCTCCCTCTCCCTGTTCTTTGCCCCGTCGGGCTGGAGAAGATGGCCGTGGGCCGTCGATCTCGAGATCAACGGCCCTGGTTATTTCCCGCTCTGTTTGAAATTCCTGAAAACTGCTAAGTGCTGAGAAAACAGAATAGAGTAACAACCTTTCCATGCAATTTATGAGAAATATACTCCACCAAAATTTGAAATATTTGCATGGTTAGAAATAACAAGTTACATAGATTCAGATGCAACTTTTAGATTTCCAAAATAATTAGTTTAGCTCAATGGAAACATGAGGAAAAGTATCTATGTTATGTCTGTTTTCAGAAACTTCTGAAAACAGATTACTGCTTAGGATTTTGATCTAATCATAGCAATTAATCTAAATTTATTTAGATGTTATTATTGGCATGTCTTGTTAGTATGGTTAGTATACTGTCATGAACAAGTGTTGTGAACCCCAAAATAAATTGTGTATAAAAGATAGCATCTGTGGAAAATGGCTAAGCAATAATTCCCACCACATGAAATAACAGAGATAGCCAACTTCCCATGCAAATTACTATTTAATCAGAGGCCTAAAAATAGCAAACTAAAATTCTTTAGCTATTATAACGTGCCATCTTTACATAGATGCATGCCATGATCCTTGTTGGACATGGATCCCGATTGAAATAAAAATGACAAATGTGTTAGTTTTAACTGAAAAACTCAGAAAGATTATTTTTATACCATCTTTGGGAGATGTTTCTCAGTAACTAGTTTATCCAAAAATATCAAACTAAAATGTTATCAAAGGTACACCAACTAATCTACCCAATGCCACTGGTTGGATTCCATTGGTGTTGTGGTTAAGTCATTAGAAAATTATCAAATCAGTTAAGTAGTTAAACTTTAAAAGGATTTTCTCTGCCAGAAAATTTATCAAGACTTTGAAAAGTAATATCTCGATATCTAGGAATCCAAATTAAGTAAATGAATATGTTCTAGAAAGCTTATGAAATTATCTAACTCACTAAAGTGGTCTCACCCCATTTAGATTAATAAATAAATAATGATATTCAAAATGCCACAGAAGGTATAAAACCTAAACTTGTTTGTTTCTGATACTCTATTAATCCAAATGAGGTCAAACCAATTTTGTCAGCTCACTTTTAATCAATACTAGTTATCCCTAAGAGGATTTAATTTTTAATAAAAATTAACTTGAGTTGTAGCAAAAACGAGAATATTGACTTTCTGGGTTAAAACATTTATACAGGAAGTTTAATAACTCAAATTGAATTAAATCCAATTGGGTTGTCTTCTACACATCAATAGCTTTCTATAGAATTTTAGTTCTAGAAATGGCAGAATATAAATGAAATTTAGAAAATTCATAACTTGATAATTATTGATCCAAAAGTTGCAAATGACATACCAAAGTGATCAACACTTCAAATGCTATCAAACCCTATCCATTCATGCCATGCTCATGCATATTTAATCCACTTCTTTAATAATAAGGTAATTTATAAACAATGTGACCACTAAGGTAAATGTGGGGTTGTTTCCAAACAAGTACCTTAATTATATGGAACTCCATTTAAATTGTGAAATACATTAGATAATGATACCTTGCATAAATTTGTCATGGCATCATGTGATTGTGCATTGCACCTTGTCTTCGTGTGATTTATTTGTTTTTCCATATTGTTTGGGTATCGATAGATTTCGGAGTGGAGGTTAACCCTACCAACCCCGACGAGCAGTACTACGCGCCCGGGCAGCAAGGCAAGAGATAACCTAACCTTCTTGGCATCTAGCATCCAATTGTTTTCAAAAACTATTTTATCCACCATAATATTGCATGCGATTCCAATGACAATTTTGGGTCAATGCTAGAGTCTCCTATGTATGCATGTTTTTCCCCTGAACCATCACATGCCTCCCTACCTATGAACCCTAGGTTGATGTGTTGGCCGGATACCAAATATATTTGTTGTCATATGCTTAGCTATGCTTAGCCATGCTTAGTCGTTTAGCTATTTATGTCCGTTGATTAAGTTCCATATTGATGAATGGTGATGGAATGTTCGGACATGGTGGTGGTTGTTGGTACTTAATTAATTGGCTTAAAAGGCTTGGGTGAGTTGCCATCGGGGATGGTGTTTTGCCTCACTCTTGCCCCTAGGTGCGAGTTCTTTACCTCTTGAACCAAGACGATCGTGCTGCCATTGGTGGGGACATATGGAATCCTCTATAACTAAATAACTTGTGCGGGCGTATCCAAGGGTCCTCTAGTTCGGTTTTCCATTTGCGTGTGAGTGGAAAAGAAATGTTGCGGAGGATTTGTGTTTAGGACGTGGCGGTGGGGCAGGGGCTGAAATAGGCTGGGAAAACTTGCCCTGTGGCCACAGATGACTCTTGGATAGTCTCACGCGAGGTAAAGGTTTAACCGCGCCCACTCGCCGGCCTTCCCCGGAAGAGGGCCAATCAGGTGAGCCGGACGGTACCGGTGGGTAAATTAGTACACCCCTGCAGGGTAAATCTTTTCGAAAAGCCGTGTCCGCGGTTATGGACGACTTGGGAATAGACGATAAGATCATAGAGAACCTTAACCTAATTGATATGGCAGCTAAAGGTTGCATAACCAACGTGTGATAAAGGTTCATTTCCTCGAGGGTGATTCGGGGAAGTGCCTTTGGTGGAGACGAGTGGTTTGACTACAAGTAGGTTCGATGAGAACCGAAGATAAAATGTTACTCTCTTATCCCTTTTTCAGAAAATATTCTGAGTAGTCGCTGCCATGGGTCTTTTCCATCTTTTAAAAGAAAATCTAGCTTTATGCAAAAATAGCCACTTTATACAGCTTTAGAGCCTCCGTCAGCATCGGGCCTATATCGCCCTACTAAACTTGCGAGTACGTCGTACTCAGTCTCTCTTTGCTGCCTCGATATTTGTATTTCAGAGGAGGACGATACCGAGCAGCTAGGTGGTTTCTTTCTGGACATCGACGAGTAGTTCGGGGTTCCCAGGTGGCAGCTTGGGACCGTGGAACAAGCTGGCTGGGATTGTTTATTCGTAGGCCTCTTAGGCCATATTTGGATCTTGTTGTGTTAGACAACACTACTTCGCTTCCGCTTGATGAATTGCTGGGTCAGTGACCTCTTCGTGTGATATTTGTATTCTTCTCATATATGAGCTGCTATATGATTTTGTGTCGTAGAGTCTGCAATGTGCCAGTTGTTCCACAAGTCTCGATCTTTGTTTTATACATTGATGGTTGTGCCAACTACATAGCCTCTCTGTATAATTCCAGGGTCGGGGCGTTACAAGCACCGCTGGCAGACATTATACGCAACAGAGAGGCAACAGGGCGAGTCGCCAAGTGGGCAATTGAGTTGGGTCCTTATCATATCACATATGAGCCAAGGACAGCGATCAAATCTCAAGCTTTGGTTGATTTTGTCAATGATTGGACAGATTTTACATCTTCACCAAGCACCCCTTGCACCAAGTATTGGACAATGCACTTTGACGGGTCCAGACAGTTAGAGGGCTCAGGAGCCGGCGTGGTGTTAACCTCACCTAAAGGAGATAAGTTAGCATATGTCCTTCAGTTACACTTTGATTGTACCAACAACATGGCAGAGTATGAGGCTTTGCTACATGGCCTGCGTTTGGCCAAGGAGATGAACATCAAGCGTATCAGGTGTTTTGGAGACTCGGATCTCGTAGCTCAGCAAGTGTCTGGAACCTGGGACTCGAAGGATGCAAACATGGCGGCTTATAGAAGAGCAGTCGAACAGATAGCCGGGTTCTTTTCTGGTTATCAAGTGGAGCATATTGACAGGCGCAAGAACGAGGCTGCTGATGCGTTATCACGACTCGGCTCTCGTCGAGAGAAAGTACCACCAAATGTGTTCTTGGATGAACTCCATCACCCTTCAGTCAAGTTGCCCACAGAGGAGGAGTTAGCTTTTCCAGACCCAGAGTCGGCACTTGTTGCAGCAGTACGAGCAATCCCAACGTGGACAGAGCCCTACCTAGCGTATCTCCTGCGGGGTGAACTCCCAAAGGATGAAGTCAAGCGAAAGCAACTCATTAGGCGATGCAAGTCCTACACAGTCATTGACGGCGAGTTGTACAGAAGGAGTGTTACTGGAGTCTACCAGAGATGTGTGTCTCCAGAAGAGGGCAAGCAAATATTGCAAGAGATTCACGCAGGAGATTGTGGTCATCATGCATCCACTAGATCCTTGGTGTCAAAAGCTTTCAGACACGGGTTCTTTTGGTTGACAGCACATTTGGATGCAGAGAGGATAGTTCGAGTCTGTGATGGATGTCAAAGGTACGCAAGGCAAGACCACGTGCCAGCTCAAGAACTCAGAACAATCCCTATCACTTGGCCGTTTGCAGTTTGGGGACTCGACATGGTGGGCCCTTTCTCAAAGTCGCCTTGTCAGAAAACCCATCTGCTAGTAGCAGTTGACAAGTTCACCAAGTGGGTGGAAGTGGAACCCGTCAGCAGAGTCGACGGTGCATCAGCTGTGAGATTCTTCAAGAAAATAGCAACACGCTTTGGATACCCTCATAGCATCATCACAGACAATGGTACCAACTTATCAGTTGGGGAGATGGCCAAGTTTTGTGGTGAGAACAACATCAGACTCGACCTAGCCTCAGTGGCACATCCACAGTCCAATGGACAAGTAGAGAGGGCAAATCAGGAGTTGCTGAAGGGAATTAAGCCTCGGCTCCGAGTCCCTTTGCTAAGAGCCGCCGGGTCTTGGGTTGAGGAGTTACCAGCAGTACTTTGGAGCATTAGGACGACTCCTAACAGATCCACTGGCTTCACACCTTTCTTCATGGTGTATGGAGCAGAAGCTGTCTTGCCAAGCGACTTGTTGCATGACTCGCCACGAGTCGCCAATTATGTTGAGACAGAAAATGAACTCGCCCGCCAGGACTCGGTCGATGCACTTGAGGAAGCAAGGGAGTTAGCCCTTGAAAGATCAGCAGTTTATCAGCAGGACTTGCGGCGATATCACGCACGCAGAGTCAAGACCCGGACTTTCCAGGAAGGAGACTTAGTGCTTCGCCTTGTCCAGAATAAGGAAGGGATGCACAAGTTATCTCCACCATGGGAAGGACCGTTCATCATAAGCAAGAATCTGAACAACGGATCGTACTATCTAATGGATGTGCGAGAGCCGGCAAGTGTAGGCAAAGGAGCTGATACAGCTCATACTCTAGACCCTTATGCAGAGGCAAAGAGGCCTTGGAACATAGCTCAATTGCGTCCATATTATACTTAAGTTGTAATAGCTTTATGAGTTGCAAGGCAAAGAGCCCAGTGAGCCATGCCTAGATGTAATAGCATTGTTATGATCAAATGAAGCAAAGCCGGCTTTTGTGAACATGAGTCCTTTAGTCGAGTCACCCAGTGAGTGCGCTTTGTTCTTTAAATTTTGATCATCAGGTTCTTGGGGGCTTGCTTTTCAGTGAAAAAAGTTAAGCTTAAACTCTTGGACCCGGCACAGTAGCCAAACTTTTCCTAGTCTTTTCGCTGGTAAGTCAGATGCATCCTGCACAATATGATCTATCTACAGGCATGACTCGTTTATCTCTCTTATGGATCCTAAGGAACATATGAGTTAAGAACTTGTCAGCACAAACTGTAAGAGAAGTCATGCAGGGCCTACTTATTCATCACTGAAAAACTAGACGGGTTATAAGAACCAAGCCGATTGGCACAAATTCAAAATAGCTAACAAGCTCAATTGTTTAAAGCACCAGTAGTGCATCATTACAACTCAAAAGAGCTACCAAGCTCAGTAAGTTTAAAAGCACCAGTAGTGCATAATTACAAAGTCTCAATAGTAACACAGCATTACGTAGCAATCAAAAGTCATTCAGAGGGTTGTCTTCCAGAGGAGCTGACTCCTTCGCCAGAGTCGAGGAGTCCTTCTTAGTAGGCGACTTGTCCTTTGCTTGAACAGCAGGAGTTGAGGAACTTTTCTTCACAGGAGATTTGCCTTGTGCTTGAGCAGCAGAGGAAGGAGCCGGCTTCAATGGAGGCTTGGTGGCGACTTTCTTCGTTTGAAATCCAGTGCCCTTGGGACTCTTCATATGCTTAGCAAGCTCTGCTTGTTTCTGAGCGTCTCCAGAGACAGCTCTAGAAGGAGTGGGCGCAGCAGGAGTCTTCAGGGTAGGCTCGGCACTTGGAACAGGAGCCGCCGGTGACGATGAACTCGGACCGGCAGAAGAAGAGAATACACCAGATGGGTCCTGTGATGGGCGGCCAAAGTTTACTATCTCAGGAGTTACTGGAGCGACTCTCTTGTTCTCCAAATCATAATGATGAACCCATACCTCAGGGTCCATCTTATTGGCAATCTCACAAGCATATGGCCGCACCAACTTTTCTTCGGCTTTGAAGTCATCCTGAGTAAAAGGTTTGCCATCCTCATGTTGCTCAGGCTTCCCCATTGTAAGCATTGCTGGCTCTAGGACAGTTGGATAGTAGCTGTGGGCTAAGGCCAAGATCCTGGTGGAGGCTCTCCTCATTGAAGACTGTTTCCACAGACGCATATAGCCTGGTGCTCTGGACAACTCGTCCACCAGACGTTCAGGCTCTTTGGGGCACTTGCCTTTATGATTCAGATACTTGACCACAGCACGGGCTCCCTCTTGTAGCCCATGACAGTAATCAAGCATCTCAGATAGTTGCTTGCTTGTGGGCAATTTAAGCTTTGGGGAGTCAGCCCCTGCAGAAAGGAAATCAAGGAGTCATTGTCAGTTGAAAAGCAATTCAGAAAGGTGCAAAAGGAAGCAAGCAAAAGTCATAAACTCACCAAATATATGCTGACACATGGCACCAATGCCTTTTTTGCAAGTGTTGAACACAGCTTGTAGGTCATTGTGTGCTTTCTGAGCAATCTTTTTGGCCTCAGCCGACTCTTTCTTTACCTGCTCCAGTTGAGCAGCCAAGGTCTTCAGATCCTTCTCAAGCTGAAGGGAGTGTTCTTTTTCGGCCATGGCAGACCTGGCACTGGCAACTGCCTGGTCCTCAAGTTCTTTCATATCTCTCTTCATCTTGGAGACAATGCACTGCAATAACAAGTCATAAAGCACAAGTGAGCTCCACAAGTCAAATAAAGAACTCATGAGCTCCAAGTCATCACAAGTTAACAACTTGGCGCTTGGGGGCTACTCAGGAATCAATTCTTTCTATCAGAAAAGAAGGCATGCGTCCTAGTTGACAAGTCTTAAGCTCCAAGTCGCCACAAGTTAGCAACTTGGCGCTTGGGGGCTACTGGCAGATCAGAATCTTTCATCAAGTTAAGTATGAGTAGAGTGGACATATTTGCAGCTCCAAGTCGCCACAAGTTAGCAACTTGGCGCTTGGGGGCTACTCGCAGAACAGAAATTCTTCTTCAAGTAAGGTATCAGTGAGTTACATATGTTGGTAGCTCCAAGTCGTCGCAAGCTGACAACTCAGTGCTTGGGGGCTACAGTGTGCAAATTTTTTCTATATAGCAATTAAGTTCAGTATCAAATCAAAGCACCTATCCTAGTCACAAGTCACCACAGACAGGTGCTTGGGGGCTACTGAGATAGGATGATGCCAGAAAGCATGAAAGGTGAAGTCAGAAAAGCTTACTTCATGAACCATATGAAGAGACCTAAGAGCCACTTGTTCTTCATCCTTCAGCCTCGCTGATTGATCGTTCAAGTCAACAGCTTCAGCATAAGCCTCAGAAAATGACATGTTGTCAGCTACTCGAAGTCGGTTGTAATCAGTTGATGACTTGATCTTGATGGACGGAGAGGCTGCAGGAGTCGGCTTCACAGGAGCCGGACGAACTTGGGGCGCAGTATCAGGAATCGCAGCACCAGAGCTGGGCTGGACTATCGTTGGAGTCGCCGCCCGAGTCCTTGAAGGGGACTCGGGAATGGTTGGAGTCGTGGTTGCACCAGCAGATGCAGCAACTAAAGGACCTGTCCTTGTGCTGGTTGTTTCAGAGGCGGAAGGAGGTGCAGGTCCACGACCAGAGGTGACATCAGCCATGCCTGGGAGCTTGGTTACCTTAGAGCAAGGCCGAGCCCTGAAATACACAAAAATAGAAGTCAGCACCAGAATTAGTGAAAAGGGAAAAAGCAGAAGTCATTTAAGTGCAAGTATAGAAACAAAGGAATCTTACCCAACATTGGTCTCCAGGTCCAAGGAGGCCTGAGAGTTTGAGGAAGGCATTGACATCCCAGAGTGATAGGAGTCGTCCTTTTGGGGAGGAGAGGCTGATTTCCGCTGGTGTGAGACTGGCAGAGGCTCAGGAGCATCTGCAGGCCCATCGGAACGCAGTTTCCTCTTCCTGGCGGCGATAACACTCTGCACGTGCTCTTCAGGCTTAGTGGGAGAGCGAGAGGACCCAAGGACTCGTGAGAGTGGTACCTTGGGAACAGCCTCTCGAGAGCCATTAGTGTTTGAGGCTGGAGAAGAGGAGGAGTGACTCCTAGCAGAGGACTCTGCAGATGGCGATGGTTGAGCAGCAGCAGAGGCAGTATCAGTTTGCCTAGTGGTGGGAGCCTCCGGAGAGGACTCATCATCGTCAATCTCTTCCACGATGGGGGCCTCCTGAGAGGACTCCTCTTCATCAGCATTTTCAGTTGGAGCCTCTAGTGAGGACTCCTCATCGACAGCATCATCATCAGCGGGAGCCCCCTGGGAGGACTCCTCATCCGCATCATCAGCGTCTTCTGCCACAGTAGTTTGATCTGTGGCAGGAATCTCTTCTTCAGCTTCAGCCTCAGCTTCAGCTTTATTCTTAGTACCAGCTCCAGAGGCCGGCTTCCAGAAGGAGTCGGTGAGCTGCAACAGAGTCGATAAATGTGAGTCAGTAAGCAGTACAAGTGAGATCAAGGTTGAAATAAAGTAGAGAATTATACTTACATCAGGAGCTGGGTTGGTCGAGCAGAAGGGCTGGAACCCGAAATGAGCTTGATCCTTCACCGGTTTCCCAGTCAACTTTTTGATGAGTCGACCAAGTTCGGGTCCATCAGATAGTTGCTCCGTAACTCGGAGGTCATCACCAGCGCATCTAGTATATGAGCAGATCAGTCGAGTCCTAGGACTCAGTGGCTGGATTCTCCAGGTCGTCCAGCAGCGGACAAGATCCATATTTTCTAAGTTGTGGGACAAGAGGGCCCAGATGCGAGTGATCAGAGACTCGACTCTTGCCCGGTCGGCCTCTGGGCACCTAGCTTTCATCAGAGGAGTCGCCCGAAGGCGGTCCTCAGAGAACAAGGGAAGTTTTGGCTCATTTGCAGGGGAGGTGTCCTTGCAATAAAAGAAGGTTTTTTGCCAGTCTTTGATGCGGTTTGGGAAAACTGGCTTAGGGAAGACAGAATTTAGGCGACGCTGGAGGGCTACAGCGCCACACTGTAAGAGAGGACCCCCGGAGGTCTCGGGCTGAGGGTTGCAGTAAAAGAGCTCAAGCCAGAGATTGATGTCGGGCTTAATCTGGAGGTAATCCTCACAGAGAACAACGAAATTGGAAAGGGTGAGAATGGAGTTAGAAGCCAGATCGTGAATCCGCAGCTCGTAAAGTTCGAGGAGCTGGCGGAAGAAAAGATCGCCGGGGGGGAGAAAATCCGCGGAACAGGTGCTCCACGAAGACAACTACTTCACCCTTAGCGGGAGAGGGAACAGTCTCATCCCCTGGGGCCCGAGCTTGAGCACTAGAGGGGATCAAACCTGAGAGCCTATGGGTCTTCAATTGCTCCGCCGAGACCACAGATCCACCCCAATCGGCGGAGATCGACCGCTTGGAAGAGGATTTTGCGGCGGCGGCGGCGATGTCCACCGTCCTGCTCGACGAGGTTGCCTTGGCCTTTGATGTGGTCTTTGTACGCTTGGGAGCCATGGCGTGCGGGCGGTGCGTGCTGGGCACGGGGAGAGATGGGTGCGAAGAGAAAAGGAGAGGTTTTGAGCTGAAGGGGCAAGTGAAGTTTTAAACCTAACCCTTCGGTATTTATCGAGAGGGTAAAACCCTAAGAGAGTTACAGTGCAGGTCCACAGTAAACTGTGGATAACGTTTCGCTGTTAAGCAGCTCAGTGGTTAACAGATAGAAAGGGCACAGCGCAGAAAAGTTAAAGTCACAGAATTGGAAGAAGCCGGCTTGTCCCAGAGTGGCGAGTCCTGTGGCAGTGAAAGTCAAATTGTCTAGTCCTTGTTCGCAAGAGTCACAACAGACCCGGCCAGCATGTGTAAGGGCAAGGGTGATGGCTTGAACAAGGGCTGGGTATAGACTCATCTTTTATATTTATTATGTCTTTATGCAGGAATTCATCTTGGAGCTAGCAGCAAGCGACTTCTGAGCTTGTGACTCGGAGTGAAGGAGTCGACAGAAGGAGTCGACTCCAAGAGTCAAGTCAAGGATAAAATCAAGAAGATAGAGGAAGCCGACAAAGCTGCACCCAAGATAAATTCGGGGGCTACTGATGGGGGGATACTTTATAGGTAGGCCCATGGACCCGGAAAGTAGACCCGCCAAGACCAAGAAGGCCAACGCCGAGTCACGAGACAAGTCACATGGGCTGGGCCGGAGACAAGCCGACCAGGGCCCGTGTGGAGAAAGAGACTCGTCCAAAGGAGGAGTCCAAGTACAACCCGGAGTCTAAACTTGGAAGACCAAGACGTAGAGTAGGACTCCGTGTTCTAGTATGACTCGGTATAGCCTGTAATTCCAAAGACCCGGCAGGCTTTATAAGCGGGGTCCTGGACCTTAGATCGATAAGCAAGTTAGAGAGATAAGCTTCAACCAATAGAGAAACCCTAGCCACCAGAGAGAAGTCGCCGGCTCCTAAGTTGTGGGAGCCGGGTCCTTGTAATCGAGATACAATCAAGAGCAATAACATAGAAGCAGGAAGTAGGTCTTTACCTCGAATCAGAGGGGCCGAACCTGGGTAAATCCTTGTTCCCCGACGAGATTAATCGTTCCCACGTACTTCAATCACCAATGGCCCCAGAACTCATCTTCCCTGAGGAAGAACTTGCCGTGACAACCCCACGACAAGTTTCCTAACCATGGACTTGTTACAGTCACTTGATAACGGAGTCATATCATTAGGAGTAATGATGTGATGGACAAGACCAGATAATAAAGAGTTGCAATTGATCGTGTCACACAGTTTCATTACCAACGCTTTTTAGTATGCCAAGTATAGTTTCCTTAGACCATGAGATTATGTCACTCCCGTTTATCGGAGGAATACTTTGTGGACATCAAACGTCACTTCGTAACTGGGTGATTATAAAGGTGGCTTTCAGGTATCTCCGATGGTATTTGTTGGGTGACATGAATCAAGATTGGGATTTGTCCTTCCTTGTGACGGAAAAGATATCTCTGGGCCCTCTCGGTAATATAGCATCAAAAGGTTGCAACCATGTGATTAAGTGGTAATCACTGTGATCCTATATTATGGACGAGTAAAGAGAATTTGCCAGGTAACGAGATGAAACTAGATATGGAGATATCGACGATCGAATCTCGGGCAAATTAAATATCGGTGAGACAAAGGGAATCGTATATGAGATTAAGAATCTCTGGCATCGTGGTTCAATCGATAAGGAACTTCGTTGAATATGTAGGAGTCAATATGGGCATCCCGGTCCCGCTATTGATTATTGATATGATCATGTCTGCATGTTCTCGAACCCGTAGGGTCACACACTTAACGCTCCGATGTAGCTAGGGTTTGCGATGAGATAATTGATGGTAATGAACGAATGGTGATTCGGAGTCTCGGATGGGATCCCGGACGTCACGAGGAGTTCCGGAGTGGTCCAGAGAATAAGATTCATATAAGGAAAGTGGTTTCCGGAGGTATCGGAAAAGTTCCGGGATTTTCTGGAAGGGTTCCGGAATATTCTAGAAGGTTCTAGAGGAGTCTAGAAGTGGGGCCCATAGGAGTATGGGGCCCACATGGGATATAGGAGTGGTGGACTGGCCTAGGGCCAGCCGCACCACCAAGGGCACCTAGGCCCATGCGGGCTAGGGCAAAGCCCAAGAGGGGGCCGGCCAAACCCTAGGGGAGGCTTGGGGGCCAAGACACCCAGCCGCCAGCCCTAGGGGAGGCTTGGGGCGCACCCCCCCTGGCCGCCTATATAAGGAGGGGCTGGGGAGGGCTGCCGCACCCAAGTTGCTCCTCCCCAAGCCGCCGCCCCCCTCTCTCCTTGGCCGCCGTGCGCCATCTCTCTCCCCGGAGGGCTGCCGCACTCGACCTCTCTTTTGGCGCCACCTCTCCCGTAGGGCTGCCGCCATCCTCTCCACCATAGCCGCACCACCCTAGTGTAGGGCTGCTGCTGCGCCTCCTCCTCTCCCTCTCCCTCTCACATGGCTTGGCGAAGCCCTGTCGGACGAGCACTACACCATCAACGCCACCATAACCGTCGTGGTGCCGAGATCCATCTAGCCATCTCCACCTTGCTTGCGGGATCAAGAAGGCGGAGATCTACATCGAGCCGTACGTGTGGATACCGCGGAGGTGCTACCCCTTGTGGCACTTCGTCGGATTGGACTTCGAGGAAATACATCTCCTCGCGACTAGATGAGTCTAGTTGCGGGGATCGACTAGCCAACCCCTGCACCGACAAAACGCGTTTGTTGATCTTCAAGGGTAAGAGATTGGATCTCATCTTCGCTACCTTCATCTAGTAGATCTAGATCCTTGGGGTTTATTCCGTCTGTTGCGTAGGAAAATTTTTGTTTTCTATGCTGCGACCCCATCAGTGGTATCAGAGCCTAGATCTATTCGTAGATGTTGGTGCGATTAGAACACAAGTGTTGTGGGCGTTGATATTTTATGTTGCTACCTTCTCGCGTGCACTTTGCGTCTTTGCGGTATTGTGAGATGAAGCGGCCCGGACCAACCTTACTCGTCCACGCACGAGAGACCGGTTCCACGACTGACATGCAACTTGTTTTGCATAAGTGGCTGGCGGGTGTCTGTTTCTCTTGCTTTAGTGAAGATGCAATTTTCAATGGAAGGCCTTTCAAAAGGATGAGTAAATAAGCAACTACTATATCACCGTTGTGGTTTTGCGTAGATTAGAACGGTTCTATCTCGTTGACCCAAGCCACGTAAAAATTGCATAAACAAAGTAGAGGACGTCTAACTTGTTTTTGCAGAGGGGGTCATGTGATGTGGTATGGCCAATATGTGATTTGTGATAATGTATGCAATGATCATGTTTGTAATCTTTCACGACTTGCATGTCGATGAGTACGGCAACCGGCAGGAGCCATATGGTTGTCTTTTATTTTATGTGACCTGCGTGTCATTGAATCACCATGTAATTGCTTTACTTTATTGCTAAGAGTAGCATTAGTTGTAGTTGCAATAGTTGGTGGACAACCATGGTGATGGCGCCACGATGATGGAGATCATGCCGGAGATGGAGATCATGCCGGTGCTTTGGAGATGGAGATCAAAGGCCACAAGAAGAAAGGCCATATCATATCACAATTATGAATTGCATGTGATGTTAATCCTTTTTATGCACCTTATTGTTATGCTTAGATGTGATCGCGACGGTAGCATGATAAGGTGATCTCTCATGTTAATATCAAGATGTGTTCTCCCCTAGTATGCACCGTTGCCAAAGATCTTCGTTTCGAAGCACCACGTGATGATCGGGTGTGATAGATTCAACGTTCACATACAACGGGTGTAAGCCAGATTTACACACGCGAAAATACTACGGTTTCCTTGACGAGCCTAGCATGTACAGACATGGCCTCGGAACACAAGAACCGAAAGGTTAAACACGAGTCATATGGATGATATGATCAACATGGCGATGTTCACCATTGAAGCTACATCACCTCACGTGATGATCGGTTGTGGTGTAGTGGATTTGGATCGTGTGTCACTAAACAACCAGAGAGATGTTGAGTTTAGTGGGAGTTCATTAAGATGAACTAAAATTATCATAAACAAAAGTCCAGATGTCTTTGCAAAAATCCTTGTAGATCATGGTCGACTACGGTAGTCTGTTCGTTGCTGAAAACTGCGTCTCGATGGGTCAATTTTGTTGAGTAGTACCTGCGTCCTGAAAGAAGTCCTACACACCAATGATGAGCTCTACGTGCTAGAAGAACCAATAGGAGATAAACCTAAAATTTCTTCAGCGATGAAGAGTACATGGAGTGGTTTTGAACCACCTACTTGAAAGTCAAGTGGATGATGTGCACCTTCATGAATTCTGACCTAAGTAGACAATTCAAGAACTTGATTACAATGGAGATTGTTGATGAGCTGAAAAATAGTTTTTCAGCGCAAGTTAGAATTGTAAGGTTTGAATGTCTGAACGGTTTTCTTTCACTCAAGATGGAAGAGAACACTTGCTTGGAACAACACCTGAGGATAATGCATGAGATACATCATCGTCTAGTGCTTGTTTGGAACCACGAGATGAATGACGGTTTCGCGATAGATGGGGTGATACGCTAGCTTCTCCCCAGCTTCAAGAATTATGTCGGAGACTATGTCATGGGAAGGGATTTGATCACTTTCTATGAGTTTGTGTCTCGGCTGCGTCATGTCAAAGTGGAACCCATAGCAAGAGAAGTTGACAAGCAGAAAGTATATATTGATATACATGTTATAAGTGTTTAAGTCCAAATTGCAATTGTGGCGGTTTCGATAAGTATTTGATACTCATTCTGTTTTATGAAAACAGAACCTGCTGCTTGAGATTTGCATAAAGGATATGGGAAGACGTTGCGGAATAGTGGCAATCAAGGAGTTGATGCTGGCAACGATCTGTCTCTACATTTATCATTTGGATTAAAGGATTTGAATAAGTTTTGTAATCGAATTAAGTGTGATTTTAATTAGTGTGTCTTGCTTAGTGTGAGACGGTTATTCATGTTAAAGACAATGGTTGTTCTATTTTCATGAGTGATCCTTTTTGGAAATCACAAGTTTTCGATTATAAGTGTGTTATTCTTATTATAATCTAGATGATAAATTGGTTGAACATTTATAAAATAAGAGACATACTAAAATATCCAAAACTTAATAATGACAATTGTTTTAGTCGTGCTGAATATTGAATAAACATTTTGATGTTTTATCAATGCGCCTTATTGTAAGGAGTATGACTAAAATGCCACCCTTTGGAAGAGTGCCATGAATTGCCGAAAATAAACACAAGTGTTGGTTGTATTTTCAGCAAATGTTAGATGTCATTATTTTGTGTACTCCATCATAATGAATGATTAATAGGTGTATTTATTCGAGTTATGATATTTGATGAGATCAAATAAATTTCTGGAGTTTAGGATATTAAGTTAACAAGAAAATTGAGTCTTTATGATTTGATCAAAAGAGACAAAAATATTTGAGTTATATGTTAGTATGTGGACTTGTGACAAGTGTTATCACAAATTACAATGTTTAGAATATTTCAAAGGAGTTTGATATGTCCTAAGATATTGTAATCACACACTATTTGATATTGTGTGGTCTCAAAGAAGGGTTTTATTTCGGGGGTTTGATAATAGCATTTAGATTTATTTGATAACACTCTGTTTATAAATAAGGATCTATTTAATGATTCGCATAAACATTTTTCATATGAGTTATGAGAAAAGGTGGTTTCATTAATTATGAGATAATTAGAGACTATTGCGAATAATGTTGTAGTATATTCATAAGTATGACTATGAATGTGATTCCACAATATGAGACTAAAAGGAGCAAATCAATTTGTTGGTTGTGCTAAAGGTTTTAGTGGTTTTTATCATGAAAAGGTTTCATTGATAAAAGAATTGATGGAATAAATGGAAAAGCTGAAGCCTTGCTTGTTTATGTATCAAGTGGCACATATGTAAAGTGCTATGTTGGTTTAAAACTTGACACATAAAGGAATTAATGATGGTGATCATTGAATTTCGGTTTAGCTTGTCTAAAGGAGTAGAATTCAAGAATATTAAAGTTTTGTCAGGTTACAAAATAATATTCATGATTTACTTGTCATGTTTGAGAAACAAGACATACCTACGAAACTACAAAGAAGAAATAGAAACCTTAAATACGAAAGTGACTGAGAGTCATCCTATGTTAAGTTTAAATCACAAAGTAATTGTTGCTTGATTTTGTGAAAGTGATGATTCACATATTTATTCCTCAAAAGGGGTTTGCAGGGAATAAATAAAACTTAAAGCTAGTAAAGTACTAGCGTTTCGTATAAAGAGTTCTCGATATTAATAGTTAATTATGAATTTTGGAGGTGTCCAAAATATCGAGAAAATACACGAGTGTGATCTAATTAAGATATGTGGCGACATATATTAAGTTAGAGCAGAAACTATTTTCCAAGATCAAAATATGTGGTGACATATGTTTGAGTGGGAGCTAGTTAAATCATGGTAAAATATAATGATAACATATTTCTGAGTGGGAGCCAAAGTGGTTTCACAATTTAATATGTGTATGGTGTATATTTGAGTGGGAGTTTACAACATCTTGTTTGAGTGAAATGGAGATTTCATAAATGTTGTAAATAAGTCAGGAACCAACGTATAACTTATGAAGTTAGTTTGAAATGTCAAATATCCATGGAGATGGATGTATCTATGGAGGATAGATATGTTTGATAAAGCATTATGTCATGATGTTTAACCTAAGTAAGATTTTGAAGGAGTTCAAAATAAAACAAGAGAAGAAAGGTTCATCTGCTTGTGAGAAATAGGTGAAACATTGAGTTGATAACTCAGTACAAAATGATGGTTGGAGGATATGTTAGAATTCGCTATGAATCGTTCATAGGACTAAACATATAAGAACCATGTGTTTGTATTTGACGATATGTGACCCAAGTTCTTGGTTAGAAGAACGTGTTGAATGAGGAGTCATTTTAACATAAAATGAGATAATAGAATCTAGAGATTGGTAGACTTGGTTGAAGTCATAAAACCAAACTAGATTGGGATCTCATAATAGCAGAAGCGCAGCGAAAGCATGATCGAAAATATCGAAGTGACATGATTGCACTGTCGATTTGTGAGTCTACAACATATAGGAGTATATGATTAATTCAAGGATTAAAAGATATAATATTATGGTTTGAGAAATTTTGTTTCAAGACTGAGTGAGTTCCGGGTGCACATGCTATGTGAAAGTTCTCTTGACTGATCATACGTCATGTAGGCATAAAAGGGAAACGAAAATCTCACTCTCTAACCAAATATATTATATTCATCATATGATGATGATGAGAATTATCATGTGATGATAATAGGTTTATCATGAGATGATAAAGTAATGTCAAATTAGGTGACATTGACATTTTGCAAAGAACATAAAGAACTGTATAGTACAGAGCACGGACAGAACCTCTTCCATGAGCAAACATGATCAGCACTGAGACTCCATGAGTGTTAGACACCATGAGTGTTGGATCGAGAAAATGTAAACTAGATTATTGACTCTAGTGCAAGTGGGAGACTGTTGGGAATATGCCCTAGAGGCAATAATAAAATGGTTTATTAGCATATTCATGTTTATGATAATAGTTTATTCTCCATGCTATAATTGTATTAACCGGAAACATAATACATGTGTGGAATATAAACAAACAAGTGTCCCTAGTAAGCCTCTACCGGACTAGTTCGTTAGTCAAGAGATGATTAGAGTTTCCTAATCATGGACTTGTTATAGTCACTTGATAACGGAGTCATATCATTAGGAGTAATGATGTGATGGACAAGACCCAAATAATAAAGAGTTGCAATTGATCGTGTCACACAAGTTTCATTGCCAACACTTTTAGTATGCCAAGTATAGTTTCCTTAGACCATGAGATTATGTCACTCCCGTTTACCGGAGGAATGCTTTGTGGACATCAAACGTCACTTCGTAACTGGGTGATTATAAAGGTGGCTTTCAGGTATCTCCGATGGTAGGTTGTTGGGTGACATGAATCAAGAGTGGGATTTGTCCCTCCATGTGATGGAGTAGATATCTCTGGGCCCTCTCGGTAATATAGCATCAAGAAAGGTTGCAACCATGTGATTAAGTGTTAATCACGGAGATCCTATATTATGGACGAGTAAAGAGAATTTGCCAGGTAACGAGATGAAACTAGATATGGAGATATCGACGATCAAATCTCGGGCAAATTAAATATCGGTGAGACAAAGGGAATCGTATATGAGATTAAGAATCTCCGGCATCGTGGTTCAATCGATAAAGAACTTCGTTGAATATGTAGGAGTCAATATGGGCATCCCGGTCCCGCTATTGATTATTGATATGATCATGTCTGCATGTTCTCGAACCCGTAGGGTCACACACTTAACGCTCCGATGTAGCTAGGGTTAGCGATGAGATGTTTTGATGGAATGAACGAATGGTGATTCGGAGTCTCGGATGGGATCCCGGACGTCACGAGGAGTTCCGGAGTGGTCCGGAGAATAAGATTCATATAAGGAAAGTGGTTTCCGGAGGTATCGGAAAAGTTCCGGGATTTTCTGGAAGGGTTCCGGAATATTCTAGAAGGTTCTAGAGGAGTCTAGAAGTGGGGCCCATAGGAGTATGGGGCCCACATGGGATATAGGAGTGGTGGACTGGCCTAGGGCCAGCCGCACCACCAAGGGCACCTAGGCCCATGCGGGCTAGGGCAAAGCCCAAGAGGGGGCCGGCCAAACCCTAGGGGAGGCTTGGGGGCCAAGACACCCAGCCGCCAGCCCTAGGGGAGGCTTGGGGCGCACCCCCCCTGGCCGCCTATATAAGGAGGGGCTGGGGAGGGCTGCCGCACCCAAGTTGCTCCTCCCCAAGCCGCCGCCCCCCTCTCTCCCTTGGCCGCCGTGCGCTATCTCTCTCCCCGGAGGGCTGCCGCACTCGACCTCTCTTTTGGCGCCACCTCTCCCGTAGGGCTGCCGCCATCCTCTCCACCATAGCCGCACCACCCTAGTGTAGGGCTGCTGCTGCGCCTCCTCCTCTCCCTCTCCCTCTCACATGGCTTGGCGAAGCCCTGTCGGACAGAGCACTACACCATCAACGCCACCACAACCGTCGTGGTGCCGAGATCCATCTAGCCATCTCCACCTTGCTTGCGGGATCAAGAAGGTGAAGATCTACATCGAGCCGTACGTGTGGATACCGCGGAGGTGCTACCCCTTGTGGCACTTCGTCGGATTGGACTTCGAGGAAATACATCTCCTCGCGACTAGATGAGTCTAGTTGCGGGGATCGACTAGCCAACCCCTGCACCGACAAAACGCGTTTGTTGATCTTTCTTATTGCATAGGAAAATTTTTGTTTTCTATGCTACGACCCCATCAGTAATGAGTCGGCTTTCTTATTGCCGACATATTTTCTGAAGCTGTTCGTCTGACTGAGGACTTCGGGAATGCTCCAAGTTACTGAAGCGGATGAAGAACCTATCAGACGCATGTTGCCGAACGAAGTAAAGCCGACCGCTGAAGAACTTAAACCTTTCTGGGGGCTAATTTTGGGGATATGCCGAACAGGTATCCTCACAAAGAGGACTAAAAGGCAGCATACTGGGGTAGCCCACGAAGGGATAGGCGAATCCGGCTTATCTGGAGGCCCAGCATGCTGAAGCGCAGAAGGCCCAATCCAGCTAAGGGAAGGTTCCAGAAGTCGGCCCGTGACCAAAGATGTCATAGGACTTAAGGAAGGGGTCAAGTCGTATCTGTGTAGAACTTTGTCGGTTAGGTCCTCTGTAAACCCTAGTCTCGGCGCCTTTATAAGCCGGATGGAGGGACGCCTTAGGGCAGAGCAACAACTTCATTGTAATCGGCTCATATTGCCTTATAGTGATTTATAGTAGCACGTAGGATCACGCTGCCGTCGTGTGATCCGAAGCTGGGTAAACTCGTCCTCAACCCGTCACTGGAACAACCCACATCTCGATCACCCTCCTCTCTACCTAGCCGGATGGCTCCTTGTCTCCGCTAGATTCGACAATCCCTCGACAGCGGAGGTCCTGGGGATCTGGACGCCCGGCAGGAGGCCAGGCTCACCCCCGGGCTCCAACCTCCGCACGGGCGAAGAGGATAAGCTTGCCAGCTCCTGCTGGAAGCTCCTAGAAGACTTGGGCGCCAAGAAGATGGAAGTGCCGCGCGGGGACACGGTCGGTAAAGGTGCCAGCCTTTGTCCGCCTGCCCTGCAAAAGGTGGGCGACCGCACCTAATCCTCCTCAGAAGAATACTTGGATGAGAAGAGGCCACGTCGCCCATAAGAAGAACCCGGAGGGGTTTTCCCGCCTAAAACCCCTCTGCCCCCAAAGGTGCCCTTGTGGGATCCCCTTAGCCTATAAAATGAGAACAAAGGCACCATAGAGAGGGGGAGGGGTTCCAGAGAGTCGGAGGCTAGGCTAGGTATCACATCACACAAGAGTAGCATAGGCGAGAGGTGATCTCCTCTGGGACAGGATCTGCTCATCTTCAACCTCTAGCGAACACCTCCCGGGTTCTCATCGGCAACCACCTCTGTAAACTCCTTGTCTCTGTGTTGCTTGCTAGTACATAGATCATAGGTCTCGACGAGGTTCTCCCGGAAGTAGGTGTGTCCCAGCCTCCTTCGCGCCTCGTGCCTAACCTAAAAAGGGGGTATCCTTTACTCCCGGTGTTCGTGATCCAAGACACAACATCTGGCGCGCTAGGTAGGGGGCGCAAGTGCTGGATTTATCTTCATCGATGTCGAGATCTTCGTTGAGATCTTCACCGGCCAGGACCGCGTCGACCTCAGGTTCTTCGACAAGATCCGTGTCAGCCTCAGGTTCTTCGACAAGGTCCGCATCGGCCTCGTCGCCAGGTTCATCGACAAGGACCGCGTCAGCCTCGTCGCCAGGTTCATCGACAAGGTCTGCGTCGGCCTCGTCGCCAGGTTCTTCAACAAGGTCCGTGTCGGCCTCGTTGCCAGGTTCATCGACAAGGTCCACATCGACCTCGTCACCAGGTTCATCGACAAGGTCCGCGTCGGCCTCAGGTTCATCGACAAGGTCCGCATCGGCCTCGTCACCAGGTTTATCGACAAGGTCCGCGTCGGCCTCACATTCATCGACAAGCTCCGCGTCGGCCTTGACCTCAGGTTCATCGGCAAGGTCCGCATCGGCCTCAGGTTCTTCGACAAGGTCTGCGTCGACCATGCCATCGAGTTCTCTGGCAGGATTTGCTTCAGCCGCACCGCCAAGTTCTGCGCCAAGGATGGCGCGGAAGAAAAAGGCCAGGACTGACGTGGAGTATCTGTGGTACCCGGGGCTCGGTTTCAACCCATAAGAATCCTCGACGACACCCTCTGTCAGGAGTCAGGCTCGCGGGATTCAGTTCGTCCCCCCAGTAGCACACGTCAGCCTGGCTGCCAGCGAAAAGAAGCCTCAAGGAAGTGATACAGGCATCGATGTACCTCTTTCCCCGCGGACGCGTGGAGCGAAGGAGGAACACTGCTTGGAAACATCACCCGCAGCACTCCTCCAGGAGGGGGAGAGTTTGAGCCCAAGCGAAAAGAGCAAGCCTCCCAATGGAGATCCCCACGTCTATGTGCCACAAGAGATCCAGATCCCTTGGGCGAAGATGGTCAGCCAGGACCCACAATGTTGATGATTGCCGAGAGCTCAACAAACGACCACGAAGCGGGGAGTGCTACACCTGCGGGGAACTTGGTCACCTCAGTAGGGACTGCCCTCTCAACCCGAAGCCGAAGAAAGCTAAGAAAAAGAAATCCCTGAGAACTTTCGCCAACGCTTCCACTCAAACCGATAGCTTTGACGAACCATGCTCACCGCCAGTAACTCAAAGAACACAAGAAAGCCAGAGAATGAACACCACCAGCTGGAACCAAGCTTTCTTCTACGAAGACCTCCCCGGATAAAAATGGGATCCGTCGGGCCACATCGTAACGATACACCCGGGACCAAGTGGACCTCCCCAGAAGTACTGGATTGCTAAGTGGATGGCCTCCGGGCGTCAAGGATAAAAAGCAAAGGAAGGTCTCCGGATCGGCGCCAGAAAGGTGTCAGCAAGACGGACGTGCCCCAAGCGGCGTCAGAAACAAGAGGGTTTCCAGACCGACACCATAAGGGTGTCAGCTAGACGAGTGTGCCTTCAAGCGGTGTCGGGAACACAAGGGTCTCCGGACCGGGGCCAATGGGCCCTACCTAGTAAGGTCCTGCGCCAGTGGAGTCTGGCTGGGCAGGCGGCTATTTCAGCACGGGTCCCTGACCCTGCGTGTAACCGCAGGCAGGGCAGAGTTATGTCTTAAAAACGACATGGAAGACCCGCCATGGCAGCAGCGTGACGAAACAATTGCTAAAATAGTCACAGGAGATCGACACTGAGCTAAGTATAAACGTGCTTGCACGGTCTTTTTCCTTGTTGCATCTGTTTTATGCATTTTGGCTAAGACAAAAGCGGGCGTTGTTTTGGGGTGGCGCCTCCGCGACAAAACTGTCAGTTTCCCTCGGGCAGTGGAGTCGTGGGCTGAGGTCCGTGCGGTCAAAAAACGGTGGGTTCTTGGGGTTGCGCCCTATGTCGGTAGTTCAGATCCGTCTGATTGCCCATGGCTGGTTAGATCTCATGCCTACTAAACCTTCCCGAGAGCGTTAAGCCTCCACGAGTGCAATAAAACTGATAAAACTTGGAAAAATTTTATTTACATTCAAAATGTACAAGTCTTATTTGGTGGCTCAGCTCCAAAAACGCAGTTCACAATCCCTGGTATTGTCTCCTTTGCTTTCAGGATCACCTGTCATCCTCGCGAGAGAGACACTCCATGATCTCGTCCACCTGGCGGGTTACCTCGGGATCATAAAATGTCTCGGGGGTAAGACCCTCTAGGTCGGGCAATGAGGGAAGCTGCAGACGCCACTGACGAAGGGCCGCAACGAACTAGGCGGCCACCTGCCGGGCCACAACCCTCCCCGCCTGGAGGGTGGCCTTGCTCACACTCTCCTTGATGCCGCCAACAAGTGAAGCCACGAGCTCCAAGAATGAGGGATAATGCCGAAGGGAATAGGAGTGATCTGGCAAAAGGGCAGGCAAGCCTTTCACCTTCAGTTCAGCCAGCGCCTGCACGATCTTCAAAGACCCGGTGTGCATCTTGAGAAAGAGCTCGTCGTTGCCCCGCCTGTGGAGACGGAAGACTTTCTCCTATTTGGCGTGTGCCTCCTTGGCCTTCGCCAGATCGCCCTGCACCACCTTGAGCTGGTTGGACAGCTTCTCGTGCCAGTCCCAGGCGATCTGAGCCTGCGATTTGCTCGCCTCCGCGGCCGCCCGAATCTCGGCAAGTTCTCTGGCTTCGGCCCGCCGCACGGTGTTCATGCGTTCGGCGGCTTCATCCCGGAACTTCACCGCATCCTTCAGATCCTGGATCCTTTATTCCAGCGCGGCATGATGAGCGCCCGCGTTCTTCTTGAACTCTTCAGCCTCAGTAAGGGCTATCTTCTGCGCGTCGACAGTGGCTGTCAAAGACGCAATCTCCGCCGTATGCTTGTTCCGCTCATCCCGAGCCCTCCGGAAATCCTTCCGAGCTTGTCCTGATCTGGAACATCTCCTCCGCCTCGAGGTGGGCCTTCTCCTGAGCTTCAAGCGTACGGAGATGCTACTGCAGCTCCTCCCGCTGATAGGACAGCCTGAGCTCGTGGGCGTTGAGCATCTCTTCATCCGCCGCCACCCGCATCTCTCGGGGGCTCAACGTCACCCTCTCCCCCGGCGCGGTCCTTCACCCCATGATCTGCATTAACAACAAAGTGTCAACCTCGGGGGGTGACATCACGGTCACTCAGGGGTGACAAGGACGACTACGGAAGGAGTTACCTGAAGACGACACGGAGGCTGCCGGGTCCCGTCCCGGGGCGACCTGCTCCTGCCTGCAAAGGGGCAATGTCCGTGCCACCATCACCGGCGACCCTCCAGCTCCTTCCTCCGGGGCATCGGCCCCCGGAGGGGTCCCGGCAGGAGGCAGGATCTTCTCCGCAACCGCCGCGGAACTCTCCGCGGGCTCTCCTGCCTCCTCATCTTCCCCGACGCGAGCTCGCTTCCGGGGGCTTCCGGACCCAGAGGACCTGCAAACGCATGACAACGGTCAGGGCAACCGCAGTCACCGGCGGGCACGGAAAGACCAGGGTAGAAGTCCGGACTCACCTCAGGGCTTGTTTGGCCCCGAAGAAGCCCCACCGCTTCTCCACCAAATCTCCGAAGAGGTCCGCCACCGACACGCTCTCGTCATCTCCTTCATCGGCAAGAATTGGGGGCGGGAGGGCTTCGGATTCTCCATCTGACTCCTACCCCGCCTGCACGTTCGGAGGTGATGGCCGCTCGGCGGGCGGCTCTACCACAGTACTTCCCCACTCGCGGGCACGTTCCCCTCATCTCAGAGGGGCGCAAAGGGCAAGCGTCGGGCCTACTTTTCCGGGGCCGCCTCTTTCTCATCTTCATCGCCAAAGGGCCCGGGCTCCTCCGGGGAAAAGTCGTCGAAAGGCGATCCCATCGCCGTCAAGGACCTCCCGCGGGCCGTCGACTACCTGGGCACCGGGAGCGGATCCAGGAACTCGGTACCCTGGAGCCTGTAGGCATTGCACCGCAGCATGGGGGGCCCGACATCTCCACCCTCCGAATGGTCGAGCAACGAGAGGACTCCCGGCGGAAGGCAATACTGTCGTGGGGTCACTCTTCGACTACCCCACGGTGGTGATACCTGTGTCACGCCAAGAACATCTGCCTTATGACGAGGGCCCAAGGAAGGCCCAAGGAGGACGACATGCGGCCCAAGATAGTTGATGTTAGATCATCAGCCTCGATCGTCTTGTAAGTGCCATCGGCACCATTCACCCGAGACCTAGCCTACCATATAAAGGCTAGGAGGGTCCCTCGTCTAGGGTAAGGCATACGCTCACGCTCATAGCCGCCATCTCAAACCCTAGCGAGATTGCCATCTCGCCATTGTAGCCACACTCAACATCAATACCAGACAAGCAGGAAGTAGGGTTTTATCCTCCGGGAGCCTGAACCTGGGTAAACGCCTTGCCTGTTAGCCGTCGTGATCACCAGCGCTCATCTCTCTCCCCCTCAATCAACCCGGGGTACTCGATCCAGGGATTTGCCGAGTCCCAGCCTCGTCAATTGGCGCCGTCTGTGGGAAAGAACGAGCGCTGGAACCATGGTCGCACCGGCCCCATCAACCTTGAAGATCGATGCCTGCACCAGGGAGCCAATCTGCTTCGGCTCCTTCGAGTACGTCAGCCACCCGCCGGCCCATCGCTCGGTGTACGCTGAACTGCGTGAAGGTATGTGGACCACCTTTGGTACCATGCACTACCTCATAGACAGCCGCGGAACACTCCAATCTACGGCGGCCGCGCTACGCGCGGTGGTGACACCCGTATCTGCCTCGACTACGTCAACCACGCCTTCACCCGCCGTGGAGATCGCATCTGCTGTGAATGCAGCGATCGCATCTTCGACTGCCGCGAAGATCGCATCTGCCACGACTACAACGACCACGTCATCACCTGCCGTGATCGCATCTACCACGACTGCGGCGATCGCATCTTCGACTGCCGCGAAGATCGCGCTCGCCTCGACTACACCAACTGCCTCCATGGCAGAGATCACGCCCAACGCGACCACGACACCCGCATCTCCGGCTGCCAAGGAGATCGCATCGGCTGCGACCCCTGCGCGGATCAAGTCTACTTCGACTACCTTGATCGCGTCGCGGGCAAGGCCAAGATCTACATCGACTCCGACTACGTCAGCCACGCCTTCGCGCCGCGAGATCGTCCGCAAGCCAATCGCACCCGCGTCGACGACAGCGACTCCATTCCTCGCGTCCGCGATGAAGGTCGCGAAACTCTACGGAAAGAGCCTCAATGGCGACTGTGGTACCCACCACGTTGCAGCCATTTTCGACTCCGAGCACGGCTCGGACGAAGGAAGCAGCAGTGGAAGCATCAGCCCCACTTCCCAGATTTACCCCGCACAAGTCTACATGGTTGGCTCATCACGGGCCAACGGCGACGAACCCGCATATCCACTGGAGGTGGTCATGCCGGACCAGGTGACGCGACTCACCATCACCCGCGACATGGCAATCAGAGTGCTGAAGCACGTTGAGGAGGGCACGTACCCCCCACCAGATGCACCCCGAGAGGACCTTATGGCGGTCCCGTACCTACTGCGGAAGGAAGGCGAACGACTTCGCGCAGAGAAGGCCGAGCTACTCCGACGCAAGGAGGAAGCCGACACGTCGAGTGCCAGGAGGTCCACTTATTCATTCACTGCTGCCTCGACAGAGGTCTCGCAAGGAGCAAGACGCCATAGGGCCCGCGTGCCCCGGATGACAGAGGCCGAACGTGCCGGAATCACCCGCAACCTCGAATCGTCATACATGACTGAAGACGCGGACGGGATACCCATCCCCAAAACACCCGGAGCTGCCCTCATGGCAGTCGAAACATACCTGCGACTGACGCAGCCGCCTGAGGGTGACACCCGTGCTCTCCTCCACAAGCAACATATCATGTCTATCAAGGCAGATGAAGTGGTGAACAAGGCGCCAACAGAAAAGGCGCAAGAAAATCGGGGTCGCCGTGACCGCGAACCCGCAGCACTCGCAGGCCCAGCTCCAAGACAACTGCGACAGCCGCAGCCAGGCAAAGACCTCCGCAACGTCATCACATAGAGGACGGTAGACCGCAGCCGCACCCAGCTGACGGTCAGCACACCCAATGCTGACGACCGCGACGATAGCGACTTCGAGCCACGCGGCGCCACATGCTTCAGCTTCAACATCCGCGACACAAGAATGCCCAAAGGCTTCAAGCTCACGGCAGAAGCGGTCAAGTACGACGGAAAGCAGGACCCGAGAGACTGGCTGGAGGACTACCTCGTAGCCTGCAGTTGCCAGGGCGGTACTTCGACTACAGCCATGCAATACATCCAGCTGATGCTCACAGGATCTGCACGCGGGTGGCTCAACACTCAACCCAAGGACGCCTTCAGTACGTGGGACGAGTTCGCGGATGCCTTCGTTAAGAGCTTCCTAGGGACGTACTCAAGGCCGACAACTTTCGTCGAGCTCCAAGCATGCAAGCAAGGACAAGACAAGCCGCTCCGGTCGTACATCCAGCGATGGACCCTGATCCGCAACACCAGGGAAGCCACCTCGGAAGATCGAGTGATGGATGCCTTCATGCACGACGTCTACCGCCGCGACCTCCGCGAGGAATTTGGTAGGCTCCGGCCGAGAAACATGATTGAGCTCATGAAGATAGCCAACCAGTGGGCAGACGGAGAGGACTCGGTCCGTGATACTTCACGTTACTCCCCAAGAGACGAGGCCGGACCAAGCAACTGGCGGGAAGGACGCTAGAAGAAGAAGCCGCGTTACCACGGCAATGACTCAATAGAGTTAGTAGCGGCGGGATTCGAAACCCCCCGCGAGGATGAAGCATGCGACAGCAGTCGCCATTATAGTCAAAGGAAGTACAGTCGAAGCGGCGACGACCAGAGTCGCCAATACAGCCAAGGGCAATTCAACCGAAGCGGTGGCAGCACCTACCGTGGCGACGGGAGCCACAAACGAGAGTGGCAGAGCGCACGCTGACTCCGGAGGAAGAGCTGGAGCAACCCTGCAAGCACCATATGTTCAGGAACCCGGAAACGGGCAAGTGGGGATCCCGCCACCTGTTGAAGGACTGCAAAAAGGCACGCAGGGTATACCAGGCAATGCAGAAGATAGTCGCTCAGCAAGCCACGCAGTTGGCTCTCCAGGCAGCACCCGTAGCGCAGCCAGTCGCGCAGCTGGCTCTCCAAGCAGCACCCGCACCCGCACCTGTAGTCGCTAATCCAGCACAGGCAGCGACAGCTTTCTATCAGCAGCAACAGCCGCAGCAAGAGGCCCCTGACGCATATCCAGCGGCACGCGGACAGCTCAACATGATAAAGAAGGGGCGCCCTTCAAACAGGACCCAGAAGATTATCACCCGCCAAGTCTACCAGGCTGTCACCTGTCCACCTGCAGTACCCGAATACCTGAGAGGGTCAGAGACAGCAATCACATTCTCCAGAGCAGATCATCCGCCTGCAGTACCACGACCCGGGCACGCCGCTCTGGTAGTCGAAGCTCTGATCGGGGATTACACCTTGAAAAAGGTGTTCATGGACGGAGGCAGCGGCATCAACATTATCTTCGCCGACACCCTCAGAAGGATGAACAGGCCAACAACAAACTTGACACCATCAGAGACCACCTTCCATGGCATAGTACCAGGGCAAGCAGTCACGCCCATGTGAACAATCACACTCGACGTCATCTTCGGCACACCCGACAACTTCCAGAGGGAGGCGATCGACTTCGAGGTAGTCGACTGGAAGTCGCAGTACCATGCGATACTCGAGCGCCCAACCTTTGCAAGATTCATGGCGATACCTCACTACGCCTACCTTATGCTCAAGATACTTGGACCCAAGGGCGTCATCACGGTGCACGGCGACTTCGACCGCTCCAACAGCTGCGACCGCGAATTCAGCAAGATCTCTGAGTTCTTCGGAATGGAGGAGCACCTTGCGGTGATGGGAGTCGACAACGACAAAACCATCTTCCCGCCACGCAAGAAGCCAGCCAAGGACTCCGCCTTCAACACGACCGACGACACAAGAACCCATCAAGTCCACCCGACGGACGCCAGTAAGACAGTCAAGGTGTCGTCAAGCCTGCCTATCGCATAGGAAGGCGCGCTCGTCGAGTTTCTACGTGAGAACTGGGAGATCTTCGCTTGGCAACCTTCTGACATGCCAGGCATACCCAGGGAACTCGCCGAGCACTCCTTACGCGTCCACGAGGACGCCAGACCCGTCAAGCAGACCATGCGACGCTTTTCGGGTCCCAAACAAGACGCCATCAGCAAGGAGATCGACCGGCTGCTCCACGCCGGATTCATCCGAGAGATCAAGGACTCGGACTGGGTAGCGAACCCGGTCCTGGTGGAGAAGAAGAAGACGAAGAAACGCATGTGCGTCGACTTCACCGCCATTAACAAGTGCTTCCCAAGGACCACTTCCCGCTCCCGCGGATAGACCAGATCATCGACTCGATTGCAGGCTGCGCGCGCCTATCCTTCCTGGACGCCTACTCCGGGTACCAGCAGATCAGGATGAAAGTCGAAGATGAAGAGAAAACTGCATTATCACACCCCATGGTGTGTTCTGCTACCAAATGATGCCCTTCAGGTTGAAGAACGCTGGAGCCACATACCAGCGCACGATGCAAGCCTGCCTGAAGGAGCTAATAGGACAGATCATCCAAGTCTACGTCGACAACATAGTCGTCACCACTCGAACGGAGGACAGTTTAATTGCTGACCTCCGCAAAGTCTTCGCCGCACTCAACGAGTATCAGATCAAGAAGGCCATCTTCCTCCCCCACAGCTTTGACGGCACCAAGGTGCCCATCTTCTGGCGGGCCTCCCACGACGGTTGGGGCCTGCGCTGCAGCGGGCGATTCCCCGCCGGATGAAGTCTGTGGTAATCATGGCGCAAGTCACGTTGTGATCATGAAGTTCGGCCAGCCGTCTAATGGCCGGGAGAAGGGCTTCATCTTGAGAACTCACATCCTTGGAATTAGCCAAGTTCTCGGCCGGGGCGGATGGCACCAGGAGATGAGGGCTGGGGTTATCCGCCATGATGAAGTACAGTTGTGCCTCCACTCTCCCCAGTTAGCACAAATCTTCGCCTCCGGGTACTGGTGCGCCAATTCTTTCTTGAGACAGAAGGACACTCCGCCCGCTATCAACATCGACCTCCCCGTGCGGGGGCATAAAGTAATGACGGAACAACGCCATGGAGGGCATCACGTCGATGAACGCTTCACAAGCGTACACGAAGGTCGCCAAGATCAGCACCGTGTTCGGGTGCAGATGGAGCATATGCAGCCCGAACGCTTCCAGGACCGCGATGAAGAAATCAGAAAAAGAAGGGAGCAATACCATCACGGAGAAGTCGTGAAAGGTCACCACTTCACCTTCTCGCTGGGGGACTGCATCCGGGCGGATCTCCAGCTGGTCGCCCCCAAGGAACTCCTCAGCAAGCACACTGCGGGCGCGAGCAATCCCCTCCTCTCTCGTGAACAAGCTTGGAGAGAACAAGGCTCGGGTTACCCTCGGTGGAGCGGCCCGGGCAGGGCCCGCCGCTGCTTTCTCCTTCCCCGCAGATTGCCTCAATTTCCTCACTACTCCTCTCTCCCGCTTGGGCGCCATGGGCGGGGGAAGAGGGAGAAGCGCACGATGCACGGCGAGAAGGAAGAAGACGGAGCACGGTGGGCGGCGATTTGGGGATTTCCTTGTTTTGGGAGAAGTAACGGCTACAGTTCCCACGAACCGTGGCCTATAAGGCATCCCACACGTCACGTCGTGGCCCCACCTCTCCGGCCGGCGCGGAGATAGAGGAGGCATTCCGCTCGGGGCACTTCCTCCCGCTAGATTCAAGACGGACGTTGGCGATCCGCACGGATCGCAACGTTCACCAAGGCAAAGAAGACCTGGGGGCTTGCGCTGCTTCCCAGCGAGCGTGGCCTCGGCGAATGGGACGGGACAGTCAAGACAAGACATCGGGGACCCACTTTGACTCTTTTTTATCATAGCCCCAGCAGCAGAAGGACGTGCCCGCCGGGACTATGCCAGGGGGCTATTGTCGCAACAGTGGAACACGGGGTTCCTCTGATGCGGTCAAAGTGGGTCCACCACCTGTGGGCCCACCAAGAAGGCGAACAAGGAAATGGTTCAACACCGGCAGATGGGCCCCCCCATCTGCCCCACGGCGACCGGACAAGGATAACATCGACAACCTAAGGACCGGGTGGCCTTCCGGGGTCACACTCAACCCGGCAGACGACGCGGAGGTCCCGGGGACCCGAACGCCCGACAGGAGGCCAGGCTCACCCCTGGGCTCCAACCTCCGCACAGGCGAAGAGGATAAACTTGCCAGCTCCTGCTGGAAGCTCCTAGAAGACTTGGACGCCAAGAAGATGGAAGCGTCGCGCGGGGACATGGTCAGTAAAGGTGTCAGCCTTTGTCCGCCCGCCCTGCAAAAGGTGGGCGACCGCACCTATCCCTCCTCAGAAGAATACTTGGATGAGAAGAGGCCACGTCGCCCCATAAGAAGAACCCGGAGGGGTTTTCCCGCCTAAAACCCCTCCGCCCCCAAAGGTGCCTTTCTGGGATCTCCTTAGCCTATAAAAGGAGGACCAAGGCACCAGAGAGAGGGGGAGGGATTCCAGAGAGTCGGAGTCTAGGCTAGGTATCACATCACACAAGAGTAGCATAGGCGAGAGGTGATCTCCTCCGGGACAGGATCTGCTCGTCTTCAACCTCTAGCCAACACCTACCGGGTTCTCACCCGCAACCACCTCTGTAAGCCATGCCATGATAAACCACTCAATCCAGACATGCAGGAGTAGCGCTTTTATCCTCCGGACGGCCTGAACCTGGGTAACTCCTTGTGTCTCTGTGTTGCTTGCTAGTACGTAGATCAGAGGTCTCGACGAGGTTCTCTTGGAAGTAGGCGTCTCCCAGCCTCCTTCGCGCCCCGTGCCGAACCTAAAAAGGGGTATCCTTTACTCCCGGTGTCCGTGACCCAAGACACGACAATACTGTACATTCTTTATTATTTTGGAAAGTTTAGATTATTTCCTCTACACATTTTATTTCACAAGTTGTGTTTCGTTTACACGAAGTCGGTTTAATGATGGATGGCTACGTGAAACTATTTTGGACGTGAAATTAAACAAGTTATTTTTTATACGTCCACAATATTTGTTTTGGATATATCCACGATATTCCTGACTCTCGGTTTATAAAGGTCTCGGCAACGATTATTATTTTCTAAATAACTTTTTTTTTGAACTTCGAAAAAATTCCATTTATACCTTGGCGTAGCAATATCGCTAGCAACCAAACATGATACAAAGCCAGGCGCCTCGTCAAACCAGTTGAACATAGGTGAGCTCTCTTGATAGCCAAACTTGGCTAACTCATGAGCAACCTTATTACAAGTGCGACGACAGAAATTGAAATTAACCAACTCAAAATTTAAAAGACTCGCACTCATAGCTTCTCTGATGAGAACTCCGTAGTCCGCCAGATCATGTGTTCCAGAATTCAGAGCTTGCACAAGATTCAGTGAATCCGATTCAAAAAATCACCCGATTTGCTCCCAGTCTTGCCGCTCCATCAATTGCAGCTAGACATGCGTGAGCTTCTGCCGCAATAGCACTCTGAACATGATCAACATTCCCAGCACCAGCAGCAATGAACTCACCATGCTCAGAACGGACTACAAAACCGCATGCTCCCCTTCCTTGTTCTTCAACTTACATGCATGTGATGGCAAGAGTTACCCTCGTAGCCAGACTTTCTATCAGAACTTGACACTTATGTGTCACAACAAGCAACTATTTCGGTTGTACGACTCATTGGTCTCCGTCTCGCCGATGACATCGATGATTTTTTTTGTACGTAACCAATCATAAAGAAGGAAGAAATTGTAATAAAATCGGCAACTTTAATTTCGGGACGACAAAGAAAGGTAGACTAGAGAAATAGCATCAACATGTGCATGCGTAAATTATTTATTATTTTGAAATTTAGATTATGATGAATAGTAGGAATACATTAAATTGGATAAACAAATAAATCATATTATTACACGTGCAATGCACGTGCACATTTACTAGTTAAAGCTAGAGTAACAACTAAGCACACTTTACGTTAGGCATGAGGTACTGCACCTTGGTTAGTCCGGCACCTGGAAGACATCTTTTCTGTGCACATTCATAGTTGATTGGTCGCACAACATTAATAAGACCTAGTGCCAAAATCCTTGGAAAATTTAATTTGCAGCCACAGAATCTTTATGCTATATTTTAATACCCACTAACCCAACGACACAAATAGTTCAGTTGAAATATAAAAAAAATACATGAAAAAGATCAAACAGAAAAAGATAGCATGATTTGGCAAACGGGTACAAAGTTCCAGATTTTCCGCTGAGACTATTACGGCACCCCTTCACTTATTTCATAGTCATCTTCTGATGCTGCAACTACTATAGCACCCCTTCGCATCTCAGTTTGTGGTACGGAGTATCAATAAGCCGAGTAATATTCTATTTTCA
Source organism: Puccinellia tenuiflora (assembly GCA_012064385.1). NCBI lineage: Eukaryota > Viridiplantae > Streptophyta > Magnoliopsida > Poales > Poaceae > Puccinellia > Puccinellia tenuiflora. The sequence goes on from QRDG01000710.1 coordinate 61,466, forward strand.
CTTCAACTTGATCATCATCGACTTCTCTTTCTTGACTCGTAATTCCACGGGTGAATTCTAGACTGAATTTCAAATTCTTTTCCTCTTCATGACTGTCACAAGTAGTGATTACTGTCAAGTCCACCTCTATGTGGAATTTGAGCAGCCGACTACATGGCAAGGCAATCTTAGACGGGCACAGTGGAAGAATGGATGTGGTGCCAGAGGGAAAGGACAAACACCTCCCTCGATCACAACTGAAGAGGTGGACGCTTTTGTCCCCATAGTCAATGGCGTTTGCCTTGATCTTACCATACACGGCACGACTTCTAGAACCCAAGTCTTTGAGCTTCAACCTGACCTCAACATTGGTCTGAACGGCGACGGGAATCAGCAAGTATGTGATCTCCAGCTTGCGGGCAGGGCCGTCACGGATGGTTGTTGTGTATTCCTCAATTTCATCGCCGTCCTCAACATTCCACTGCCCTAAAATGCGAGGACCAAGAGGCCGTAGACCCCCCTCATCGACGCTAACAACATCCCCCTCATCGCCGGTTGTAGTGTAATAGAAAATTTCCATGCCGATGTTATCGTAAGCCGTGAGAATTTCACGGGGTCCAGTGGGCACCAAATCGACCATTCCATCCTGCACATGCAAGCATGAATGTAAAGGGTATTAATTTATTACAATACATATCAGTATGTGCGAGACATAAAGCTATGGTAGATATAATATAAGGAGCTAGATATACCTCTTGTACTTCGCCCTCGGAGTGTGCGTAGATGCACATGCCATGTAATTCGTCATAGCCGTTGATTGTGCAGATAGGGAAGTTTGCAGAAATGGCCAAAATTTGCACCACACGCTGGCCGTGTTGCCGAAAATCGCTATCCTCTGAGGACTCATGGCCACTACTGCCATCCCTAGGGTCCTCTCCGCGATCCTCCCGGAGAGCTGTGGCATCATCTTCGCATCCTCCACCATCCTCATTGGCAGCAAGAACCGATCCATCAAACTTCTTCAATTTGGTTCCATACATGCTCCAATCCCACACTTTACCCATCAGCTGATTCATTCCGTCCTTCCAGCGAGAAAAAACAGAGATTAGCAAATAAGATGTCATACAGAATACCATCAATCACCACAAAGTATTTTGGGAATAGCTAGCATGTCTATAGTACAAACAATAATATGGCACACATTTACCAATCTCACCAGTTTTACTTCTCCATTCCAGAAACAGTAAACGGCAACAAAACCAATCACACCAGGAGCAACGTTGTAGTATTGCAGGCTCCCCGTCCTAAGAAAAGGATGGGAGATGAGCATATATAAGAAGGCATTGTTATTTCCAAGATAACATAATCAGGTGCAACCTAAGTAACATAACTCACCTGTGCAGCTTGAAACCAGTTCATTATGATGATGATGATTACAGTCAAACCGACAATGTATAGGAAAAGTGCGCAATTAATGAAACGGTTCTTGCTAACTCTTGTTACAGCAATACGCAGGGCAAGTGCAACAAATGTACCTGAAACCCGAAAGCAGAAATCCATATTAATCCATACTAAGTGCTGAATGATGCAGAAACTGCTTGAATATGCGGAACTGCACATGGTAGTTAATACAAGAGGCAGTTCAAAAATCAAAACATAATTTGTTTTTGTTGGCGCATACTGTCTCGTCCCCTTGGGCCACAAACACTTCTTGATCATCACAAGAGTGCACGGATCGAATATGGTCCAACCAAGCAACTAGAACAGCCAAACGAGCAGGGTGCATCCGAACAAGATCCAACTACAATTGGAAATGTTCTAGTTTCAAATCTGCACTTCTCTCTGGTACTAATACTAAAGAATAAACAAATCATAGAATGTCCCTGAGATTGGCTAGTGGGTTTGCCACCCAGCAGGCCATGATTCAGTATATCACCACCTACGTCTTAATGCCAGGGTGAACATCTCAACCCTAGGTTTTTAAAACATTAAATTTTAGATAAGAAAATGCTTATAATTACTATTTTGTCCTCTTAAACCAGGAAGACAAAGAGCTGCAGTGTACGAGACTTTTATTAAGGTCTCACTATAAATACATGTGATTATGCCAAAGGAAGTTGACACACATAAGTCATAGTGAAGCTGATGTTACTTTTCATCAAGCCAGGGTGAAAATCTCAACCCTTGGTTTTTAAAACATTAAATTTTAAATAAGAAAATGCTTATAATTACTATTTTGTCCTCTTAAACCAGGAAGAGAAAGAGCTGCAATGATACGAGACTTATATTAAGGTCTCACTATAAATACATGTGATTATGCCAAAGGAAGTTGACACACATAAGTCATAGTGAAGCTGATGTTACTTTTCATCAAGAACCATCTATTGCCATTGCAAGTTTCAGACTCAGGAGAACAATCCGAAAATGTAATATAGCACAAACAAAAGAACTTATATTCTGTTACTACTAACCAGGCATTACGCTGTCACCAATGGCAAGAATCAAGGACGGCGATACAGCAACTGCAAACAGGAGCTGTGCATAACAATGCAGAGTGAGATTAGTTGAATTATTAAACTAAAAAGGAACCCACTGACAATTATTAGCAAAAGTTCACTAAGAAGACCGATGACATTTATTAGAGCATAAAAAGATTTAGCCACCCTGACCACCCAGAAAATATCATGCATCAAAAGTCTAGGCTAAAAAAGCAGAAGGAAGCAATGCATGTACACATCAATATCAAATTCAGAGAATGATTTAGAAACTAATGCATGAAATAAAACCCCTTGATCAATTCTGCTTTCAGCCAGAATGATTTGGTAATGCATGTAAAATAAAACAGTGGATCAATTCAGCTTTTTCAGCCAGAACTAGTAAAAATGAGCTTACCAAATGTCACCGGTAGTGCAGCCAAAATGCAAGGATTCAACAACTTCATTAAAATAGTAAACAGTACAAAATTCCAAATTATGGTATTATTTTGAGATCTAAAACGCAAGTCCACAATAAGTGCTAGGAAATAGAATTGGAGTATGATACAATCGCATTAGGGGAGATGTGAATTTGAATCCATAGCATTAGCAAGTAGTAGAGTTTCATGAAATGGATAAGAGGATTGACAATTAAAATAAAGCAAACACAAAATACGATTTAAACTAATATTACCTTGCAATGCATCTGTAGGAAAAAAATATGCATATAGGTGAAAAGACACATTTCTGACAGACAATGAAGTTGTGTTCTTCAAAGTTCCACGAGAAAATATAAATATACAAGTTTAAAGAAAAGTCTGAGAAAACCCATACCAGGAGGATAGCACCAGTCTTATGTGATGCCAGAGATATCATCTTGATCCCCTACAAAATAACAGTGTTGGGGAACAAATCAACAAATCAAATTTAGGAAGGTGGTAGCCCATAGTTCTTAGAAATATACACAATATAACTAATAAAAACAAACCTGAATACAGGAAGAAATTCCCAAAACATTGTTTGCCCGACAATACTTCATAGCAGCATACCAAATGCAGACGAAAAATCTGGGGACTGAAACTGCAACCTGTGACTTGATAAAGTCTACAGAAACTGCTGAAATTAGATATGCGAAATTCAACCAAATTCAAAATACTTGTAAATGAAGGCAGCTGGTATCAAACTAGTGTTAAGGATGAACCCTTCATGTCTTTGTCCCGAGTTAACATAAATCCAAAGACTATTGACACCATAACTTGAATAGTAACAAAAAAATTATATAATAGACTAATATCTCAAATTAACAAAGAAAAACAAAGGTTTCGTCCCAACAGGAAGATGTAAACAAAAAAAGACTTTCCATGTCACTTAACTGTTCATAAAATATTGAAAATCTGATTTAGCTTTGATATTTGATATGCTACTTCTCATGCAAACTCTGGCACATAGGCACACTTCTGTATTGAGAAATACTATGCCATTCCACAACGAAGTGGAAAAAATCAGCAAGAATAGCCTACCATGCCAAAGGATGATTAGATTCATTATGGCGTGCACAATAAGTCAATCTACTATTTTTGGTCACCACATTTATATTCCAGCTACACCATCCTGAAGATAAAATTATTGTGCTCTAGAATAGTACTGAAAAAACATAGATGCATATTACGAGGTCCCTAGAATTGGACCCAAGAGTGTGAGCATCAAAATGAGTAGGAACATACTGTGGATAACTGGAGTCGGCAATACAGCCTCCTTATAATTACATTCTTTTGTAAGAAAACGATTAATATAAGGAGGAAGTGTGGCACTGGATAAGAACATGAAAGAAGTCTTTTTTCTCACGAAAACGCAAAAGCCTTGCGTTTCGATGCATTGATAGAAAAGAAGATTTTTATGTACAAGTCCAACGGGGGACCACGCCGCACCATACAACTCAACCCGAAACCTAGTCTAGGGGAGAAGTTGGCGAAGACCCCGGGCTCCCGCGCTCGCCCAATCCTGCGCCTCGGCCTTGATCGTGCCCAGTAGAGAGGAAATGGAGGGACGCGCATTGTCAAAGACTGCAGCGTTCCGATGTTTCCAAATCCACCATGCCGTGAGCATGATCAGCGATGAGGTTCCCTTCCGCAACTGGCGAGGGGTGGTCTGCAACACCAGCGACCACCACTCTGCGAGATCCCCCTCCGTGGTTGGGGGGCTCGCGGTCGATCGTATCCATGACAGCACCTCGTGCCAAACCGTCCTCGAGAAGGGGCAGCCAGTGAGGATGTGCGCCATAGTCTCCATCGACTGGTCGCACAGGGGGCAGCGCGCCGGGTGTGGCAAACCTCGTCGCGCTAGCCGGGCACCCGCCCAACACCTATCTTGGCATGCCAACAAAACGAAGAACTTCACCCTCGGGGGCGCCCAGGACTTCCAGTTAAGCTTCCACGACCCTGAAACCAACGATCCTTCGAAGAGGATGTTGTAGCAGGAGCGGGCGGAGTACTGGGCATCCGTCGTCCACCGCCAGATCATCCTATCCGGTTCCGCCGAAAGTTGCACGCCCTGTAGGTGGGTCCAAATCTGGACGTATTGCCACAGGGCGAGCGGGCTCAGGGCTCCCGTGATGTCGGTTATCCAGCTGTGCTCAGCTAGCGCCTGTTGTACCGTGCGTCTCTTCCTCCGCCGCTTAGGGATCAGCGCGTAGAGGTCTGGCGCAGTTTCTCGAATGGGCTTACCATCAACATGAAAGAAGTCTTTCAGTTCACAAGTACAATACCAAGTACTCCATCCCAAAATAAGTGTTCTTTTAGTCTTCAAATTTTGTCCCAAAAAAAATGTTCTTTTAGCTCCTAATGAACTTTTGTCCTACTAAGTACCCCATCTAATTAAATCAACACTCAAACCAATTAAAGTCTGGAGAGTGCATGGAGCCAATCAAATGATCAATTGATGCTATTTCTCTTGTTCAATACATGTGCATTTATTCAGGATCCAGAAAACCAAATAGACATCACGGCTTTCAATCACAACTAACATAAGATTTAGGGGCAACTTGGTCACTTCTAACCACTAGTGTATCTGTAATTTTCTTAAAGAGCACTTATTTTGGAACGGAGAGAGTATAGCACTAAAGCTCTCCAAAGAAAAATTGGACTTATGAGAGGGAAGCAATTCCACGAATGGTGTAAGCAGTGAGTGCAGCGATGATCAAATCCTTGGAAAGAAAGTTGGACAGAAGGAAGACTAACAAAAGCATAGTCTTCCTGCGGCGGCGGGAGGAAGACTATGCTTTTGTTAGCGATTAACGAGATGAGCCGAAGGACCGGCGGCGGGAGGAAAACGAGGCGGGGGGAGGGTGGATCCGAGACGTCGATGGGCCTAATCCGACCTCGCGGGGGCGGAGACGATGAGGAAAAGCGAAGGTGAGGAGAGGGGGAATCTGAGACGGCGAAGGGCCTAAACTTACCCGGCGGCCGGCGGCGGGCAGAGACACGAGGAGGGTCGGCGCCGTTGGGGCGGAGATGATGCGGGAATTTCCCTGCTCGAGGTACCGATGAGGAAAGGATGGGGGATTTTTCGCCTTGGTTGGATCGGGACCGGAAACTATATATATACTCTAAAGCTTGAATCCCGGCTAGCAGCGAGCCTTCCCAGACCACTTGCCGCGTTCGCTGCCGCTGATTGTGGGCCCGGTGACGCTTTTGTGCTCCTGCGTACAGGTGTCTTACGTTTGGCCACGCGTTGGCATGTGACCGATTGGTTCTGGTGACTAGCTTGGAGTCCTCTACTCCTCTTCTCCTTCTCCAATGTCGAAACCTTATCCTCTTCTCCTTCCACATCTCTCACCTCGTGACCCGAGGAGCAACGCATCCGGCATGCTTCTCTCGATCCACTACCCCACCGTGAAATCACCGTCGACGCTCTCCCCTGCCACGAGGGTCGCCCGCCTCCTCCCCGTGCTCCGGCCTGTGCGTCGGCCTGCCATGGTCGACCTCCAGCTTCCCGACTCCATGCTCAAGGCCTGCATCCCCGGGCCGTCTCCATTCGGAGGTTGGGGTCGGTTGTAGCTGGAGCATCGGACGTCCTCGGCGGGTCCGTCCTTCGTGAGGGGCGCTCATGAGCTCGAGGCAGGAGGCGCCGCGGCCGCCGTCCAAGAAGAAGACGGAGAGGGAGGATGCACCGCCTTCCACTCGCAGGCTCGCCCATGCCTCACCCTAGCTCGGCTGCGTGTGCCTGCTCTGCCGTGGCCCGTGGTGTTGCGGTGTCGTCGACGGCATCGTTCAAGTACCGGCCACCACGCGCAAGGGTCGTCAAGGGACGCCGGCGGCCGGTGCGTGCGGGCTCGGGATTCGACCGGGCCTATTGCCTCCGGCCTAGCCACGACAAAGGGATGGATTTTGGATCGCCTGGGCAAGCCGTTCTTCCTAGCGGCTGGTTTGCTATTTCTTTTTAGATCTGATTTGATTTACGTCCTTTTCCCCATTTGATCTGGATTTTGCTTTGCTGTTTGAGAAAATCATGTCCATGTTTGATTTTTTGTACATGGCGTGTTCCCGATCCGATCCAGTTTGTTGTAATCTTTCATTTTCAGGCAGATCCAGTCCATCTCTCTCACTGTAATTAGTTTGCTTCTACTGAATGGTGAATAAAATAAATCACGTTCGTATTAAGGAGAGCTTTTTTGTTAGCACGATTCCCTTTTTTTGCTGCATGGTGCCCTTTTTTTTATCGAGTTAGCATTCGATTGATGCGTTTGAGCAACAACAGGTTGATGTCACCATACATGTCAGAGGAGCAGCAGCCATGAGGAGCCGTGGAGGGGGAAGAAAATGAGACGGGCATCGATGATGTAAGGAACTAATCCCCTACTTCGCTACTCTCTCTTCCTCCTGAACCTTCCTTTTCCAATGTATCCTCTTCAGTAAACTTCAGGTAGATTTTCAGTGTCATGTACTGCATGTTGTGCCGCGTGCTATATGATTATTGATAAATAAAAACAGGCCATAGTCCATAGAGTGCAGTTGACAGAGCGCCATCGTCAGGATTTTATTGAGCTCCTTTTATTTAGTAATAACTAATCAAGAGATTGATCAATTGATTATCTAGCTTCATTGTGCATAGGTCGGATCAGCTTGATTGAAAAACAATGTCCAATTAATTGTTGTTATTGAGCCTAGAAATAATTGAACCAACTCCAATAAAACTGTGGTGAAGCAAACCTTGCATCAAATGTCATGTTTTAATATTCAGAAGATGCCCCTCCACTTCCTGTTCCCTAAGCTTGGACCAAATATACTACAAAAACAAATGATGAAGCTGCAGAGGGTGTGCTGATAAAAGCCCATTCCTTGATCAAGGATTAATACTATGTTCATTGCTTTAGTATTGATCTTAAGCTGATTTCTAATAGTTGGTGGCGCCTGCAACCATTTTTATGGTATTTAATTTAAGTGTTCTCCCTCAACTAAAATATCAGCAGTTTTCTCTTGTGTTCAATTCGCTGATGTTAGCTATTCTAAAAGTATATCCGGATGTCTGAAATTTATTAAATTACCATCGGTTCACAACTTGGTTTGGTCCTCAATGTAAAGTAGGCCATCATTTCTTTTTAGAAATTTTGCGCATAGTGGTTTCGTATGTTAAAGATTTTTAAATCATTTTAAACTTTATAAGCCTTAAAGGTTCAACAGCAGTTTAGCATTTCTTTTTAGAAGCCTCAACAGCAGTTTACCAGTTCAGCCGCCTTATGATGCTCATAATTTTAGTGCTTCAGCTTCATCTGCCCTGAAATTTACCAGTTCAACCGCCTTACTATGTGCTTTTATTGAACAGGTTTCTGCGTGTCCCTATGGTAGGCTCTACATGACCTTTCACACTTCACTAAGACTCATTGCTACGGGGTGAAATGATCTCGGCTTCGTCTTCAGAATTCAGGCGAGAAGCGTTGTATCACTGATTTTGACAAACCGAACGATATCCTCTAGATTGAAGTTGAAATCATCACAAATAATCCTTATGCAAGAACTTATAGTAGTACATAGGAATGATGGTGGCATGAACTTATATAGTTTTTGTAACCGGAGACCATTCTGTTGAGTCAATGGTGTTACAGTCCATATGTGGGCTGCACTTTCTTGGCAATGTTTTTCTCCCATGTCAAGAAAATTGTAAACCTCTACTGTTGCCAATATGCTTATTTAGATGCCCTTACTACATCTGTATATATGGAAAAGACAAACAATCACTCAGTTTAACAGATTCGAGACAATGGCCAAAGGAACAGCTTTGTGCTGGTTAATGATCAGCTCATCCTTCTTGATTAAATCTGGGTTCGCCTACTTTCCTCTCCTAATTTTCAAGCCGTGTTCCATTACGAACTCTGTTTCTTTTACATATTTCTTGTTGAGTACAATTTAAAGAAATTTCGAAGAACTACATGCATACAACTCTTTTTCATAGATTAGGAAAATAAACAGCAAGTAAAACATTCCTCACTCCGTTGAAGAAAATTATTAATCTTTACTGTTGCCAATATGTTGTCCATCATTTTCAGATCTCTATAAAAACCTTAAGATCACCGAACAACAATTCTTAGTTAAGCAATTTTTACAGGATTGTACTCTCTTGTTAAAAAAAAAACAGGATTGTACTCTTATTATCTAAAGCTTGATGCCCGGCTAGCGGCGAGGCTTCTCAGGCCATCTGCGGTATTCCTTGCCGATGTGTGTCGCTGTCCGTGGGTCCGCTGCTGCCTTTTGACGTGTGTGTCCATCTTCCCACGTGTCGCCTCCCCTCCGTGACTGCTCCCGAGTCCCGACCCTGATTTCCCCTCTCTCGCTCGTGCTATGCGGCTAGGGTTCACCGTCCGCCACCACAGTCCACCGGCGCCGGCCGCCACTGCCCACCGACGCCGGCCGCCGCTGGCCGCCGCTACCAAGTGAGCTAGATCTAGGTTTAGCTCATCGCCGCCGCGTTGTAGGGGATGGTAGTAGACGGCCGCGGCAAGCACAGCGTCCCCGACCCTGCATGGCTGCGAGGAGGAGCGAGCTAGGAGCCTAGGAGGCCTGGGAGTAGCCCGGTGGCGCTTGCCAGGCGGCGGCGGAGGAGTCCGTGAAGAAAATGGCCGCAGAGGGAAAACGGAAGCTCTGCAGGTGCGTTGCGTCAGGAGAAAATGGCCGCAGAGGAGGAAAATGTCACACTGACAAGGCATGCCTTGGAGTTTTCCGCTTCCATATGGTTCCATGCATCAGATTGCGCCTCGAGCCTCTGCGGCGGTCGTGCCCCCCTCCATCGAGGCGCTGCATCTCGCCAGATCCGGCAACACGGGTAAACCTTGATTTATTTTGCTTCATATTTGAATTTTTCTACTCTTCTCTATACATATCTGTGCTAGATCTTATCGTATATAGTGACAAAACCATTTGGTCATTATTCTACTGGAGTATGATGTTCTTGGTTCGATCTGGCTGTGGTCATTATTCTACTGGAGTATGTTGTTCTTGGTTCGATCTGACTGATGAGTGTGCATTCATGACCTATTTGCTTGACTATTGTGTTCAAGGGGATAGCTGAAACTTGAAGGGCTCTCGTGAGCCCCTTCTTCATGGTAGGCGGCGATGCACTTCCCACCCCTGCTGCTAGCACCATAATCAGTTTCTGATCTCCAGTAGTGACATGCGTCCACTTAGAAAATTCCGATGTATTACATGCCTCCTAATTCTAGATGCTTACCATTCAATGGTTGTTTGTGTTCTGGAATCATTTTGATTTTATAATTCCAAGCAAAAATGGATACAGAAACACATATGCTTATCTAGCTATATGGTTGAGGGCTTGATGTGCACTTATTTTTTGATTATGGAGACACTAGATTGATCAAGCTTTGATATGCTAGAACTATCATGGAGACTGACTTGTTTTTTCTGATGAATGCACTATATTCTGTTTAAGAAAGCATTCTGATTGATTGGCGTGTTAATTTCAAAAACTTTGATTACATTGCCAAACTATTAACCAATGCTATAAACTTGGTCAGTTGCGGGCATGCTGGTAGCGAGCTAAGTTGGGTTGGCATGTGGACGTTTATCAGCTTATGTTGGAGGCGGCTGTACGAGGAGAGGGTGGGAGGAGCTGAAGGTAGATATGCAGCATGCTGCCCTTCTTGCCGTTGTCGCGGATTTATGAGTATTGGCCAGACATCAAGAGCATACGAAATAAGAGGTACTTCCTTCCTCCATCTATTTGCATTATATTTTGTGGTGTTAGTTGAATTCGCATTATCATGTTTAATTTTTCTGTGTTCCATTGTTCTGGACATGATGCCTCCTGGCAATATTCCTGTCAGCACTTCTCTTATTCAATGGGTTTCTTACATTGGAATCCAATCTTCTTTTAAGCATTAAGTGCCTTATCATATGTTCTCCATTCAAATATTTTTCCTTTGGGGTATTGCCGCCTTGGCGACACTAAAAACTGAGAAGATTGCATCAATCTCCTCTATGTGGCATGCAATAGGGAAAAATGCTTCCATATTGATTTGTTCCTGTAGCATTGAGGTTTCTTTTTTCTGCATTCCTAATTAGTACTTATTACTGCTATCAGTGTGATTTGGTGAGGGCGTGAGGATTTTTTATATGTACCAGTTGACTGTATCTGTCTTGATGTTTGTGTAGGCAGTGCATCTTCTTGCTCAAGCATGACAAGACCCATATGTTTAACTCATGATTTACTACCTGGTGGTTATTTAGAAGCATTAGATTTTTTTGTAAAGAAAATATAGGGGAGAAGCAGTAATCGTTTGGCGGTTGACTATGCATAGTGCCAGACATGCCAAATTCATGTTTTATCTTCCTAAGTGTTGTGATAGTGGATTTCAGCTTGCAAGTTATTAAGTGCACGCTGGCATTCATATTGAATTAGGAGTATGCCTGCACAAGATTTTTGAGCTATGTACGGCATGAAAATATGCTGGCCATTCAGACCAATTATGAGCATGACTGTGAGCAAGATTGTTGAGTTATGTATGACATGAATTGGTAGCTAGATCTTCCATTGATGCAGTGTTATTTTTTACTTTGAAATTACAAATCATACTTGGTAGCAAAAAATGGAACGTAGTGGAGAAACTGAGCACTCACAGAAAAGTATTTTTTTCGTGTTGGCATTTAGATTTCGACAACTCTGATAAGCTTTTGGTTTGTCGAGCTATCTATAGCATCAGTTGTAGCTACATTTTGCATGTATGTACCCTTTAACTTTTTACAATACAGGGTGCACTTGATAGCAGAATGGGACCTAATGGAAGACTGAGCACTCAAGTATTTTGGTATTAACATTTAGATTTGTTTAACTCTGATAAGCTTTTAGTCAGTTCGGTTTCCTAATAGCGTAGCTGCTGTTGTGCTTCTAGAATAAGATGAAAGAACTTAGCATTCTCAAAGTATTTTGGTTTACCATTCATATTTATGCAACGATGATATGCTTTTAGTGGGTTTATTTTTTCTAGGTAATCTTACCTTCCTAGGATAAGGGTTCCTTTTGTCCAGCAAAATTTAAAGACACATAGATAATCTCCATGTTTTTACCTGATGGAATAGGGACGTACATGGATTTCTTATGTGTGTAATGTAGTGTTTGGTGAAGAATCTCAATAAGTAGAGCAACTTTCCATCGAGTTACTGGGTTAATCTACGCTCTTTTCTACAGATACCAGATTGAAAAGTTTATCAGTTAACACATAGCCCGGTCTGGTACAAGTCCATGACCTTGATACTAGCGGTAGAGAGGCTACCGGTTAGACCCTTAATATTTATTCCAGCTGTTTAGGTGACCAAGATGTGTTGCTACCTTACAACACCTATTTTATCTTCCTATGTTATATCTTAGCCATGTAGCTGAACTCCCAAAAGATTACCAGTTGTAATTTGTTGTGCTTGGACTGCAACCCCTCTTACTAATGACAGTTAAATTGATAAATTGCGAATAGTTACCGATTAGGCTAAGGAATTTCTATCTTTAGTCAGATTAAAATATTTAACTGAATTTGCTACAGAGAACTTTGCACTGCAAAGTACGTAAATAGTTCAGTTAGAGAACTCAAACTCTTTTCAGATTTGGGTGATAATTATATTTGTCCACCGAGTGGTGAGCTTGTAGTCAATAGTAGAGTGGTGCTTCAATGCTTTTGATTGCTACCTTTGCTGTTTCAACCACCTTGCCGAAGTTCAGCTCCAATCAAAGTGAGTAGCTGAATTGCTGATATTTGGATGATGCTGGTACATGCAGAGTTCTAAATTGTATATTGTTTGTACAACACACCCACAACATCCCAAAGCAGTTTGAATGCAATTTAAACCCCTGGCAGGGCAATGCTGAGTCTCATGCTTGAGAAGTTCAGGATTCCCAAAGCAGACTGTCGTGAATCGCTGAATATACGTGAGTTTTGTACTATCTCCTAAGATCTTGGTAGTCAGATATCCCCATAGCCTCGCCGGTTCTTGCAGTACTGATAAGTAAACCATGGTTGGAAATTTCATAGTTTGCAAACATGGTAATACTGTGCATGGCATGGATATTGGTTGCATATATCAAGTTTTTTGTTTTATTTGCAAAGAAAATTACTTGTAGGTTATGCACTTCCTTGTTGCATTCTTTATAAACCTTTCAAATCCACTATACTGTTGATGGAAAAAAACGAATTAATGTTACTCCCGTGTTGAATTCATTATAAACCTTTCAAATCCAATACTACTGATGGGAAAAATGAATTAATGTTATCACGTGACTACCATGTTGAGATGAGCAATACTTTTGTACAATTAATAATGTCCCAATTAATTGGATGTCTCTTATAGGAGTCTACTATGTTCCAACAATGACATACAGCTGCATAGTTTTTGTGGTTTCAGATAGCATGAAGCTATTATAGTCTGATTATGATAATTGCTTCTACAATATTGATAACAATACTGTTTGCTGAGGTTGTGATTCTACTGCAGGTATTTCATTGTTGGTGTTTCTTTCTACTATATTTGTTTGGTGGCTCATGTAGGTATGCCATTGTCTTGGGAACTTTCTACTGTATTTCTTTGATGTATATGCTTCCAGAGACTATTTTGTTCACTTACTACATGTTGGGTTTCCTTGCATGATAGAATATTGGTCTCTCAGTTTGTTCAGCTGCTTGCTTTTCTCTCTCGGTTCATGAACTTATTTCACGTTCGCAGTTTGCTTTTGCTCTTTTCATGATAGTTGGGACAATTTTGGCTGAACAAACGTAATGTCGCTACTCATTACCCGTGCATTAATTATTGCATTCAAATTCTATTCGCTCACAATACCGTTGGATATTTATAATTTTGCTTGTTCCATAGTTAGCTCTACAGTTACCAAGTTCACCCTTAATTGGACCCCCACAAAACTATGAGGGATTGTTGACCTCTAATATGTGCAAATCATCTTGATTGATGTAAATTGCAAGCAAATACTCAGCTATATATGTAGTGCATGCTAAGGTAACTACATGTGCAACACATTTTGTGTTCCAGCATCGACTATGCCTTTTTCTCTTGAATTTATATTACCTTACCTTACTATGGAATGCACATACTATTGCTCTCTGATTTTTTTCTAGCTTGGATATTGTGCTTAACATATGTAGTAGCAGACCCTCTCTTGCTTTCTTTCTAATTTTCCAATCTTTCGTTTTGGCTTTCCATCCGATTTTGTCCCGCACTTTATACATGCTTATTTCATCCTTATTTCTATGTGATGGATATGGCTGAACTATTTATACGCCGACTTTCATTCTTATTCTGACAGAATATGGCAGAGCTCCTATGGGCAATATTTGTCGTTGGTTGTGGATCACGCGGTTACAAGAATTCTGTTTTTTTAGATGCACACAAGAATTATGTTGGAAGTGGATTGTGGCAGAGAGGTGGCAAAGCTCAATGACACCCAGATGGATATTTTCATGTAGCTCAATTCTGGAGCTGAAATTTATTTTTTAGTGATGCATATGAGTTTATGTGGATTCCTAGACTGATAGTAACATTCTGGAGAGAATTTTTACCACAAATTACTACCAGTTCTCTCTTTTGATCGCCAGTTCTAGAACAAAGAGCTCTAGAAAGCTCAAATTCTGAAAGTTTGTGCGCTTCAACTGTCCAACATGCTTATATTTAACTGTGTAGCAACTGAATTTCTAATTGTGTAAATTTCTATTTTGGGCATCTACAAATAGAATGACATCAATATTCCAGAAGCTTTCATGTTAGATGTGCAATACATACATGCTGGTCATGTGGTGCAACAACGCCTTGTCGCCGGCGAGGCGAAGCTCGCCTATTCGTCTAGTATACTCTACACGCCACGCCCACGCGCGCTAGGTATGTACTGGGACGTCCTATATCGATGCCGTGTCGTGGTAGCCACAGTCCTGACCATGACCATCAGCCCAAGGCACGGCACGAAAGAGAATAGCCGTGCCGGGTTGGCCCGTTAGGCCCGCAAGCATGGACATCCTGATGAATTAACTTCAATATTTCGAAACATCTGTTTTTCAAATAAGTTATAATTCATTAAAAATTTCATAACTAAATTTCAAAAATTTCAAAAAATAAAGACAATACTTTTGGAATATATAAAATTTTGATAAGTAGAACAAAAATATTGAGAGGGTGTCATCAAAATATTGATAAAAAATAAATTTGAAATATGTTAAAAAATATTCATATTAGATCTCATTTGTAGAGTTAATTCTAAACAACACAGTGGTTCAAAGGGAATCGAAAACGGAGTTACGGTTAAGGAGAAAATTGTGTTTGAAATTTTGAAACCGCTTCCTTTCTCGAAAACTGTTTCAAAACCTGTTTGAACTTGTTTTATTTCCGCTGTAGTTATCAACTCTGATGTAATCCTAAAAGACTTCCTTTTGTTGTAAAATACTTGGCCTGCTGTTGTATTATCTCGTGTCTGCTTAAATAACACTTCGGGAACTTCAATCTGTGGGTCGGTCTGTCAGAGCTAGCATCAGAGTTGGTTCCAAGATAATACAACAATTAAGGCATTTCTTTTCAAAAACTATGGCGTCTTTGCGGTGAGGAATACGTTAGTATACTCGTGTAAGTGTAAGGATGTTGAGTCTGGTGGCAAGCCAACCCTAGGTTATGTTTGTTTAAATTATGCATCTACCGCATCTTCACACGCAGGTATGTGCATGGACCAAATGCGCGTAAATGTCGGTGTCCGACCATGCGGACGAGAATACATGTAACGGAGCCACAAAAGGTGTGTGCGCGGGCCGAATGCGTAACGTCATTTCCCATCCCTGGGGCGAGAACAAGGGTTTATTTTGGTTCGCTTCTTTTGAATTTGATGCACTATTTCTGAAATTGATTTTCTGCATATACGCTAACCCCGTTAGCTTAAGCCTTGAATTTAGATTGACTTACATGCGGGTCGCCACCATGTGTACCAATGCCGCTAAAGTGTCAGCGCCATTTTCTTTTGGTGAGGAACGGTGAGGGTTAAAATGAAAGTTGCATCATGAGCATGTCATAAATAACTGAACTAAAAGCTTGCCTTATCTCCTTTCTAATATTCTGGTCACCTTGGTTCAAAGTTTTGAAATAATCAAGAAGTTAAAATTTGAATTAAGGAGGGTTTAGAGCTCTAAGTTTTCTGATCATGCTCTAGTTCAGTTCTGTCCTTCAAATTTGCATATCTTTTGACCCGAGCGTCATTGTAAATTAAACGTATGACTAGCTTTGAAAAGATCTTGATTTTTTTTTACAAGATTT
Source organism: Puccinellia tenuiflora (assembly GCA_012064385.1). NCBI lineage: Eukaryota > Viridiplantae > Streptophyta > Magnoliopsida > Poales > Poaceae > Puccinellia > Puccinellia tenuiflora. The sequence continues at coordinate 77,709 of QRDG01000710.1, forward strand.
ATAGTCTGAGTTTGTCAAAATTCCTCCTCGAAATTGCTCAAATGTGTCAAACAAGCTGGACAGTTTATTCTGTTCATTCTGCAAGCATGTGCGACACTCGGTCTGATTCAAAAATCCATAACGTTATGCTCCCATTGATTTTAGAGGTGTTTAAATACTTTCTGGAAATCTTGGGGAGTGTTCTTCGTTTTCCAACTCCTGGCTATATTTCAAGACAGTATGAACAGCTTCCAAAAGTTGAAAGGATGGAAATCTGTTCACTCCTTTTTTAACATGGTCAGTTTAAAAAATTCATATCTTGAGTGCTGCACGTCATGGAAGATCCTATGAGTAACTGTCCGTAGACTCCTGACTGGTTTCTCTTGCTAGCTTGGGTTTTCCTTGGTTCTGTATGGAATTCTATACCTAATAATAAAAGTAATAAGACTTCCACGGTTTGATTTTGTACGTCATTCAAATTAACCCTTATGTTGTATAATATTATTCACCTATGTCATCCGTAAGTCATAAAGAACGATTCGATCCAAACGTTAAGGTTTCTCCGTTTTGATTTGGTTTAGGACGTCGCCCTCCCTTCGTTCGTTTCGGACGTCGCCCTGCCGTACTACGTGAACCAAAGCGTTTACGAGCCGAAAGTACAAAAAAAGTCCGGCTTTACATATCAGGCCCGGTCTCCGGACTACGCTCCGAAAAGGAGTCCCAAACCTATACGTAAGATCGACATATATACACGTAAAGTTTCTCTATGTAACTCGATTAGCGTAATCTTCATCTTTGCGTCGCGAATCGATGGACTTGTGAGAGTTTTTTCATCGAGGATCTGATCGAGATGATATATGTTTGTGGCGGCGTACCTTGTAACCAACCTCGGCTGCCATCGCGTGAAACCTAGGACCGTCGTCCTTGGTCGGGCACCTTGCAACTCGCATCTCATCGCCGGAACTGTGGTGGACGCCGCATCTGCTGGCGGTGCGCTTGCTTGTCATCGCCGCAAATTAAGTGGGGGCCGCACCCCTGCCGGCATGCTCTTGCTCGCTCACTGTCACCGGAAAGTGGAACTCCATGTCACCACCGCCGTCGGGTTGGAACGAATTTGCTCATCACCGTGCCATGTGCCGAGAGGGAGCTACAGAGCAAGCTGCTAATGCGCGTGTCAAGCCATCTCCGACCTCGAGACCCTCCGTCGGGATGAGATCGGCAGCATCGTCAGGAAGCGCGCGGTCATCGCCGTCCCACTACAAGATGCTCCAGCACGACGGCTCATCGATCGTTCGTCTTGTTGCGATGGAATTGATTCGTTTTCTTGTCATGCAGGAAGAAGAGCCGGTCATGCATGGCGCTATGGCGTTCTCGGCGCCCGCAGCCAGAGCTACCAGATCGTACATGGTGAGCGATGTGAGGTTTTGAGTGCAAGCTGCCAGGTACGTGAGTATCCCGTAGCGAAAAAACTAGGGTTTAGCTTTCCTCCGGGCGGCTCCGGCCACCGAGAGTTTTCAAGGCAATTTCAGCGATCGATTCGTGCTTCCTAGCAGTCGAGGTTTGGAGTAAGATCTCTGGGAACTTTCGACCAGCGGGAAACCATGGCGAGCGTGGGAGGATCAAGTCAGTTCCGATCTGAGAAGGAGGATGTTGGCGATCTACTAAAGAGATTGGATCTTCAGGAGGAAGGTGAAGGCGAGTTTGTTTGGGAGGAGGAGGCTGAGGCACCGGACATACAGGCAAAGTGGTTAGCCATAGCGAAGGTGCACACAAGCAAGGGATTCAGCCCATCGGCTTTGTATGCGGAGATGAGATCGGCATGGAATCCGGCAAAGCAGGTACGGTGGAGGAGAATTGAAGAGAATCTGTTCACGGTCCAATTTGACTGCCTGGCAGATTGGAACATGGCAATGCATGGAGGACCATGGTTATTCCGGAACCAGGCGGTGTTGATTTATGAGTATGATGGCTTCACAAATCCTAGCACCTTTATCTTGAGTAAAATCTCGGTATGGGCTCGTGTTCTTAAACTGCCTAATAATTATTTGAGAGAGGATGTGATTAAAGGTATGTGCCGGAACATGGGCGAAATTTCTGATGTCCAGATTCAATTCCAAGCGGGTTACGTGGGTGCTTTTGTCCGATTTTGTGTGAAGCTGGATATCAATAAGAAGCTAATTAGGTTTGCGCCAATTACTAGGGTAGGAAAGAAGGATTGGTACCAGATACAATATGAGAAACTTCTGATATTCTGTTGGGAGTGCGGCCTGTTGGGTCATTGGTACCAGGAATGTGGAACCGGTGAGCATGATTTATCAAAATTCGGTTGGGGAGATTTTATCCTTGCTGATGAAGGAAGGGGTAGAGGTGCTGGTCGTGGAACTGGGCGTGGTTTTGGAAGAGGCAGGGGAGGAGCTTGGACTGGCCGGGGGTATGGAAGAGGGATGAATTCTCATGATCATGAGGATGTAGAAAATAATCAGGAGTTGGATAATTTAGGGCATACCAGCTGGCATTTTAATGCAATACACCCAATGGGAACAAATCTGGGAACGACAATGGACAACAATGAAGGAATAAGGAAGGACGTAGTAATGTCAGAGGATGTCCCATCTGCAAGGAAAAGGCTAGCTGTGGATTCCAATATGGTGTTACAAGAAAAGGATGCATCTGTGGAGGCTATGGTTGTTTATAATAATCAATCTTTCGTGAACAATGTTGAGGAGCATTCGGAGAACGTTCTTGACAAGGAGCAAACCTCTGGATTAACCCCGCAAAAAAATTTGAATAAGAAGAAGCATAAAGGCGTGAATGGTTTGGCAGGCGCTTGTTTGGGTGATAATGATACTGATGCTGGATCGGCGGCTCCCCTCGAGGGTGACCGCCGGGCACAATGAAACTCTTAGCTCTGAACTGCCGGGGACTGGGGAGTGAACCGGCAGTTCGTTCTTTGCTGGATGTCTAGCGAAAGCATGACCCCGATGTTGTGTTTCTCTCGGAGACACATCTTGATACATATCCAGCGGAGTGTTTAAGGAGACGTATGAAGATGGATAAGAAATTTGTGTGCCCAAGTGATGGGAGAAAAGGTGGTCTTTTGTTATTGTGGAAAAAGGAAATAATAGTTGAACAATTAGAGCTGAATCCGATGTTTATTGATGTGAAAGTAAAGGAAAGGAATAATGATTGGCGGCTAACAGGATTTTATGGAGAATTCCGGTGGGAAAATAAATACAAAACCTGGGATAGGATGCGCCGGTTACATCAAAACCCCAATTTTCCTTGGTTGATGATCGGTGACCTTAATGAGATTCTGTATTTGCATGAAAAAGAAGGAGGGAACCGGAGACCTCATCAATACATGTTATCCTTTCAGAGTGCTATTGAGGACTGCAATCTAAGAGACATGGGGTACATAGGAGACCTATTCACATGGCGAAGAGGAAGGATTCGGGAGCGGCTGGATAGAGGTTTAATCAATGAAGAGTGGGCTCATCTATTCCCAAACGCGGCATTGGAAAATTTACCTTTTGCGCGATCAGATCATAGACCTTTGCTGGTTGACACAGATTACTACATAAATCTGGCCGTAGGTGGGAAGAATGGAAGACCCAAGCGCTTTGAAGCAAGATGGCTTAGAGAAGAAAAATTCTCAGATACGGTGAAGGAGGCATGGGACAGGGTCCGGTCTAATCAATCTTTGACCAATATACATGATAAGTTGGCAAGTATGCATGGGGAGTTTCATGATTGGGACCAGCGGGTCCTCAAAAAACCAAAAAAACGCCTGAGAAAGGCGCAGAGAGAGCTTGAAGAAGCTATGACAGGGCCAATGTCAGATGAAAATGAGGAGAAAAGAAAAGAATTAACTGAGCTGATTGAATATCTGCTGGAGTTAGAGGAAATTCAATGGATGCAGAGATCTCGGGCGAATTGGTTAAAAAGTGGAGACAGAAACACTTCTTTCTTTCATGCGTATGCATCGGCGAGAAGAAAAAAGAATTTTATAAAGAATCTAAAGGATGAGAATGGCACACTACTGGAAGGTACAGATGTACTAAATAATCATGTTGTTTCTTATTTTGCTAACCTGTTTACTTCCGAAGTGAACCATACAGATCATGTGGTGTTAGAAAAGGTTGCTTCTAAGGTAACTAATCCGATGAATGAAAGGCTTATGGCACCATATGATGCTGATGATGTACGGAAAGATGTGTTTAGCATTGGGGATTTAAAAGCCCCCGGTCCGGATGGGCTCCATGCGGTTTTCTTTAAAAAGTATTGGGGCTTATTGGGACCTGATATTACTCAAGAAGTTTTGTTTGCAATTAATTCTAGGCAGATTCCAGCTGATTGGAATGATACTACTATTGTGATGATTCCGAAGGTTGATTCCCCGGAGGTGGTCACGCAATTTCGGCCGATTAGTCTATGCAATGTCCTGTACAAGATTATCTCGAAAATGTTGGCGGTAAGACTGAAAAGTATTTTACCAGAAATTATTTCCCCCACTCAAAGTGCCTTTGTTCCATATGAGTGTGTGCATAAGATTAAGAACAAAAGATCGGGGCAGTATGGGCTTTGTGCGGTAAAACTTGATATGCATAAGGCATATGATAGAGTTGAGTGGGTGTTCCTGAGGAATATCATGGAGAAAATGGGTTTTCATACGCAGTGGATTGAGATGATAATGGCCTGTGTGAGTTCAGTCAGATATAATGTAAGATATAATTCTCAAGAGACAGAGAGGTTTATCCCTACAAGAGGTATTAGACAGGGAGATCCCCTTTCTCCCTATCTATTTTTACTTTGTGCAGAAGGTCTTTCCAGCATGTTGCAGTTTGAAGAAGAAGTTGGTGGTATTGAGGGAATTAAAGTGTGCAGGAATGCACCGTCAGTCTCACACCTTTTATTTGCTGACGATTCTTTAATTCTCATGAGAGCGGATGTGTTAAATGCAACTTCCTTACAGCAAGTGTTGGATCTCTACTGTGCAAATTCGGGGCAGATGGTGAGTTTGGCTAAGTCAAGTATTTTCTTTAGTCCAAATACTAATGTGGATACTAGAGCTGATATATGTCAAGAGTTACACATTGATACGGAAGCCCTTTCGGATAAATATTTGGGATTACCTGCTATGGTTGGAGCAGATCGGAGTGACTGCTTCAAACATTTTGTAGAAAGGATTAAGCAACGTCTAAAAGGATGGATGGAGAAGCAACTATCTTTGGGCGGTAAGGAAATTTTATTGAAGGTTGTTGCTCAATCAATTCCTGTTTTTGCAATGTCTGTTTTTAACCTACCGAAGGGGGTTTGTAAGGACATAACAGATGTGATTGCTCAATTTTGGTAGGGCGATGAGGAAGATGATAAGAAGATGCACGGTACTCGTGGTGGAAAATGTGTTATCCAAAGAGTGATGGAGGAATGGGTTTTAGAGATTTACATTCTTTTAACCTGGCTTTACTAGCTAAACAGTGCTGGAGGCTAATTACCAATCCGGACTCGTTGTGTGCTCGGATCTTAAAGGCGAAATATTACCCTAATGGAAGCATACTCCAGGCCGGCCCAAAAAATGGCTCTTCCTTTACATGGCAAAGTATAGTTGCAGGTATTGCAACTTTTAAAAGGGGATATATTTGGAGAATTGGTACCGGAGAACAAGTCAATATTTGGACTGATCCGTGGATGCCATCAAGCCCTGATAGGAGGATAATTACTCCACGTGCACAAACAGTTATCTCAAGGGCTAGTGATCTGATTGACCCATACACGGGAAGCTGGGATGAAGAACTGATTAAGGATATTTTTAATCCTATAGATGTTGAGAGGATCTTGAGAATTCCTTTAAGTTTTCAAGCTTTTGATGATTTTATAGCCTGGCACTTGAACAGAACGGGTATCTTTTCTGTGCGATCTGCGTACCATGCTGAATGGATACATACTTTTAGGAGGCATGCAAATTCTTCTCCGGGTCCTGGCCCATCCACAAATGCTACAGTTTGGAGAGTTCTGTGGAAACTTCAGATTCCACGTAAAGTTCAGGTATTTGGCTGGAGGGCGCTGCATGGAATTATTCCGCTAAAATGTATTCTTGCAGATAGGCATATTGGAACTTCTGGGGAGTGTCCGATCTGCCATTTAGCTGCGGAGGATGTGAAACACATTTTTTTCCAGTGTCGACCCGCGACTGAACTTTGGAGAAAGTTGGGTCTCTTGGAAAAAATAAATGCCATTGCCCAATACGAAAGATCGGGATCGGTTATTATTGAAGAAATACTTAACCAGGATGACTCTATTCTGGGTTTTATGCCAAGTGTGGGTTTCAAAGAGGTGTTGTTGATTGGCTGCTGGTACTTATGGTGGATTCGAAGACAGGTAACGCATAATGAACGAGTACCGCTTATTACAAGATGGCATATCTCTGTCCTGGCTATAGCAAGTAACCATAAAAAGGCTTCGAATCAGAGTCTCGCAAGCACTATCGAGAGATGGGCAAAACCTGATCCGAACTGGGTGAAACTAAATGTTGATGCTGCCTTTCATGAGGATGTGGGAGCTGGTGCTACAGGAGCTATTTTGCGTGACGATCGAGGGAATTTCATTGCAGCTCAATGTCTATATGTAGAAAGGGGTGCGGATATTATTTCTATGGAGGCAAGAGCAATGAGGGATGGATTGATCCTTGCTAACTCTCTAGGCTTTCATAACATTCAAGCAGAGACGGATTCTGTGGACGTGAGTAACTTTTGTACTGGCCAAAATCAATGGTGGGACTCGGCGGCGGCAATTTTTGCAGAGTGTGTGGATTTATTTTCAATGATAGGGAACGTCAAGGTTAAGCATTGTCCTCGATCAGCAAATGGGGTGGCCCATGATTTAGCAAGGCATTCTTTCATTAGCAAGCTTTCCTGTAATTGGGTCGATGAACCCCCTAGTTTTATTCTTGACAATCTTGTAAACGATGTAACTATAACTGTCTAAAGGGCGCAAGTTTCAGACGCACTCTTTTCCTTCCAGGGTACCTAAGGGGGCTGGAAGGTTTTTAATGAGCCGGCTTGCGTTCCTAATATATTGGAGGTGTTAAAGTTTCAAAAAAAAATGCATCTACCGCATCTTCACATGCAGGTATGTGCATGGGCCAAATGCGCATAAATGTCGGTGTCCGACCATGCGGACGAGAATACATGTAACGGAGCCACAAAGGTGTGTGCGCGGGCCGAATGCGTAACGTCATTTCCCATCCCTGGGGCGAGAACAAGGGTTTATTTTGGTTCACTTCTTTTGAATTTGATGCACTATTTCTGAAATTGATTTTCTGCAGATACGCTAACCCCGTTAGCTTAAGCCTTGAATTTACACTAATAGAAAACAGGCCTTTCGCCCGGGCCTCTAGTCGCGGACGTGTCTCAACCCACGACTAAAGGTCCGGCCACGTTGCCCCGAAATCGGCGGCTCATTTGTCCCGGTTCGTTAGGACCCTTTTGTCCCGGCTTGAGATACAAACCGGGACAAAAGGGGTCTGCGGCCCGCTGCGAGCAGGTGCCCCCCTTTTGTCCCGGTTCGTGTCTCGAACCGGGACAAAAGGTCTGGCCCTATATATATGCAGCCCCTCTTCCACCTCTCTTGTTTTTTTTCCTGGTGGGAGGTGGTGTAGATTTGTGCTAGTTTTTTTTTTCTACATATGCACTAGAGGTGTTCGGTGAAATGCCTGTTAGAGCGATGCCACTTGAGTTCACACAAGACAAACATGATATGAGGTGCCCGAGTCACAATTAAGCTTTCTCCTCTTTGTTTCCAAGTTTCCTAAAAGGTTAGCAACTACTTTCTCGTTTAGACCACCATGGACTACCCTGGTACGGAAGAGAATAAAAGGCCCATCTGTCATCAGGCCCAGGAAGGAGGCCCCGAAGAAAGATTCAGAGATATTAGGTCGGCAGGCCCAGATGTAAACCTAGTCGGTAACGGACCCGAGACCCAGTCCCACTATTTAAGGACTGGGAGGGCCGCCGACCTAGGGTACGTTCATACTCACCGCCAGAAACCCTAGCGAGATCGAATCCCACGATCTCGCCATTGTAACCCATCTGTAAGCTCATCATCATCAATACCAGACAAGCAAGACGTAGGGCTTTTACCTTCGGGGGCCTGAACCTGGGTAAATCTCTCTTGTCAGCCGACGAATCCACCAGTACCACCATCTTCTTCTCCTATTCTCTCAACCCGAGGATGTCATCCGAGGGATTTGGCGTGGTAACCCCACGTCAATTGGCGCCGTCTATGGGTAAGACTGGTGCTGGATCTACGGGTTCGGCGGCTTCATCAGTGACCATCGGTGACTCGCCGGATCTGCAACAGCCGATCCACTTCGGCTCCCTGGGTTTTCACCCGCACTCGCCGGTTGCGCAATCGGCCTTCGAGGACCTGCAAACTGGCGTGGAGACGAGCTTTGGCAAGCTGCGCTTCTACGTCAACAAGTGGGGCACGCTCCGTCTCACGGACGCACCTCCTTCTGCATTGGAGGAACCCGCCGCTTCATCGACTTCATCGGCGGAAGTCGCAACTTCATCGACTGCATTGGTGGACATCCTGTCACCCCGCGCAGATTTCACGGAGGGAACGCTTGACGAACCTGCATCACCTTTGGTCGCAGCACCGCGATCTACATCGCCAACCATCGACTTCGCGCGCATGACCGAGATGCCGATCGTGCCATACATCTCATCTACTCCGTTAAGCCCTGCGTACTCCACCAGCGGAGCCTCGGCACCCTTCGAGTCTGCCTCTAGTGTCGACTCCGACGATCAGACGTCGTATATCTCGTCGATCGAGGTATACATGACGGTGTCTGCAGGAGGAGGAGCATCAGGACCCGGGGAAACGGCCGCGGCAGGAGCCGCAGCTGCCGCCGCCGCCGCCGCAAGGACGGCAGCCGCAAACAGGGAGACCGGAGTGAACGCTCCGCCTAACAGGGGCGAACAACCGAACTACCCATACGTCGTCACCCTGCAGAACGGGCGGACGCAGCTTCACATCAACCAGGCTATGGGTGAAAAAGCAATCAAGGCTGTAGCAGATGGCCAACCGGCAGCCGACGCCACACCAGAAGACCTGGCGTGCTACCAGTACCTGTTGTGGCAAGAAAGCCTCAAGTTGGAAGCCACGAGGGCGGAGCTGGTGGAGCGCGGAAGGCAGGCCAGCATATCGAGTGCGCGGCGGGCAGGTCTGTCCGTCCAATCTTCAGGGCGATCCCGTGACCCCCAAGCACAGCCTCGGTACTTGCGGATACCAGAGGCAGATCGGAACAACGTCACCCATAATTTGGAGGCGTCCTTCATGTCTGTGGACGAGCAGGGAATCCATATCCCCAAGACTGCTTCCGGTGTCCTAATGTCGGTGGACACATACCTGCAGGCTACACAGCCGCCAGAGAGCGATCCGCGGGCAGCCCTGCATCGCCAACAAATCAAGTTCCTCAGCACAATGGGGACGACATTGGTACCTGAGGAGCCACAACCAGCTGCAATCATAGCAGCTGGCAACAACACGGTTAATCGCCGCCAGTCAAGCCCACGGCGGGAGACAAGAACTCGAGAATCGGGCGACCGTACCCGAGATCGAGAAAACCGCATCACACGCGGCAACAATGAGCGAGCATCTCCAGAAGAAGACAATCGCGTCACCCGCGACCGGCGAAACCGAGGTAATCGCAGGTACGAGGGACGCTACCAACTCACCGAGGGCGAAGATGCGCGCAATGCCATCACGCATAACAAGGTCACCAGGAACCGCTCTAGGCGAGCAGTTCAAAGGAAGAAAGCGACAGCTCGTCATCCGATGACGACTTCGAGCCCTGCGGCGCACTATGCTTCAGTCGACGCATCCGGGAGACCAGAATGCCGAAAGGATTCAGGCTAACCTCGGAAACCCCGAAGTATGATGGCTTGCAAGAACCGTCCGCCTGGCTGGAGGACTACCTGACGGCGGTAACCTGCCAAAGAGGATCGACGTCTACTGCCATGCAGTACATACAACTCATGCTCTCGGGATCGGCTCGAGCCTGGCTTAAGAGCCTACCGAGAGGCGCATACACCTGCTGGGAAGACTTCAAAGAGGACTTCGTCCACAACTTCATCGGCACGTACAAGAGACCCGCCTCATTCGAGGAACTGCGAGCCTGCAAGCAGCGTGAAGATGAGACATTGCGCGAGTACATCCAGCGTTGGACTCTCCTCCGCAACGCGACGGAGAAGATATCGGAAGACAACGCCATATACGCGTTCACCCGAGGAGTCTATCGGGTCGAGCTCCGGGAGACCTTTGGTCGAGTGAAGCCCAAAACCATCGCCCACCTCATGCAGATAGCCAATGAGTGGGCGGATGGCGAAGATTCCATACGCAACGAGCGCGCCGGCACACCTGGCGTCAACGGCGATCAAGGCTCTTGGAGTCGCCGTAACAGCGACCGCCGTCGCAAGAGGAAGTCGCGTGTCTACGAGGACACGGAGGGCATGGAACTCGTGGCGGCAGGCTTTCCTGACAGCCATGAGCAAAGAAACCGTGACGACAGTCGCTATGAGCATGATAGTCGAACAGCCGGTTACAAGAGCAGCAAGGAAGTCAAGCGCGAATGGCGACCGCGAGAGTCACGAGGTGGTCGAGCTCCACGGCCTCCCCCAACGCTCCATGACGCGTGTCGATTCCACATGTTCAGGGATGAGAACGGTGTTCTCACGTCCAAGCACCTCCTCAAGGACTGCGAAAAGTTTCAGGACCTCCATGCGCAGTACGCACAGCTCCTTTTGCAGTAGCAACATCAAGCGCAGGGGGTACCGGGAGCATTGGCTGTGGGAGCACCGCACGCTCCACCATTGCCTCCGGGACACATGGCGGGTGCGGTCCAGTACCAGCCACGGATAGAAGAGCCAAGATCTGATGGAGATGCTTATCCAAAACCTGTGGGTCGCATGTTCATGATCCAGAAAGGACGTCCCTCAAATCGGGACCAAAAGCTCATAACAAGGCAGGTCCACCTTGCCGTCAAATCACCACCCGCGGTACCAGAGTACCTCGACTGGTCACAGGCCAGCATAACATTCTCCAGGGACGATCATCCACCTCGAGTCCCGCGGCCGGGCCACGCATCCCTCGTTTTGGATGCGCAGATAGGAGGCTTCGCTATGAGCCGTGTGTTCATGGATGGTGGCAGCAGAATCAATATCATGTTCGCTGACACGCTGCGTGGAATGAACATACTGATGACAAGCCTGGCTCCCTCCGTCAACACCTTCCACGGCATAGTACCAGGGAGACCAGTCTATCCCTTGGGAACAATCTCACTCGATGTGATCTTCGGCGAGCCAGCTAACTTCCGGAAGGAGAGGATAGAGTTCGAGGTGGTTGACTGGAAGTCGTAGTACCATGTCATCCTGGGGCGACCAGCGTTCGCACGGTTCATGGCGGTGCCGCACTATGCCTATCTGAAGCTGAAGATGCCGGGGCCCTACGGGACAATCACCGTCAGCGGAAACTTCGAGCGATCCGACGAGTGCGATCGCAAGTTCAACACGATCTCTGAGTCATTCGGGGCGCTCACCAACGACCGCACCCTCTTTCCCGAGGGCAAACAATCAGCGTCAGGCTCTGCCTTTAACGCGACAAACGACACAAGGGAGCATCAGGTGCACCCGATGGACCCTAAGAAGACGGTCCTCATATCGACGATCTTGCCTTCCGCATAGGAAGGCGTGCTCGTCAAGTTCCTACGTGAGAACTGGGAGATTTTCGCCTGGTGTCCAGCCGACATGCCAGGCATACCCAGGGAATTCGCCGAGCACGCTCTCCAGATCCTACCCAATGCGAGGCCCGTCAAGCAAACGATGCGCCGCTTTGCGGAGCCGAAGCGCCTCGCCATTGGGCAAGAAATCGATAGGCTCCTGGCAGCCAACTTCATCCGGGAGATCAAGAAGTCTGAATGGGTCGCAAACCCAGTCCTGGTGCCAAAGAAGAACACAGACATACTATGCATGTGTGTCGACTTCACTTCGTTAAACAAGTGTTGTCCAAAAGATCATTTTCCACTGCCTCGAATTGACCAGATTGTCGACTCGACTGCAGGCTGTGCACGCCTCTGCTTCCTGGATGCCTATTCAGGCTATAACCAGATCAGGATGAAGAAAGAAGACGAAGAGAAAACAGCATTCATCACACCCTTTGGTGTCTACTGCTACACAACGATGCCCTTCGGGCTGAAGAACGCGGGTGCCACATACCAGCGTATGATGCAGAACTGCCTCAAGAAGCAAATCGGACGCAATGTCCAGGTGTACATTGACGACATCATCATCAAAACCAAGGAGGAGGTAACACTCCTTGACGACCTCCGCGAAACATTCGCCGCACTGAAGGAGTACAGCATCAAGCTGAACCCTACTAAGTGCGTGTTCGGTGTGCCAGCCGGGCAACTACTCGGCTACCTCGTATCTGCGCGAGGCATTGAAGCAAACCCGGAGAAAATACAGGCGCTCCTGAAGATGCCGACACCGTCGAAGCTCAGGGATGTGCAGCAGCTCTCTGGAAGGATAGCGGCACTCAGCCGATTCATCAGCAGGCTTGGGGAGAAAGCTCTCCCGTTCTACCAACTGATGAAGAAGACAGACCGCTTCGAGTGGACCGAAGAAGCCCAAGCCGCCTTCGTCGACCTCAAGCGCACCCTGTCAACACCACCAGTCTTGGTGGCACCACGCGAAAAGGAGCCGATGTATCTCTATATAGCGGCCACAAACAGGGTAGTCAATACGGTGCTGGTAGTCGAGCGGGCTGAAGAAGGAAAAGCTCATGGCGTGCAGAGACCGATATACTACCTCAGCGAGGTGCTGTCTCAGTCGAAGCAGAGATACCCGCACTATCAGAAGCTGGCGTATGTGAAAGTGCATGGTTGACCCATTAATATGGATCTCGTCTATGAGTATAGTGCTAGTCTCGGATCGACTCGCTAGCACACTCATTACAAATGAAATATCAAGGCACAATGCGTCTTTATTACATCGAAATGATCCAGAATATAAAGAATCCTTACATCCTTGCATAGCATTGATGCTAGCTCAAAAATAACTTTATTGAATAAAAGCACACAGCGGAAAATAAACGATAATGAAGCTCCAATCAACTCGTGCCACAGGCGTACGTGCCGGTTGTAGCTTCAAGACCTACGTAATATCGTACCTGCAATAGTGCAATTGCAGCTGTTCGCGAATACGGTCAGTACATTGGGATTTGTACTGTCAAGTGAGCAAGTTATTAATTACACTCTAGTCTACCTAGCAACTACATGCAATTTGGGCTAGGTGGACTTGAAGGCTCTTTGCATAAAAGCAATTTTATCCTATCAATTTGATAAACAATTTTACAACAAAGATAAACAATCATTGGACACCGATAGATACCAGTGCTCCTACCCTTTGGTTCACCCATCATATTTTAATTACAGAAATTGGAATGAGTGAGAACTCTTGTAGGATCTAGTCTAGTTGGCTCAAATTGTCCGTAACCGGGGACGCGGCTAAGTACTTAGGTTTAAACTCTCGAGAGTGTTGTACACTTTACCCGTAGAATGCATTTAACCCCATTTACCACGACACCCAATTTGTATCGCAGTTGGGAGAGAAACACACCGAAACCTTTGGGAAGCGATCCTTGAGTCCTCCCCGCACCCTGTTCAAACCTACTACGCTACATCTGCTGGTCACGGTAGGTACAAGAACCACAACTTACTTGGTTAAGTCAACGCCCATATCATTGTTGACCTACGGCTGTACTCGTAAGCTACTAAACAAGACTCCACATTTATTCTCAGGAACCTGGGTGGCCATTCACAAGTGCACCTACTCAGATACTACGGACCTGAGCAGCCACTCAACTATTCCCACCAATACCGACCAGTTACCACCCAGATATCAAATTAAATTAGTGTTGTTTTATTAGATTTTGCAAAAGAAACATCTAAGTCTTCAACATCAATCTCATATTGTGATCCCACAACCACGTCTAAGCAACTAAGCAAATTTTAACGGTGGTATCATGGTGGAACTAATCTACAAGGATACATATGGTAACTCACTTGGGGTTTAGTGAATCACCTAGTAGCATAGCATACAATTCAACTCCTACACATGCATATCTACAAAAATAGGACTAGATGCATAGTAGGAAAATAATAGGAGGTATGGTTGCATCACTTGCCTTAATCCTCGTAGGGGTTCACACAGTCCTCACAGTTGCAACAACAGTCGCAAGCGTCGTTGTCTACACGATAACACGTTCACAACAATAAGAAACAAAGCAAACATACACATATGCATGCATGACATGTTAATTGGGCACAAAACATTAACTTTAGTTCTCTGGATTATATGATGCATGAGAAATATTTTTAATGCAACAATCCAAGTTAAGATCGAGTTAAAGTTGAATAAAGGTTAAACATGGATCTACAACTAAATAAATTCCGAAAACTAGATCACAAAATTTAAGTTTAAAGTTCTCTGGACAGAGGATTTAATTTTGAGACTTTTAGCCGAAGGAATTAAATCAATTAGATCTATAGATAAAAAGTTATTAACAAAATACCAATTAACAAGATTTAGAAAATACGGTACATAAAAATAATTTAGAAGTTAAATATTATTTTAGATCTGGATAGATATTATTTTTCTACGAATTTTGGTATAAAGATCATAATTTTCCGAGTTACGGTTAAAGAGATATGAATTTTGCAAGATTTGGAAATCTCCTGGAATTTTAATTCGGGTTAAACGGAAAAGATTCCGTGGGGGGCTAACCAGGGCTGACGTCAGCTGACGTCAGCGTACCGGTTCGGGGCGGCTAGATCTAATCTAGACCGTCCGATGTAGATCGGACGGCCGAGAGCAGATCGGCGCGGGGCGGCGGTTTTCCTCACCGGAAAACGGACGACGACGGCGACGGCTCCTCGGGTGGTGGACGGCGGCGGCCCTCCGGTGGTCCTCCGGCCTCGGCGTGGTCGGCTACGGGAGCAGCTCCTCGCAGCGGTCGTCCTCGTGGCTTCGGCTCCTCCTCCCGAGGCTCCAAGCGGAGGCGGTGGAAGCTCCCGGTGCTCCGATCAAAGGCGGCGGCGGCGCGACTTCGAGCTCGGAAACGAGCTCGATTTCAAGGGCTAAACCTCAAATTTTTTTAGGGTTTCGGTGGAGCTCGGGGTGAGGTATTTATAGGCGATTTTTGCTTGCGAAACGGGGCACGAATCGGGACGGATTCGTTGGGATTTTGCACCGGGACGTTGAATTCGTGATGAACACGGATTCCGGCCGGTTCTAGAAGAACCTGACAGGTGGGACCCACCTGTCAGCGGCGGAAAAGAAAATAAGAAAAGAAAAGAAAGGAAACGGGCCGGCCTTGGCCCGGTGCGGCTGCGCGCGCGGTGAGTTAGTGGGCTGCGGCCCACTAGCTCGCCCGAAACGTTTTTTTTTCTTTTCCTTTTATCTTTTTCAGAAAACTGTTTTTCAAATAACTTTTGATTTAGGACTCCGAATTGGGTCAAACCAATTTTGAAAATTTTATAAAATTGCCCTCTGTCATATTTGACTATAAAAGGGTGCTTTTGCACAAATCCACAAGCATATATATATAGCTTGTTGAATTTTGATTAAATCAAGATAGGGTTTTAGAGTTTAAATCTTTTGGGAAAAGATGCAAACAAGCAAATGCAAATTTTTCAAATGATGCCATGATGAAATGCATATGCTCTAAATGCAAAACATCCAAATAAAAGATTGGGATGTTACAGACTAACCCCCTTAAGATGATTCTCGTCCTCGAGAATCGGTTTGGTCAGCAAAAAGGTGAGGGTGGTCTTCTCGAAGATCATCTTCTCGCTCCCATGTGGCTTCCTCTTCCGTGTGATGATTCCACTGGACTTTGCAGAACTTGATCGTCTTGGTGCGAGTAATTCTTTCTGCTGTCTCTAGAATCTTGACTGGCTTCTCCTCATATGTGAGATCACTCTCCAATTGGACCTCCTCGAGCGGTACTGTATCCCTCAATGGTGTATCTGCCATCTCTGGGTGACACTTCTTCAGCTGGGACACATGGAACACATTGTGCACATTGGACAAGACTTCTGGTAGCTCTAGCTGGTAGGCTACTTCTCCCTTGCGTGCCAGAATCTTGTATGGTCCAATAAACCTCGGTGCTAGCTTCCCTTTGATGCCAAAACGCTTAACACCACGTAGTGGTGAAACACGAAGATAAGCTCTATCTCCAACCTCGTACGTGATCTCTCTACGCTTCGAATCTGCATAGCTCTTCTGCCTTGATTGTGCTATCTTGAGCCTATCTCGAATTAGTCTGACCTTCTCCTCAGCATCCTTGATAATGTCAGGCCCGAACAGACTACGCTCTCCTACTCCACTCCACAGTAGTGGGGTCCTGCACTTTCTACCATATAGTGCTTCAAATGGTGACATTCCCGTGCTAGCTTGATATCCATTGTTGTATGAGAACTCGGCATAGGGTAGGTTCTCATCCCAACTTGATCCATAGTCTAGAGCACAAGCTCTCAGCATATCCTCCAGTATCTGATTGACTCTCTCAGTCTGTCCATCTGTCTGTGGATGAAAAGCTGTACTGAACTCCAATCTAGTTCCCAATGATTGATGTAGTTGACGCCAGAAGTGAGATGTGAACTGTGTTCCCCTATCCGACACAATTCCCTTGGGAACTCCATGCAAACTGACAATCCTGCTCATGTAGAGCTGGGCTAGCTTGGCGCTGGTGTAGGTGGTCTTCACTGGTATGAAATGTGCGACCTTGGTCAAATGATCGACCACTACCCAAATAGAATCATAACCTGATTTAGTCCTTGGTAATCCTGTGATAAAATCCATACCAATCTTGTCCCACTTCCAGTCGGGTATCGGCATGGGTTGTAGCATCCCTGCTGGCTTCTGGTGCTCGGCCTTCACCCTGCTACACACATCACATTTAGCGATATACTCGGCGATATCCCGCTTCATATTGGGCCACCAGAACCTCTCCTTCAGATCCATATACATCTTCGTGTTGCCTGGATGGATGGAGTATGGTGAATCATGTGCCTCCTGAAATATCAGCTTCCTAATTTCCGGATCCTTTGGCACACAAATACGGTCCCCAAACCATATTGTTCCTTGCTCATCTTCCTGGAATTCTTCAGCTTTGCCTTCTTTCATACTTCCTTTTATTTTTGCTATTTCCTCGTCTCCATTCTGGGCCTCTCTAATTCTGTTCACTAGAACTGGTTCTACCTCCAGTGTTGCCACATAACCCTCGGGTACTAACTCCAATCTGAGACGCTTAAACTGCTCACACAGATCTGGTGGTAATTCTCCTGTTGAAATCCCATTTGCATACACCTTACGGCTTAATGCATCTGCTACAACGTTGGCTTTCCCGGGGTGGTATTGGAGATTCATGTCGTAATCCTTTATTAACTCTAACCATCTCCTTTGCCTCATGTTCAATTCCTTCTGAGTAAAAATATATTTCAAGCTCTTATGATCAGTGAACACCTCACAATGTTTGCCCATGAGGTAATGTCTCCATGTTTTGAGTGCATGGACGACCGATGCAAGCTCTAAATCATGTGTGGGATAATTTCTTTCATGATTTTTGAGTTGCCTTGATGCGTAGGATACTACCCTTCCATCCTGCATCAACACACTTCCAAGTCCTTGGCGAGAGGCGTCGCAATAAACTTGGAAATCCTTCTGAAGATCCGGCAGACACAGAACTGGTGCTGTCACTAACCGTTGCTTCAACTCTTGGAAACTATCTTCGCACTCCTTGGTCCAAGCAAATTTCTTCTCCTTCTTTAGCAACTCCGTCATTGGCTTCGCAATCTTGGAGAAGTTCTCAATGAACCTCCGATAGTATCCCGCCAGTCCTAGGAAACTCCGGATATCCTTTGCTGACTTTGGTGACTCCCATTCGGTCACAGCTGACACCTTGGCTGGATCCACTGCAATGCCTTCCGCTGACACTATGTGTCCTAGGAATCCCACAGTGTTTAGCCAGAACTCACACTTGCTAAATTTAGCATATAACTTGTGTTCCCTGAGCTTCTCCAATATCTGGCGCAAGTGTCCTTCATGCTCCTCTTCATTCTTGGAGTACACAAGGATGTCATCGATGAATACCACTACGAACTTATCCAAGAACTCCATGAAGACATTGTTCATCATGGTCATGAAGTATGCCGGCGCATTGGTTAGTCCAAAAGACATAACCGTGTACTCATATAGACCATACCTCATGGTGAAGGCGGTCTTAGGGATATCCTCTTTTCTAATCTCCAGCTGGTGGTATCCCGATCGAAGATCGATCTTGGAGAATACCCTAGCTCCCTTCAAGTGGTCAAACAAGTCATTGATGTTGGGGAGTGGGTACTTGTTCTTTATCGTCACCTCATTAAGTGAACGATAATCCATAACTAAACGTTGAGTTCTGTCCTTCTTCTCTACCCACAAAACAGGTGCACCCCAAGGTGATGAACTGCGCTGAATAAATCCTTTATCCAGCTGCTCCTTGAGTTGCTTCTTTAGTTCCTTTAACTCGTCAACATCCATCTTGTAAGGTCTCTTGGCTATAGGTCCTGCTCCCGGTATCAAGTCGATGATGAACTCGATATCCCTATCAGGTGGCATACCTGGTAATTCCTCCGGAAACACGTCCGGGTATTCTCTCACTATACGCACATCCTCTATGCTAACCCCCTTAAGAGAATTTAACTTGACCTCTCCGAGATTCAGTTTAGACTTGTATCTAATCCTCTTGTTCTCTGGGGTAGTGAGTGTAATGGCCCTTTGTGCGCAATCGATCTGACCCTCATACTTAGTCATCCAGTCCATGCCTAGTATTACATCTAAGCCTTGGGATTCTAATATGATAAGATCTGTGGGGAATCTATAAGCTCCAATCTCTAGGGTCAAATTACGGCATATAGCCTTTGCAACCATTTCTCCTCCGGGTGAGCTTACTCTAATCGCTCCCCTAAGCATCTCAGATGCTAGCATACTCTTTCCCACAAATGCCCTCGATATGAATGAATGTGATGCACCAGTATCAAAAAGAACTAGAGCGGTGCATGAATTAATCAAGAGCTTACCCATCACCAGGTCGGGTTCGTCATAGACTTCCTCCACGTTCATATGATTAGCAGTGGCCTTCTGGAATGGGTTGGGCTTGGCTCCTTCTTCAGGCTTCTTCTCAGTGCAATCAGTTGAGTAATGCCCCATCTTCTTGCATCTGTAGCACTGCACCTGACTGAGGTCCTTCTTGTGTGCCGGGTTGTGGTTGCGTCCATTGCCACCATTGTGGTGATTGTTGCCTCTATGACCATTATGATTGTGGCCATTTCCTCCATTGTGCTGGTGTCCATTTCCTCCACGATGGTTATTGCCCCCATGCTTGTTATGGTTGGATCCTCCATGATCATCATAACGAACCTTCTGATGGAGTCCCGAACTGTGGCCATCATGGTTGTACTTCCTCTTGCGGCTCTCTGCCTGCTTCTGCTTGCCCTCAAGAATGATAGCTTTGTCGATGAGTGCCTGGTAGTTTGGAATGTGAACTACCGACAGTTGGACAGCCAGCTCATCGTT
Source organism: Puccinellia tenuiflora (assembly GCA_012064385.1). NCBI lineage: Eukaryota > Viridiplantae > Streptophyta > Magnoliopsida > Poales > Poaceae > Puccinellia > Puccinellia tenuiflora. Next base: position 97,361 of record QRDG01000710.1, read on the forward strand.
CAGCCCATCGAGGAATCTCTCACGCCTCTTGAGATCAGTGTCCACATCTTCTGGTGCATAGCGGGCTAAATTCCCAAACTCATCAATGTACTCCTTCACAGTGTGGTTGCCCTGTCGCAGATTACGGAACTCCCTCCTTTTCAGACTCACAATGCCTGATGAGACATGAGCATTGCGGAATCCTTCTTCAAACATCGCCCAAGTGACAGTGTCTATTGGGTGAGTGATCTGGAAGTTGTCCCACCATGATGCAGCTGGTCCTTCAAGCAAATGGGCTGCAAACCTCACTTTCTCAGCCTCATTGCACCCCATGGTTACTAGGTCCTTATTCACAGAGCGCAGCCAATCAAGTGCTGCCATTGGCTCAGGTGCACTGGAAAACTTCTTAGGCCTCAGTCTCAGGAACCTAGTGAGCATATCCACTTGAGGCGGTGGAGGTGGTGGTGGCGGTGGGTTGTTGTTGTTGTTGTTGTTGTTGTTGGCATTGGCGGCTATGAACTGCGTCATCACTTGCATGAGCTGAGTCATCACTTGCTGCATGTCGTTGTTCCCGGTGTTGTTGTTCTCGGGGTTGCGACGGGGAGGCATCTATGGTTGGGAAAAGACAAGTTTTAGATAGATAGGACTAGGGAAATAACTACCCATACCTTTTATGATCAAGCAACACTTAGCAAGCATCCAAATATCAAACCAAACACTTTAAATTACTTTTCCAAAATAGGGTCTAAAAACCTGCGAAAATAATAAAATTCAAACTTGAGAAAACAAAGGAAAGCTCTCAACTAATGTTGCCATACCACACGTTTTGGTATGATCAACACCTAACACGCTAAAACGATTCCCTAACGAAGTCTATATGGTGTCTCATCTAACTAATTCCTCGCGCGCTTCTTGACTGGAGTGTAGTCCTCATCATTAGTGGTATCCTCATCTACGTCCTCTACGATCACCTCGTCTTCAGGTTCTCCACTTCATCTCCCGAGTGGTGTGGTACTCGTTCCTCGGGGTCTTCTTCCTCACTCTCCTCTTCTTCATCTATCAGCGGCGGTGGTGGTGGTGGCGCTTCGAGCTCCGCCACTCTCTTCTTCAGGTTGTCGNTATTCAATTTATTTATTTATGCCCATAAGTGTTTCCCTTTTTCAGACAAGCGGTGTTCCTTATAATATTTCTGTTGTTCCTCTGTGAACCCACCTTGCCAATAAGATCTAGTCTCATAGAAAGTAACCATTGATAGAAAGTAAAGAACAAGACATAATAACAGGACAAAACCGAAATAAACTAGGTGCTGGAATTTTTAAATTTTTTGTGTTTTTCAGTTTTAGAGCAAACAAAAGGCAAAACAAGACTAACAAAAAATAAACTAAGCAAGACAATAACAAAGTAAAGTGAAAGGATGTGTGAAACTCCCCTAGCTGAAGCTTCCAAGTCCCCGGCAACGACGCCAGAAAAAGAGCTTGATGACGTGGATCACACGTTCGCTGGGAGACCCCAAGAGGAAGGTATGATACAGCAAAGAAGCAGTTTCCCTTGATTACAAAACCAAGGTTGTCAGATCCAGTAGGACTTGGAGAAGGCTTAGCGAGGTGTCAATCTACTCTGGCGCTTGTAGATTAACGCGGACCTGCACACAATCACAAACAAGTACTTTGCCCCAACGAAAACAGAGAGGTTGTTAATCTCTCCGGCTTGCTGAACACAAAGGATTAAATGTGTGGATGTAAAATATGATGAGAGTGAAATAGGACCAGCGAGCAAATGATGATGAAAAGCTATGAAAACGGTTGTAAGCAATGTAGGAAAATAGGACCGGGATCCACAGTTCACTAGAGGTGTATCTCCAAAAGATATACATGATGGGTGAACAAATTACAGCATGGCAATTGACAGAATTGTGGTCGCACAACAAGTCTATCATAAAACAATATAGTTCACCGTTTCATCTAATATGGACATTACGTCAAAATACATAGACCGTCTTCTTACTGCATCTATGACTAATAATCCACCTTGGGATCGCTATCCAGCATGTCACCCAAAAGTATTAAGTTGCAAGCAACAGATCATTGCAATAAGTAAAGTGCATAATGTAAGTAATGTAAATAACACAAGGAAATCACACCGCTGTTTTCTCCCTAGTGGCAACAGCACATCTCTCATCTTAATCGTTTCTGTCAGCCCGAGCTCAGATAAGAGAGACATGAACCCACTATCTAGCATAAATACTCTCTCATACAACACTAATAATTAGTTGGCCAAAGCATCCACTAGCATCGGAGAGCATGCAAGATCATAGATAAAACACAACACATAGATGAACAAAAGCAATGACTTCCACAATTCATCGGATCCATGCAAACACAATCATGTAGCAGTTACAGATAATATGATCTTGATCATGATAGGCAGCTCACAAGATCTAAGCAATGGAGTACAAGGAGGAGAGACAACCATCTAGCTACTGCTATAGATCCGTAGTCCCGTGGGGGACTACTCACACATCTCTCCGGAGGCAGGCATGATGGTGTAGATGCCTCCGGTGTCGATTCCCCTCTCCGGTAGGGTGCCGGGAAGAGCTGCAGAACCCTTCCGAACTAGGGTTGGAGATGGCGGCGGCCTCGGACGTCTTTTGGAAATATGATATTGTGTCCTAGGGTTTTTGCGTCAAGGGGGATTTTATAGGTGAAGAGGCGACGCGAGGAGGCGAAGGAGCTGCCCAGGTGGGCCCCAGGCGTGGCCTAGGGTGGGGCCGCGTCTGGAGGGCGTCTGGAGCCCCTGGGGCTCCCCTCCGGGCGTCCTTCGGGTTCCGTCTTTGTTTGATATAGGAAATAATTCCTGTAAATGTTTAGCGCTTTTCGAGAAACTTTCCAGAACAACTTTTCTGAAACAAAAAGACAGCAGAAAACAGGAACTGGCACTGGGCATCTTGTTAATAAGTTAATCCATAAATCATGCTAAAATGATATAAAAACATTATAAAAATATGTGGCACTGATATAAAATCAAGCATGAAACATAAAAAATTGTAGATACGTCGGAGACGTATCAACAACCCCATAGAGCTCGTTCCGACGCTAATCCGAACGAGATTTGGAGCGCACGAGTGGAGATATTCTAACCCTTCGACCCAAAAGGCTCTAATTTTTGTCACGTGAATGCTAGTTTGGGTCTTGTACCATAGAAACTACGCAAATGTTTAAAAGATGGATTCGAATAGGGTCACAAGCGGACATCCCGCAGAGGCCCGTATAAATGAAAATTTAGTTCAAAATGTACTACTAAATCCTAGCATGACAATTATAACTAATCTTACCTATTTTCATTATTACGCGGTGGGCGGATTGCGGATTGGGAGCGGAAAGTAGTAGTGGCTCCCGAGTTCCAGTGCACCAGCTAGTTAAAAAAATAAATCAAAAATCGTATTTATGAGTTTCAAAAAATGTGAAAAAAACCAGATGTTGCCAATAGTGTGTAGCGACTCGACCCAATAAAATGGACCTCGTCTATGAGTATAGTGCTAATCCCGGATCGACTCGCTAGCACACTCATTACAAATGAAATATCAAAGCACAATGCGTCTTTATTACATCGAAATGATCCTTACATCTTTGCATAGCATTGACGCTAGCACAAAATATCTTTATTGAAATAAAAGCACACAGCGGAAATTAAACGACAATGAAGCTCCAATCAACTCGTGCCACAGGCGTACATGTCGGGTGTAGCTTCAAGACCTACGTAATATCGTACCTGCAATAGTGCAATTGCAGCCGTTCGCGAATACGGTCAGTACATTGGGATTTGTACTGGCAAGTGAGCAAGTTATTAATTGAACACTAGTCTACCTAGCTACTACATGCTTTTTGGGCTAGGTGGACTTGAAGGCTCTTTGCATAAAAGCAATTTTATCCTATCAATTTGATAAACAAATTTTACAACAAAAATAAACAATCATTGGACACTGATAGAAACCAGTGCTCCTACCCTTTGGTTCACCCATCAAATTTTAATTACAGAAGTTGGAATGAGTGAGAACTCTTGTAGGATCTAGTCTAGCTGGCTCAAATTGTCCGTAACCGGGGACACGGCTAAGTACTTAGATTTAAAACTCTCGAGAGTGTTGTACACTTTACCCGTAGAATGCATTTAACCCCATTTACCACGACACCCAATTTGTATCGCAGTTGGGAGAGAAACACACCGAAACCTTTGGGAAGCGATCCTTGAGTCCTCCCCGCACCCTGTTCAAACCTACTACGCTACATCTGCTGGTCACGGTAGGTACAAGAACCACAACTTACTTGGTTAAGTCAACGCCCATATCATTGTTGACCTACGGCTGTACTCGTAAGCTACTAAACAAAGACTCCACATTTATTCTCAGGAACCTGGGTGGCCGTTCACAAGTGCACCTACTCGGATACTACGGACCCGAGCAGCCACTCAACTATTTCCCACCAATACCGACCATTCACCACCCAGATATCAAATTAAATTAATGTTGTTTTATTAGTTTTGCAAAAGAATAACTATGAATACAACTTCATTCTCAATAATGTGATCCCACAACCACGTTTAAGCAACTAAGCAGGTTTTAACGGTGGTTCATGGTGGAACTATCCTACAAGGATACATATGGTAACTCACTTGGGGTTTAGTGAATCACCTATTAGCATAGCGTACAATTTAACTCCTACTCATGCATATCTACAAAAATAAGACTAGATGCATAGTAGGAAAATAATAGGAGGTATGGTTGCATCACTTGCCTTAATCCTCGTAGGGGTTCACACAATCCTCACAGTTGCAGCAACAGTCGCAAGCGTCGTTCTCTACACGATTACACGTTCACAACAATAAGAATAAATCAAACATACACATATGCATGCATGACATGTTAATTGGGCACAAAACATTAACTTTAGTTCTCTGAATTATATGATGCATGGGAAATATTTTTTTAATGCAACAAGACAATTAAGATCGAGTTAATGCTGATAAGAGGTTAAACATGGATCTACAACTAATAATTCAAAACTTAGTTCATAAAATTAGGTTTAAAGTTTTCTGGTCAGAAGATTTAATTTTGAGACTTTTAGCCGAAGGAATTAAATCAAATAGATCTATAGATAAAAAGTTATTAACAAAATACCAATTAACAAGATTTAGAAAATACAGTACATAAAATAATTTAGAAGTTAAATATTATTTTAGATCTGGATATATATTAGTTTTCTACGAATTTTGGTATAAAGATCATAATTTTCCGAGTTACGGTTAAAGAGTTATGAATTTTGCAAGATTTGGCAATCTCCTGGAATTTTAATTCGGGTTAAACGGAAAAGATTCCGTTGACACCCTAGGGCTGACGCGGCGGACACGTCGGCGCTGACGCAGACGCCACGTGGTGTAAGCGGATAGGCCGGTACCGCTTCACGGCTGGATCTAATCTGATCCGCCCGATCGAGATCGGACGGCCAGGGACAAGCGCGATGGCGACGCGGCGGTGCTCACCGGTGACCGACGGTGGCGTGCGAAGTCGAGGGTGGGCGGCTTATTATGCAGACAAGCTCGAAGACGATGTCCAGAAGGTGACGGAGATCACGGCGGTGTCAATGACGTCCTCGGCGGCGGCTCTCCTGGTCTCGAACGGCGGTGGCGAAAGCTTTCCCGACCTCGGAAACCGGCGGTGCTCCGGCGAAGCTCCCGAGGGCTGTGGTGCACCGTTTGCAAAAAGAGAAGATTAGACGGATGCGGAATTGAGAGATGAAGATGAGAGACAAGGTTAGAGAGGCTCGGGTGGTCTGTGGCGACGACGGCGTTCACCTTTTCGAGCTCGACAGTGGCGGCCGGCGGCGGAAGTTTGATCTCGAAATCGAGATCGATTTGGGGCTAAACCTCGAAATAAATTTAGGGATTCGGTGGAGAACGGGGTGGGGTATTTATAGGAATTTTTGCGTGGCGGAGGGGTCAAGAAACGGAACGAATCGGGAGATTTTTCTGGAGCTCGTTCGGTACAGGAACGAAACCGTGTTCGTCCTGGAGTCCATCCCGAGCTGGGAGATGCTTGGGTGGGTCCTAGCTGTCAGAGAGAAAATAAAAAAAATGAAAGAAAGAAAGGAACGTGAAGAAGAGAGAGAGCAGCGCTGGTTCGGTGGCGCTTGGCTGCCCAACTTTTGGCCGTAGCTGGCCTTCGGCCGGCCGGCCGATTTTTTGTTTTCTTCTTTTTATTTCTAAAAACTGTTTTATCTACAACTTTTGATTTTGGAGCTCAAATTGAGTCAAACCAATTTTGAAATTTTTGTAAAATTCCCCTCTGTCATAAATGACTATAATAAACGGTGCCTTTTCTCAAACCCACAAGTATATATATATATATAGCTTGTTGAATTTTGATTAAATCAAAATAGGGTTTTAGAAATACTTCTTTTTGGCAAAAGATGCACACAAGCAAATGCAAATTTTTCAAATGATGCCATGATGAAATGCACATGCTCTAAATGCAAAACATCCAAATAAAAGATTGGGATGTTACAGACTAACCCCCTTAAGATGATTCTCGTCCTCGAGAATCGGTTGGCCAACAAATAGGTTCGGATGGTCTTCTCGAAGGTCATCCTCTCGCTCCCATGTGGCTTCCTCTTCAGTGTGATGATTCCACTAGACTTTGCAGAACTTGATCGTCTTGGTGCGAGTAATTCTTTCTGCTGTCTCTAGGATCTTGACTGCCTTCTCCTCATATGTGAGATCACTCTCCAACTGGACCTCCTCGAGTGGTACTGTATCCCTCAATGGTGTATCTGCCATCTCTGGGTGACACTTCTTCAACTGGGACACATGGAATACATTGTGTACGTTGGACAATACATCTGGTAGCTCTAGTTGGTAGGCTACTTCTCCCTTCCGTGCCAGAATCTTGTAGGGTCCAATAAACCTCGGTGCTAGCTTCCCTTTGATGCCAAAGCGCTTAACACCGCGTAGTGGTGAAACGCGAAGATACGCTCTATCTCCAACCTCGTACGTGATCTCTCTACGCTTCGAATCTGCATAGCTCTTCTGCCTTGATTGTGCTATCTTTAGTCTATCTCGAATTAATCTGACTTTCTCCTCAGCATCCTTGATAATGTCCGGACCAAAGAGACTACGCTCTCCTACTCCACTCCACAGTAGTGGGGTCCTGCACTTTCTACCATATAGTGCTTCAAATGGTGACATTCCCGTACTAGCTTGATATCCATTGTTGTATGAGAACTCGGCATAAGGTAGGTTCTCATCCCAACTCGATCCATAGTCTAGAGCACAAGCTCTCAGCATATCTTCTAGTATCTGATTGACTCTCTCAGTCTGTCCATCTGTCTGTGGATGAAAAGCTGTACTGAACTCCAATCTAGTTCCCAACGACTCATGTAGCTGACGCCAAAAGTGAGAAGTGAACTGTGTTCCCCTATCCGACACAATTCCCTTGGGAACTCCATGCAAACTGACAATCCTGCTCATGTAGAGCTGGGCTAGCTTGGCGCTGGTGTAGGTGGTCTTCACTGGTATGAAATGTGCGACCTTGGTCAAATGATCGACCACTACCCAAATAGAATCGTAACCTGATTTGGTCCTGGGTAATCCCGTAATAAAGTCCATACCAATCTTGTCCCACTTCCAATCAGGTATCGGCAAGGGTTGTAGCATCCCTGCTGGCTTCTGGCGCTCGGCCTTCACCCTGCTACACACATCACATTTAGCGATATACTCGGCGATATCCCGCTTCATATTGGGCCACCAGAACCTCTCCTTCAGATCCATATACATCTTCGTGTTGCCTGGATGGATGGAGTATGGTGAATCATGTGCCTCCTGAAATATCAGCTTCCTAATTTCCGGATCCTTTGGCACACAAATACGGTCCCCAAACCATATTGTTCCTTGCTCATCTTCCTGGAATTCTTCAGCTTTGCCTTCTTTCATACTTCCTTTTATTTTTGCTATTTCCTCGTCTCCATTCTGGGCCTCTCTAATTCTATTCACTAGAACTGGTTCTACCTCCAATGTTGCCACATATCCCTCGGGCACTAACTCCAATCTGAGATGCTTAAATTGCTCACACAGATCTGGTGGTAATTCTCCTGTTGAAATTCCATTTGCATACACCTTACGGCTTAATGCATCTGCTACAACATTGGCCTTCCCGGGGTGGTATTGGAGATTCATGTCGTAATCCTTTATTAACTCTAACCATCTCCTTTGCCTCATGTTCAACTCCTTCTGAGTAAATATATATTTCAAGCTCTTGTGATCAGTGAACACCTCACAATGCTTGCCCATGAGGTAGTGTCTCCATGTTTTGAGTCCATGGACGATCGATGCAAGCTCTAAATCATGTGTGGGATAATTTCTTTCATGATTTTTGAGTTGCCTTGATGCGTAGGATACTACCCTTCCATCCTGCATCAACACACTTCCAAGTCCTTGGCGAGAAGCATCACAATAGACTTGGAAATCCTTCTGTAGATCCGGCAGACACAGAACTGGTGCTGTCACTAACCGTTGCTTCAATGGAAACTATCTTCACACTCCTTGGTCCAAGCAAATTTCTTCTCCTTCTTTAGCAATTCCGTCATTGGTTTTGCAATCTTGGAGAAGTTCTCAATGAACCTCCGATAGTATCCCGCCAGCCCTAGGAAACTCCGGATATCCTTTGCTGACTTTGGTGACTCCCATTTGGTCACAGCTGACACCTTGGCTGGGTCCACTGCAATGCCTTCCGCTGACACTATGTGTCCTAGGAATCCCACAGTGTTTAGCCAGAACTCACACTTGCTAAATTTAGCATATAACTTGTGTTCCCTAAGCTTATCCAATATCTGGCGCAAGTGTCCTTCATGCTCCTCTTCATTCTTGGAGTACACAAGGATGTCATCGATGAATACCACTACGAACTTATCCAAGAACTCCATGAAGACATTGTTCATCATGGTCATGAAGTATGCCGGCGCATTGGTTAGTCCAAAAGACATAACCGTGTACTCATATAGACCATACCTCGTGGTGAAGGCGGTCTTAGGGATGTCCTCCTTCCTAATCTTCAGCTGGTGGTATCCCGATCGAAGATCGATCTTGGAGAATACACAAGCTCCCTTCAACTGGTCAAACAAGTCGTTGATGTTGGGGAGTGGGTACTTGTTCTTTATCGTCACCTCATTAAGTGAACGATAATCCATCACTAAACGTTGAGTTCTGTCCTTCTTCTCTACCCACAAAACAGGTGCACCCCAAGGTGATGAACTACGCTGAATAAATCCCTTATCCAACTGCTCCTTGAGTTGTTTCTTCAGTTCCTTCAGCTCGTCAACATCCATCTTGTAAGGCCTCTTGGCTATAGGTCCTGCTCCCGGTATCAAGTCAATAATGAACTCGATATCCCTATCAGGTGGCATTCCTGGTAACTCCTCCGGAAACACGTCCGGGTATTCTCTCACAATACGCACATCCTCTATGCTAACCCCCTTAAGAGAATTTATCTTGACCTCTCCGAGATTCAGTTCAGTCTTGTATCTAATCCTCTTGTTCTCTGGGGTAGTGAGTGTGATGGCCCTTTGAGCACAGTTGATCTGTCCCTCATACTTAGACATCCAATCCATGCCTAGTATTACATCTATTCCTTGCGAATTTAGGACGATGAGTTCTGTGGGAAACTCATATGATCCAATCGCTAAGGTTAAATAACGACACCAAGTGTTTGCTATCATCTCTCCTCCAGGAGAACTTACTTTAAGTAATCTATTAAGGCTCCTGGTAGGTAACTTATTTCTATCCACAAATACCCTTGATATGAATGAATGCGATGCACCAGTATCAAAAAGAACAAGGGCGGTGCATGAATTGATCAAGAGCTTACCCATCACCAGGTTTGGTTCGTCATAGACTCACTACTAGGAAAAGGGTTATAGGGAGGTTGGCATTCTGTGGCGCACCCCTAATCGGTGCGCCACAGAAATTATTTCTGTGGCGCATGGTGTTGCATGCGCCACAGAAACTTACAATTCTGTGGCGCACAAAAACAGCGTGCGCCACAGAAGTACACATTTCTGTGGCGCACGGGACGGGATGCGCCACAGAAATACGCATTTCTATGGCGCACGGGATAGGGTGCGCCACAGAAATGTGAATTTTTGTGGCGCACCCGGTCCCGTGCGCCACAGAAAACAACACTTCTGTGGCGCACCCAGTCCGGTGCGCCACAGAAAACAAATTACCAGATCTGAGATCTGGCTTCTCTCTCCTGGTTCCATCTGGTCAAACCCATATCCCACGGGCCCCACACGCACCACGCCACCATCCCGCTGCCACCCGCCATGTTCACCCAGTCCTTATCCCTTCCCTCTCCCTCGATACCTGCAACTCCTCCCGCACCCGAGCCCCTCCACCCGCTCCTTTCCCATCGTCTTCCTCCTTCTCTCCCTCCCCGTCGCCTCCCCGACCCGTGCCTCCAGCTCGCCGCCGGCCATCCCTCCTCCGGCCCGAGCTCCTCTCACCGCAGCTCCTCTCCCGGCCGCCCATCCTCTCTCCTCACCTTCTTCTCTCCTTTTCCCCTACTCCACCACCTCCCTTCCCCGGTGAGCCCCTCCAGCGCCGCAACCCGCGCCTCCCGTGGCCCTGCTGCTCCGGCCGGCTGTGCCCCGCTGCCGCCCGCCTCCAGCGCCTTAGCACCCGCCAACACCCACGCCTCCTCCTCTGCTGCACCTCGCCATGGCCGGCCCCCTCCTCAACTCCTTGCGCGCCGCCCCAAGCCCGTCGACCTGCCGCCTCTGGGCAGCACGCGCGCGGACGCGATCGTCGGAGGCCACTGGCGACCTGGGACGGCGGGGGTCGCGGGAGGACCAGAGCAGCGAGCCAGGCAGGGCGACTGCGAGCGGCCGGGCCGTGGCTGCTGGCCGTGGGGATCGGGAAGCGCAGGGCAGGGCGGTGGCGGCCGGGCCACGGCGTCTGGGCTCGGCCGGGGGCCGGGGACTGGACCAGGCAAGGCGGCGACGGGCAGCACGCGCGCGGACGCGGTCGTCAGAGTCCACTGGCGACCTGGGACGCGGTCGTACGGAACATCGTCTGTGAGGCGGCCGTCGCGAGCGATTCGTCTCCGCCGCGTCGCACATCGGAGCACGGAGGCGAGAAGCAGAAGGGTCGCGTCGATGGGCGGCGGCCTCCTCGCCGAGATCGGCGGCTCCTTCCGGGACGGCTTCTCCGGCCGCCATCGGTGGCTGCCAGCATTTAAAAAAAAAACGAAAAACGCTTTCTGTGGCGCACCTAGCTGGGGTGCGCCACAGAATCTGTTCGTATTTTTGTGGCGCATATGCTAGGTGCGCCACATAAATTATTTTTGTGGCGAGAATTCTGTGGCGCACCCAGCAATTTGGCGGGTGCGCCACAGAATTGCAATTTGGTGCGCCACTGATAGTCCTTTCTGTGGTAGTGACTTCCTCCACGTTCACATGGTTTGCAGTTGCCTTCTGGAATGGGTTTGGCTTGGCTCCTTCTTCAGGTTTCTTCTCGGTGCAATTGTTTGAGTAATGCCCCATCTTCTTGCATCTGTAGCACTGCACCTGACTGAGGTCCTTCTTGTGTGCCGGGTTGTGGTTGCGTCCATTGCCACCATTGTGGTGATTGTTGCCCCTGTGACCATTATGATTGTGGCCATTTCCTCCATTGTGATTGTTTCCATTGCCTCCACGGTGATTATTGCCCCCATGCTTATTGTAGTGAGATCCTCCATTATCATCATGGTGAGTTCGGACCCTCTGGTGAGATCCAGAACCATGGCCACCATGATTGTACTTCCTCTTGCGGTTTTCAGCCTGCTTCTGCTTGCCCTCAAGAATGATAGCTTTGTCGATGAGTGCCTGGTAGTTTGGAATGTGAACTACCGACAGTTGGACAGCCAGCTCATCGTTCAGCCCATCGAGGAATCTCTCACGCCTCTTGAGATCAGTGTCCACATCTTCTGGTGCATAGCGGGCTAAATTCCCAAACTCATCAATGTACTCCTTCACAGTGCGGTTGCCCTGTCGCAGATTACGGAACTCCCTCCTTTTCAGACTCACAATGCCTGATGAGACATGAGCATTGCGGAATCCTTCTTCAAACATCGCCCAAGTGACAGTGTCTATTGGGTGAGTGATCTGGAAGTTGTCCCACCATGATGCAGCTGGTCCCTCAAGCAAATGGGCTGCAAACCTCACTTTCTCAGCCTCATTGCACCCCACGGTTACTAAGTCCTTGTTCACAGAGCGCAACCAATCAAGTGCTGCCATTGGTTCAGGTGCACTGGAAAACTTCTCAGGCCTTAGTCTCAAGAACCTAGTAAGCATATCCACCTGAGGCGGTGGAGGTGGTGGTGGCGGTGGGTTGTTGTTGTTGTTGGCATTGGCGGCTATGAACTGCATCATCACTTGCATGAGCTGAGTCATCACTTGCTGCATGTCGTTGTTCCCGGTGTTGTTGTTCTCGGGGTTGCGACGGGGAGGCATCTATGGTTGGGAAAAGACAAGTTTTAGATAGATAGGACTAGGGAAATAACTACCCATACCTATTATGATCAAGCAACACTTAGCAAGCATCAAATAATCAATCCAAACACTTTAAAATACTTTTCCAAAATAGGGTCTAGAAACCTGCGAAAATTACAAGGTTTCAAACTTAAGAAAACAAAAGAAAGCTCTCGACTAAAGTTGCCATACCACACGTTTTGGTATGATCAACACCTAACACGCAAAACGATAACCTATCGAAGACTATAAGGTGGGCATGACTATCTAGTTTCCTTCATCCTCATAGTCGTAGGGCATCACTTTCTCGGGATTGTACTCCTCCACATCTTCCTCTTTTGTCTTGGCATCTTCCTTGTCTTCTGGTGGGGTTGGGGTTTGTTGAGCTCGCAAACTGGCAATCTCCTTCCGTAGTAAGGCAATCTGATTATCCTTCGCAAGAATTCGATCGTCCTGGTCACAGAGCTCAATAGCCATGAACACTATATCAGACCTCAAGGTCTTCTCGAGCTTGCGTGCTGATGCCAACTCCTCGGACACTTGAGCTAGTTGCCTTGCAATAAGCCTCCCGGACTCCAATCCATCCTTCAGTGTTTGGTGTTCTCCCATCTATATAAAGGGGTTAAGTAAAGGAATTAGAAGTGAGAAGAGTACTAGAAGAATGCGAAGAATTTAAAGACGGAAGGTGAAGTAATTTTAAACCTATGGCTTCCTATTCCAATCCTAGGTCTCGATTCTACAGCCAACACAAGGCTCTGATACCATCTGTAGCGACTCGACCCAATAATATGGACCTCGTCTATGAGTATAGTGCTAGTCCCGGATCGACTCGCTAGCACACTCATTACAAATGAAATATCAAAGCACAATGCGTCTTTATTACATCGAAATGATCCAGAATATAAAGAATCCTTACATCTTTGCATAGCATGACGCTAGCACAAAATATCTTTATTGAATAAAAGCACACAGCGGAAATTAAACGACAATGAAGCTCCAATCAACTCGTGCCACAGGCGTACGTGTCGGGTGTAGCTTCAAGACCTACGTAATATCGTACCTGCAATAGTGCAATTGCAGCCGTTCGCGAATACGGTCAGTACATTGGGATTTGTACTGGCAAGTGAGCAAGTTATTAATTGAACACTAGTCTACCTAGCTACTACATGCTTTTTGGGCTAGGTGGACTTGAAGGCTCTTTGCATAAAAGAAATTTTATCCTATCAATTTGATAAACAAATTTTACAACAAAAATAAACAGTCATTGGACACTGATAAAAACCAGTGCTCCTACCCTTTGGTTCACCCATCAAATTTTAATTACAGAAGTTGGAATGAGTGAGAACTCTTGTAGGATCTAGTCTAGCTGGCTCAAATTGTCCGTAACCGGGGACACGGCTAAGTACTTAGATTTAAAACTCTCGAGAGTGTTGTACACTTTACCCGTAGAATGCATTTAACCCCATTTACCACGACACCCAATTTGTATCGCAGTTGGGAGAGAAACACACCGAAACCTTTGGGAAGCGATCCTTGAGTCCTCCCCGCACCCTGTTCAAACCTACTACGCTACATCTGCTGGTCACGGTAGGTACAAGAACCACAACTTACTTGGTTAAGTCAACGCCCATATCATTGTTGACCTACGGCTGTACTCGTAAGCTACTAAATAAAGACTCCACATTTATTCTCAGAAACCTGGTTGGCCGTTCACAAGTGCACCTACTCGGATACTACGGACCCGAGCAGCCACTCAACTATTTCCCACCAATACCGACCATTCACCACCCAGATATCAAATTAAATTAATGTTGTTTTATTAGTTTTGCAAAAGAATAACTATGAATACAACTTCATTCTCAATAATGTGATCCCACAACCACGTCTAAGCAACTAAGCAGGTTTTAACGGTGGTTTCATGGTGGAACTATCCTACAAGGATACATATGGTAACTCACTTGGGGTTTAGTGAATCACCTATTAGCATAGCGTACAATTTAACTCCTACTCATGCATATCTACAAAAATAAGACTAGATGCATAGTAGGAAAATAATAGGAGGTATGGTTGCATCACTTGCCTTAATCCTCGTAGGGGTTCACACAATCCTCACAGTTGCAGCAACAGTCGCAAGCGTCGTTCTCTACACGATTACACGTTCACAACAATAAGAAATAAATCAAACATACACATATGCATGCATGACATGTTAATTGGGCACAAAACATTAACTTTAGTTCTCTGGATTATATGATGCATGGGAAATATTTTTTTTAATGCAACAAGACAATTAAGATCGAGTTAATGTTGATAAGAGGTTAAACATGGATCTACAACTAATAATTCAAAACCTAGTTCATAAAATTAGGTTTAAAGTTTTCTGGACAGAAGATTTAATATTGAGACTTTTAGCCGAATGAATTAAATCAAATAGATCTATAGATAAAAAGTTATTAACAAAATACCAATTAACAAGATTTAGAAAATACAGTACATAAAAATAATTTAGAAGTTAAATATTATTTTATATCTGGATATATATTATTTTTCTACGAATTTTGGTATAAAGATTATAATTTTCCGAGTTACAGTTAAAGAGTTATGAATTTTGCAAGATTTGGCAATCTCCTGGAATTTTAATTCGGGTTAAACGGAAAAGATTCCGTTGACAGCCTAGGGCTGACGCGACGGACACGTCGGCGCTGACGCAGACGCCACGCGGCGTAATCGGATAGGCCGGTACCGCTTCACGGCTGGATCTAATCTGATCCGCCCGATCGAGATCGGACGGCCAGGGACAAGCGCGATGGCGACGCGGCGGTGCTCACCGGTGACCGACGGTGGCGTGCGAAGTCGAGGGTGGGCGGCTTATTATGCAGATCCTCCGGCTCGAAGACGATGTCCAGAAGGTGACGGAGATCACGGCGGTGTCAATGACGTCCTCGGCGGCGGCTCTCGTGGTCTCGAACGGCGGTGGCGAAAGCTTTCCCGAGCTCGGAAACCGGCGGTGCTCCGGCGAAGCTCCCGAGGGCTATGGTGCACCGTTTGCAAAAAGAGAAGACTAGACGGATGCGGAATTGAGAGATGAAGATGAGAGACAAGGTTAGAGAGGCTCGGGTGGTCTGTGGCGACGACGGCGTTCACCTTTTCGAGCTCGACAGTGGCGGCCGGCGGCGGAAGTTTGATCTCGAAATCGAGATCGATTTGGGGCTAAACCTCGAAATAAATTTAGGGATTCGGTGGAGAACGGGGTGGGGTATTTATAGGAATTTTTGCGTGGCGGAGGGGTCAAGAAACGGAACGAATCGGGAGATTTTTCTGGAGCTCGTTCGGTACAGGAACGAAACCGTGTTCGTCCTGGAGTCCATCCCGAGCTGGGAGATGCTTGGGTGGGTCCTAGCTGTCAGAGAAAAAAAATAAAAAAAAAAGAAAGAAAGAAAGGAACGTGAAGAAGAGAGAGAGCAGCGCTGGTTCGGTGGCGTTTGGCTGCCCAGCTTTTGGGCCGTAGCTGGCCTTCGGCCGGCCGGCCGATTTTTTTTTTCTTCTTTTTATTTCTAAAAACTGTTTTCTCTACAACTTTTGATTTTGGAGCTCAAATTGAGTCAAACCAATTTTGAAATTTTTGTAAAATTCCCCTCTGTCATAAATGACTATAAAAGGGTGCCTTTTCTCAAACCCACAAGTATATATATATATAGCTTGTTGAATTTTGATTAAATCAAAATAGGGTTTTAGAAATACTTCTTTTTGACAAAAGATGCACACAAGAAAATGCAAATTTTTCAAATGATGCCATGATGAAATGCACATGCTCTAAATGCAAAACATCCAAATAAAAGATTGGGATGTTACATAGTGTATCCCATAAACGTGTAAAATATCAAGTTCAAATCCTTAATATTATGAGCTATAAAAAAAAACAAATCTGATAAAATTTGGTGATTTGAAAATATGCATACTCAGATCTAAAGTTTTATCATTTTTATGTAGAACGATATACAAAGTATTCGGAATTAATTTTTTACAGATTTGGAATAACTACAACTATGATTTTTTTGACATTTTTTTAAAACTCGTAAATATTATTTTTTAATTTTTTAAAACACCAAGATCATTTGTGCCGGGAGTACGAAATCTCCACTCGATCGGAAGCACTCTGCTCCGACGCCCCCCTTCAAAAAAGAAAAAATTGGCTTTCCACGTGCGAGGTCAAAGGATGTTTTTCCCCAGCCAAAATAAATAAATACTACTACTAGTATAGGATGATTTCCCCCTGCGCGCACCGACTAGCCAGGTCGGACCCTCTGTACAGGCAACAGATGCGTGGTGCGTCCCTTCGCCCTGCTTTTCTAGTCTTGCAGCAGGGCGCAGTCGCGCTCTCTCCGGCGGTCTCGAGCTCTCCGCCGCTCAACCAGGGCCTGCGCTCAACCCAGTTCATGCCGCCCTCTCACGGTGAACCCGCCAGGTTTCTACAGTTCTTCTTCCATTATTTGCGTGCGCCTCTTTCGTTGATTTGGGTGGGATTTGTGCCGTGGGGAACTGCACGCGCTCGCAGCTTTTCTTGTTCAGTTGGGAAGAAATGTGGGCAGGATGGTGTATGTATCCGAGTTGCAGACAGATGAACAGCTCGATGGTTCGTCGGTCCCGTTCGTTTTGTGAGACCCACCTACGAGCTTGTATTTGTCTCCCTAAAACCTAGCTCGCTGTAGAGTTTCAGAGGAAGAAGAACACTAAAGATTTTTTGTGCCGCGTAATGTTTGCAGCTTTTCTGGTCATCCTTTTATTCATGCGGAAAAGGGAAACGTGCTGAGCGACGTGCTCCACGACTGGTCGTGCCATCCCACGACCCGAACAACGTGCTCAATGATCTAGACTCGATCTAATCCTGAGCTAAAAGATAGCTAACAAACTCTATCTGCTACTGACGAAACTGACGAAACTGAAACTGTCGAAAAACACCTAACACCTAACAGACACATTCAGAGGTGAGAGGGAGGCAGGGTTTAACCAACAATCTCCCCCTCAACCCTGACGAACGAGCTTGACGTCGACGATTCCAATCTTGCCGCGCAGCTCCTGGAAGCGGACACGGCCAAGAGCCTTCGTCAGTATGTCCGCCTTCTGCTCGCCGGTGCTGATGAACTCCACAACCACTGTACCCTGTTCGACACTGTCGCGGATGAAGTGGTAGCGCAGGTCGATGTGCTTGCTGCGATCATGGAGAACAGGGTTCTTGCAGAGTGAGATGGCGGATTTGTTGTCGATGAAGAGGTTGAACGGTGCAGCTTGTAGACGCCGTGTCCGTGTCCGTCGGCGACGAACCCCGGCGGCTGGGACACGTAGACCTCCTCCTCGAGGTCCCCGTTGAGGAACGCTGATTTCACGTCCATGTGATGGACCTCCCATCCACGGTGTGCCGCCAGCGCGAGAATGAGCCGCACGGACTCGAGTCTGGCCACCGGCGCGAACACCTCTTCAAAGTCGACGCCGGCGCGCTGGACATAGCCCTTTGCGACGAGCCGGGCCTTGTGCTTGACGATGTGCCCGTGCTCGTCCTTCTTGACCTTGTACACCCACTTGAGCCCGATCGCACGATGACCTGCGGGAAGGGATGTGAGTGTCCAGGTGTCGTTGTCGTCGATGGACTGCAGCTCGTCCAGCATTGCACGCCGCCAGCAGTCCTCTCGCTCGGCCTCTGCGAACGACGACGGCTCCTCTCCCGCAACAAGGAGCAGCTCCTCCTCGTCGGAGAAGTTCTCCTCCAGCCGTGGCCGCTCCGCCTGCGGTGGAGGACCAGTGGGGTTGCCGAGGAGGTCGCTCATCAGCCTGTACCGATGTGGCTTGGCCGGGCTATCAGCAGCATCGTAGTGCTCCGGGCATGGCGATGGTGGCCTCACAAACCGCACCGGAGACGAGGCTGCTCGAGGAGGGGAGTCGAGTTCCTCGCCGCCCTCGCTACGTCCGCTGTTGCCCATGTCAGCACATGGACTAGCACCAACAGGGGAGCGTGTCACAGCGGAGGGCTCTGCCGCGGCAGCGCTTTTGCCCCTTTTTTCTGTCGCGGTAGAAACCCTCGTGTACAGAGGATATTCCACCGTGAAGGAGCTGCTGGCCGGCGCCTCGCCGGGCTCCTCCCAGTTCCAGCGAGCCTCCTCGTCGAAGACGACATCGCGGGAGACGTGCACGCGCTGCGCCACCGGATCGTACATTCTGTACGCCTTGGAGCCGATGTCGTAGCCGATGAAGACCATGGGCGTGCTCCGGTCATCCAGCTTCTTCAGCTGTGGACGTGCAGTCTTGACATGGCCGACACAGCCGAAGATGCGGAGGAAGCGAACGTCCGGCTTGACTCCATGCCACGCCTCGTACGGCGTCATGCCGTCGACGCTCCTTGTGAAGGAACGGTTGAGGATGAAGACGGCCGTGAGCACCGCCTCCCCCCAAAACATGCTGGGCACGCGCTTGGCCTTCAACATGCTCCGTGCCATGCCGAGCACGGTCTGGTTCCTCCTCTCGACGACGCCATTCTGTTGCGGCGTGTACGGCGCAGTGAGATGGCGCTGCACCCCCTGCTCCTCGCAGTGCTTGTAGAACGTGGCCGACGTGAACTCGCCGCCGCGGTCAGTGCGCAGCACGCGCAGCTTATGGCCACACTCCACCTCCGCGGCTGCTTGGAACTTGACGATGGCGCGTGCGGCGTCGTCCTTAGACGAGAGCAGCTCCACCCACATGAAACGGCTGCGGTCATCGACGAGCAGCAGTATGTAGCGACGGCCTCCTGGGGTCGCCGGCGTGATGGGGCCGCAGAGATCACCGTGCACCAGCTCGAGGGGTTGCTGCGCCCTGTACTTTGCTGCCTGGGGGAACGGCAGTCGCCGCTGCTTTCCTGCCAGACAGGCCTCGCACAGCTCGTCGGCGTGGTCGATGTGAGGGAGACCACGCACGAGCCCGCCGCGCGCCATCCTCTGCAGGCCGTCGAAGTGCAGGTGTCCGAGCCTGGCATGCCAGCGCCATGCATCGGAGACATGTCCCACGGCGAGGCACACTGGACGAACAGGGTGAAAGGTGAGCCGGTACAAGCGATTAGGGGACCTGTTTACCTTCACCATCAGCCTGTTGTTCTGATCATGTACAGTGAGTGTGCCACGGCGGATGCGCACGTCGTACCAGCTCTCGTCGAGCTGCCCGAGGCTCACGACGCTGCTCTTGAGCGCCGGGATGTAGAAGACGTCGGTGAAGGCGCGGTGGTCTCCCCCGTCGATGGCGAACACGACCGTCCCGCGGCCGCGGATGTCCACCACGGAGCCGTCGGCGAACCGCACCTTGCCGGTGACAGTGCGGTCCAGCTCTGCGAACGCGTCGAGGGACCCAGTCATGTGGTTCGTCGCGCCGGTGTCGAGGAACCACACCTCACCGTCCTCGCCGGCATCGTGTGCAGGCGTGATCCTTGCCTTCTCCTCGTTGAGGAAGACATGGCCGCCCGTGCGCACGGGCGGTGAGGCCACCATGGCCTGCTCGTTGACGTCCACGACGCACGCCATCATCAGGTGAGGGCTCTCCTCATCCTCGATCTGGACGGCCTGGACGAGGTTCGCGGCCGCCGCCGCCGCCTCGTCACGCTTCTTCTTGCGGCATTCACGGGCCCAATGGCCCTTCTTGCCGCAGTACCGGCACTTGTTGGCGTCGTCGCCGGCACCGTTCGGTGGCGCGCCCTGCTGCGAGGGCTGCCCGCCACTACGGCCGTCATTGGCCCGGCCGTTCCCACGGCCATCGCCTCTGCCGCCGGAGCTCCCCCCGCGCGGCTGCTTCTTCCGAGCCTTCCACTGCTGCTCCGTGAGCAGAAGCTGACCGCCCGGGGTGCCCTGGTTGCCATCCAGGCGTTCCTCCACTGCACGGAGGTGGCCCACGACCTCCTCGACGGTCATGGTTGCCGGATCCAACAGAGTCTCGATGGAAAAAGCGATCTGCACAAATCGCGTGGGTACAACCGACAGAAATTTCCTTACAATTTTCTCGTCGGTGATGGTGTCGCCGAAGGAGCGCAGAGCGGAGGCGAGGTTTGAGATCCTCATCCCAAACTCGTCGATGCGCTCGCCGTCCTTGAAGGCGATCGTCTCGAACTCTGTTCGGAGGCGCCGCACACGCGAGTCTCGCACGCGATCGTTGCCTTGGTTCTGCAGCCTGATGGCTTCCCAAGCCGCCTTGGCCGTCCCCTTCCCGATGAGCATGCAATGCATCTCTGCCGGGGTGGAACGGAGCAGGGCCGCCAGCGCCTGCTTGTCCTCGCGGCGGGGCACGGTGTCGTCCTCGATGGCGTCCCAGAGCGATGCGGCCTGGAGATTCACCTCCATGACCATGGCCCAGTGGGTGTACTCGCCGCGCTTGAGCATCGGGAAGGAGAGGTTGGAGCTGCTGCCGCCCCCGGACTCTCGCACCACCTGCTGTACCACGATCTCGCCGTCGCCTCTCCTCACCCTGCTCCTCCCGCGGCTCTGCGATCGCCGTCGCTGCGTGGGAGGTGGGGTCTTGGACAGGCCGGAGTGGTTGCCGCCGCCGCTCGACATGGCCACAGGATCTTTGCTCTGATACCAATTGTCTCCCTAAAACCTAGCTCGCTGTAGAGTTTCAGAGGAAGAAGAACACTAAAGATTTTTGTGCTGCGTAATGTTTGCAGCTTTTCTGGTCATCCTTTTATTCAGTGTGGAAAAGGGAAACGTGCTGAGCGACGTGCTCCACGACTGGTCGTGCCATCCCACGACCCGAACAACATGCTCAATGATCTAGACTCGATATAATCCTGAGCTAAAAGATAGCTAACAAACTCTATCTGCTACTGACGAAACTGACGAAACTGAAACTGTCGAAAAACACCTAACACCTAACAGACACATTCAGAGATGCGAGGGAGGCAGGGTTTAACCAACAGTATTTTTCACACAAGGGTTTTCCACATTTTCATTTCAAATAACACGAGTGTGAGAGACGGGGTTGAGGGGTAGAGAGGAGAACTCAGAGAGGGAGAAGTTGGCACACCTGCCAAGTCTCCTACTTCCCCTTGACAGTTTTTTTTTTAAGATACACGTGAAAAAGGAGGCCTCCAAGTCCTCTGTTTCTGAATGCACATATGTCCGGCAAGTACTGAATGCTGCACCTTTTTCTTCTTCTTCATATTCTCATGTTTATTTTACATGTCTCGTGATTTGTAGCATGTTTGTCTATACTTGATTGTGACATTAGTGGCGGTTGCTGACCCACATTGCTGTTGAAGCCACTTATTCCAGGTACACCATTGTAGAGCAAAAGGTTTGATTGAGACGTCCAACCTGCAGGTCCACCTTTCAATGTTATCTTCTTCCTCTTGCTTTCTCGGTACACTGAACTCGTCTCTTCCGATTGCAAGAAGAACAAAGTCATGGACTCCACGGATCAGTTTGATAAGAGTCCTCTGCTGGACGGAGCCAATTCTACCAGGAGGTTTGTGGTCATCGTCTCTCTCTCTCTCTCCCGCACAAATATTTGTTTTCAGATATGTATTCGTTTGTACAGATGTATTGGTTCAATCTTTGTTCATTATAGATATCATAAGAATATGAACATCCCTTATTTTGGTACATTGTTCATCTGGATTATTAATGCAATAGTGTATGCTGTTCTAGCAACAGTGTCTTCCATACCTCTCTTTCCTATACATCCCAACAAATCTCATGCTTAATTATCTGAACCATACCATCGTATTAAGACATCGTTATGTTGTGAGCGCCTGCTGCGTAAATTATAGGGACGGTTCACCTGCGGGAGCGGGTTGGTGCGACGTGAGAGTATGACGGCGGTAGATCAGAGAAATTAGATTGGTAGGGGTTAGCAATTGCAAGCTTGGGGAGTTTATTTCTGCTTGACCCAAAAGACACATGATACACATCCTCTTATAGGAGGACCAACGTCAGGAGGCCTGATGCAAACCTATTAGGACTAGTTATAGGAGGACCAACGCCGAGAGGCAGGAGGCCTGATGTGGGCGTCCTTACCTTGTGAAGGTGTCTTCGCTGCGACTCTCTCGCCTTCTGCCCTATTGTTTCAAGGCAAACCATAGATCTGGGTCTCCCGGATCGGACGATGGCTGCACTATTGCTGTCGCTCTCCCTTTTGGGGCATTATTAGAACACGTGTCGGCTGAAGGGGTTTGGTGGTGGAGCGCTGTTGCATCTATTGTATCGGTAACGACGGGTCTCGACGGCGTGGCGCAGCGGGGTCTCGGCAACGGACAAGTGATGATGACAAGGCGGTGGCGTCGATGGCGGGGGATCTACATACTGGAGATGGGTTGACGGAAGATGGCGGAGGTGACTTCTGGAGCATGCGCATAAGACGTTATCTCTGGATTTAGTCGATGAACCGACGACGGCTATGGCCGGGCTTAAGGCCTCTATCGTTGTGCTAGTGAGTGATGTGTTGTCACCTTGTTTGGCGGCTATGGTCTATATGATTGTTGTAAAGCTTTTTGTCGGTCTATGTTGAATAAATGAAATAAATCTAGGCCGTAAGCATCTTTTTGAAACAGAGGCCGAGGAAATTCCCTTGTCAAAAAAACTGCCCACTACTCCCATCTATAGTATTAACGCCACAACAGTTAATTTCCAAGAAACTAGTGAGTCTAATCTTACTTAACATAAATAAATTTAAAGAAAACAACGTCTCCCGAGCCATACTTTTTATGAATGCTGTTTATTTTGATTTGCATCAATTTTCCGAGAACGGAAATTTTTAGAATTGATACTAGGTTTTTTGCAAGGAGAACTTAGTACTATGATGTTGCAAGTAAAACCGAAATAGGGAAAAAGTTTTGTTGGAATAAAATAGTGTGTGCTCAATTCTTTTGTGACCTTCTCTGGGTTCGAATTCCAATTTAAATTCGGTGTTATTTGTAGCAGATTTGGATGAGTTATGGAAAAGGTTCATGGAGGAAGAAATGCAAAACAAAATCCATCTGTTCTGAGGCTAATTATTTTCCAATTTGTAATTATGATACTCCCTCCGTCCCATAATATAAGGATAGAGGGAATAATATTTATTTATTACCAGTCCTCCCTCTGTTCATAATAATTTACCAGCAATGCCATAATAATATTATTTTAATGCATATTTCTCTAGTTATACATCTTTGCAAAGTTACATGGGAGAGACTTATCATTGAATTTCTTTACTGTGAAGTGTAGAATACTGCTGAATATACAGGTGATGGATCTATTTGCATCAGTGGGCATCCTGCTTCCAGAAAACATACAGGGAACTGGAAGGCCTCCTGCTTAACCATAGGTTAGTATGGAATAGTGGACAATACACATGTATAGTCAACCTTCCATTGGAACACCATAGAAATGTGATAGTTAAATACTTATAGGCATTTTTTGAGGAATAAATACTTGAACGATGACACTTATACTTCACATTCAACTTTTCGTATGCATCCCAAGTCTCACAGTGTTCGTGAAGATATTTTACCTCGTCATATACCGAACAAAATTATTGTTGAATTTACACTAGAATTGCATGGATGCGTTCTATATTCAATGTAAGATCCAACTGAAAGCGAACTACTTTGTTGCAGTTTGTTCATTCTGCTGTTATCTGGCATATTCTTCGATCGGGAAAAACCTAGTCAGTTATCTCACAAAAGTCCTACATGAAACAAATGTGGCTGCTGCAAGAAATGTTGCAACTTGGAAAGGTACTAGCTATCTGGCGCCTCTGGTTGGAGCCTTCGTTGCAGATTCATATTTGGGGAAGTACAGGACAAGTTTGATCTCCTGTACGATTTTCCTTATTGTAAGTGCTACAAATGACTCATGCCAATTTTTGATTTAAAATAGAGTGAATTTCAGTTTTTACCCTCTAGTTATGCATCTGTGGCACTAATTACCCTATCGAATGAAAACTTGTCTAGATTACCCATTTGTAAACTTTGGACCCTCTCTTTCTGAGGCATTCCCGTTGGGCAAGGTACGAGGTGATGAGTGGAGCTAAAAAATAACAGGAAAACGACGAGTAATTAAAGAGATGGTGAAGAGAAGGCTGGACATTATCGTCGATGATATCTTCTAATCTTTACATAATTTAACGCACCACATAGACCTACGACAAAATGGGGTAAAACCTTGTTTAAGAATTTATTTCTGGTGTATTTTTCTGTTTTTTTCACAAAATGGGGTAATAAGTGTCACAAACGCACAACTGTGTGGTAAAAAGTGGAATTCACTCTATAAAAAAACCAAAGGGTATCATTACACTTTTTTTTTGGAAGTAATTACTTACAGAGGAGATCCTTTCTACACTGAAAGAGTAGAACACTAGTACAGAAAAGCCTATCAGTGGCGCACCGTTTTTTAATTCTGTGGCGCACGGCCGGTACGCCACTGAATCGCCGCCACTAAATTTTTTTTCTGTGGCGCACCTCCTCCGTGCGCCACAGAAATATTTCTGTGGCGCACCCACCCACCGTGCGCCACAGAAATATTTCTGTGGCGCACCATCCCCACCGTGCGCCACAGAATTTTTTTGAATTTCAAAAAAAAGGGCGGCCAGATCTAGATCTGGATCTGGTCGCCGGAATTTCGTTTCGTTTCGTTTTTTTGGAGGCCGTAGATGGGTGGAGGAGGGAGTCGCCGGAGGTTGGTAGAGGATGGTGGTCGCCGGAGTTCGCCGGAGGTGGAGGAGGAGGTCGCCGGAGTGGAGGAGGAGGTCGCCGGTGGTGGAGGAGGTCGCCGGTGGTGGAGGAGGTCGCCGGAGGTGGAGGTCGCCGGGGTGGAGGAGGAGGTCACCGGAGGTTGAGGTCGCCGGGGTTGTGGAGGTGGTCGCCGGAGTTGTGGAGGAGGTCGCCAGAGGTGGAGGTGGAGATGGAGGTGGAGGAGGAGGAGAGAAGATGTGGAGGAGAGGTGAAGAGATGGAGGAGGGAGGAGAAGGGAGAGAAGTGTAGAGGAGAAGGGAAGAGGGAAAGGAAGAGGAGAAGTGGAGGGAGAAGTGGAGGGAGAAGGAGAAAAGGGAAAAGAGAGGGAGAAGGGGGCTGGCGGGATTCAAAATTTCGAATCCCGCCCAATAATTCTGTGGCGCACCAATGCCAAGGATGCGCCACAAAATTATTGGGCGGGATTCAAAATTTCGAATCCCGCCCAATAATTCTGTGGCGCACCAATGCCAAGGATGCGCCACAGAATTATTGGGCGGGATTCAAAATTTCGAATCCCGCCCAATAATTCTGTGGCGCATCCTTGGCATTGGTGCGCCACAGAATTTTTTCCCCTTTTTTCCTTTTTTGATTTTGCTGGGAAAATTCTTCTGTTGGCCATAACTTTTTTTTCATTTGGAATTTTGAGAATCCGAGAAATGTCCAACCGGGTAAACCCCGGTGAGGGCGGTTC
This sequence comes from Puccinellia tenuiflora, assembly GCA_012064385.1. NCBI lineage: Eukaryota > Viridiplantae > Streptophyta > Magnoliopsida > Poales > Poaceae > Puccinellia > Puccinellia tenuiflora. The sequence continues at coordinate 123,300 of QRDG01000710.1, forward strand.
CGGAATTTTCTCTAGTTTTTTTTAAGGTATTATTCGCATTTTTTCGACGTCGTATGCAAAAGTTATGGCCGTTATAAGATTTTTTTTTCATTTGTTGCAAAAAAGGTCAAAATTCATATTTCAAAATTTCTAGACCTACTAGACACTCATACCTAACTACATCGCAAAGGATTTTATTTATTAAATTTTTTATCATTTTATTTTACTTCCTACAACACTAAAAAAGGCGATCGGGGGGGGGGGGGGGGGGGTGATCCGAAGAAAAAATTTCTGTGGCGCACCAAGCCTTTCTGTGGCGCACCAATCCAGGTGCGCCACAGAATTTTTTTTTCCAAAATTCACCAGTCCCCCCAGACGACTTTCTGTGGCGCACCTGGATTGGTGACTTTCTGTGGCGCACCTGGATTGGTGCGCCATAGAAAGTCACATTTCTGTGGCGCATGTGGCCAGGTGCGCCACAGAAATGTGACTTTCTGTGGCGCACCAAGCACGGTGCGCCACATAAACATATTTCTGTGGCGCACGAAAATTGGTGCGCCACAGAATGTCGTCTGTCTATAACCCTTTTCCTACTAGTGGAAGCTTTGTATTTACTACGCGATATCATGATCTTCTGATGAATGAAAGATACAAATGCCACTGGTTTCTGGTGTCGAGCCGTCAGATGGACATACATCGTTATAGTATGAGATGCGCATTCAACACACTTTCTCTCCCATGCATATAAATGTGCGTCATTTTGTATTAGATGAGAACGTGAAAATTGTGCAAAGCTATAACACCTAAAAGAACAGAACCATAAAGATGGTTCCTACCAGAACAAAAGAAAATATAAGCTCTAAAAACTTAACAGCCTAAGAAAGCTAACAACCAACCTACAGGTCTAACCAAAAACAGAGATCAAAAGATGTTTATTTACCTTAACATGTACATTGAACACTTGAGATCATTTTTTTCTTAATATGTTCCTTTACCTTTTTTTTTCCATATGTCAATTCAGGGAATGATGATGTTGGTTCTATCAGCAGCACTTCCGTTAATCTCAGCTGGCCCTCACGCTTGGACTCTTTGGGAAGATCCAGTATCTTCTCAGCACATCATATTCTTCACTGGGTTGTACATGGTTGGTTTAGGGTATGGTGCACAGACCCCTTGTGTTACATCCTTTGGAGCCGACCAATTTGACGACACCGATGAAGGGGAGAAAACCAAAAAGAGCTCTTTCTTCAATTGGCACTATTTCACAATCAATGCTGGTTCATTGATCGCGGGGACTGTTATTGTGTGGGTTCAAGAACATGAAGGTTGGATCTGGGGTTTCACCATTTCTACACTTTTTGTGACTTTAGGCATAGTTGTTTTTTCCTTCGGCTCCATTGTGTATAGATTTCAGAAACCTGGAGGAAGCCCCCTTGCAAGAATATGCCAGGTAGTTGCTGCAGCTATTCGGAACTTCAATAAAGTTTTGCCACATGATCCATCAGCTCTTTATGAGTTTCTGGGGCAAGGTTCGGCAATTGAAGGCAGCCGAAAACTGGAGCATACAACTGGACTCGAGTAAAACTCTATACTGATATTTCAACTATTAAGTTTACAATCTATGCATTCTTTTTTAACTTACATTCAAGTATATATGTTCATTGCGTTTTCTACGAGTATGATATTTTAAGCTACATTTTAACTTGTTAAATTCCTGCAAGAAAAAAATCTTGGATACTATAGTGAAGATTCTTTAATAGATAATATAGTGAAAATTGTATGCTGCCAAATGTCTGTGCTGAAATTGTACAAAAAATAACTCTTTTCCCTTTTCATTTGAGCTACTCATAGCAGATAAGGCACATATAATCTGATCAAGTACATATCTATAGTTAGGAAGGTAATAATCATTTTTGTTTGTGATTCAGGTTCTTCGATAAAGCTGCAATTGTGACACTATCTGACTGTGAATCTCCTGGCCTACTTAATACGTGGAAGATTTGTACTGTCACTCAGGTGGAGGAGTTAAAGATTCTGATCAGAATGTTCCCGATTTGGGCCGCGATGGTATTGTTTGCCGCAGTCAGGAACACATGTTTTCAACATTTGTAGAGCAAGGGATGGCAATGGAGAGACACATCGGGTCTTTTGAAATACCTGCTGCATCCTTCCAATCTATAGATACTATTACTGTCATTATACTGGTTCCAGTTTATGAAAAGTCCTTGTTCCAATATTCAGAAGATTCACTAGCAGAGCAAACGGCATTACAACGACGCAGCGAATAGGGATTGGTTTATTTTTCTCCATGTCCGCAATGGTATCAGCAGCATTGGTGGAGAGTAATCGGTTAAAGATTGCACAGGCTGAAGGTTTGGTGCACCGCAAAGCGGCTGTTCCGATGAACATCCTGTGGCAAGGACCCCAGTACTTCCTGCTAGGCGTCGCCGAGGTGTTCTCCAACATTGGGTTAATTGAATTTTTCTACGATGAATCCCCAGATGCCATGAGAAGCTTATCTGTGGCATTTTCTCTTGTTAACATCTCGGCTGGAAATTACCTTAGTTCATTTATCCTTTCTCTTGTGCCAGTATTCACAGCAAGAGGAGGTAGCCCAGGGTGGATACCTGATAACTTGAATGAAGGGCATTTGGATAGATTCTACCTGATGATGGCTGGTCTTAACTTATTAAATATTTGTATCTTTGTATTCTATGCTATGAGGTACAAAGGTAAGAAGGCTTCCTGAGGCTCATTGACCTTGGCATTGTAATGGGAAATAAAAAACTTTGAATATTTTTCTTTGAAAGCGGAAAATACTCACTGTGAGACCCTACATTCATTTTGGCTTTGAGAAATGGTGTTGTTTATGTTCTCAAACAAAAAAAATGGTGCTGTTCTAAATTGTACAATATGCTTTCATTGCAAAAGAACAATAATACCTGAATTTGCCTGTTACTTAAATTAACTGCGTATTCCTTGGTATCAATGGCCCAGCAGAAATTATTGCCAAGTGTGTATTAGAAATTCAGAACAGAACTATAAGTATGTTGAGTGGATCTGAGGTTTAGGGATCCTACTCCATACTGCATTTGGTTTACGAATGGCAAAGGGCGTGAAGAAATTGCATTGTGATATATCATCATGTTCACAAGTAAACTATGCTGCGGCAGCAAAATACTGAAACTGAGCAGCAGGGCGCTTATGTGCAGCAAAGGCCCAAGTTGGGTGCCTAAATTAGATTTTCTCTTCAGATGTACCAAGCTGTAACTGAACTGATCTATTCATGGAAATGCCTCTTGAAATGCCAAGTATTCTTTTATCTAAGAATAACGTGATTTCCCTTCAATTGCAACACAAAATGCATCAGAACACACAGTCAGGGAGACCAAATTCTTCCGCCTATGCTTTGTATGACATCACTTGAGATATTGTCCTCCTATTCGCACACTGAAATCTGGGACGGCAAAAGAAAGTCCTGACCTACATAAGTCGCCGCCCCGCTATGTTGATATCAGCGGAGTAGAAATAGATTACCGTCCACATCCAGTGGCCCGTCCCGGTTTCCACGACGCGTGCCTTCGTCGAAGAACGGATAAGCACAGAAAACAGTCGTATCTAAGTCTCCGATAAACATGCTAGGCACAAGATGAGAATAGATGGGCGCTGCATTATTCAGTTTTTCTCTGCATCAAGGCGCTTGATTAATGCATCAAAGAACACTTTCACATGTTTCATGAGCATCCCCGTGTAGACGTTAATTGACCGTGTTTTAAGAAGAAGAAGAAAAAAACAGTGGTCAAATGCGACAACAATAGGAGGAGTAATAATAAAAGATAAGATACATGCACATTTAGATTGCAGTCCAAATAAGGATGTTCTCGCAATTACTAAACTTTTGAGGCTACGCTTGCAGTATCGCTAGCAACAATGGCGACCAAGCAACGGAGTCAAACTTGTTGCTTCGTCTCCCTGCTACTTGGATTAGTACTTAGCAGCGGTGGTTTCAGATGTTTCCAAACAGACAATTTACCCAGTAGTATTTCACCAAGTATTCGTTGAACGGAACATCAAGCCCTCGGAACCTCCCAAGCTGCATTCATGGGGTCGTTGGTGGAGGACGAGGCGGAGCAGCAGATCCTTCTACTGCGCGCGACGCAGCCGGAGGTACTCCCGTCTTCCCCATTCCCTCTCGGTGGAATTGTTGGCCTTTCTCTCTGGAGTTTGTTCCATCAAGATTGAAAAAATCCTAGGGTTTCTACTTTCTAGCTGTGTTATCCCCTTTAATTAGTTTTTGTTTTGTTTTGGCTATGATTGATATCGTGAAAAAAGAAGACAAAAGGCACCTCATATTCTTATTAGTTCTGGGATCATTGGGTTCGCGTGGAGCTTGTCTAGATTGAAGTGAATTTCTTTGGTTTCTTGAAAATACTGAATTGTCAGTCACACGGTTCAGGCAAAGAAAAAAACAAAGATAAAATGTTTTGAGGGGCAGTTGTGACTAGCAGTTGAGCACCACAGGGGTGACGGCCACCTCTGTAGAATCCAGACGCACTTTGGATTGATGTATTCCATCGGAACACACAGCAATTCTTAAGTTTGCACATCGATTGACCTGTAGAAATTACTTTCAGAGACTGGATTTGCTTGTTGGTGTGAAATTTGCCGACGTTGTCTTGCTCCAGAGGTCTGATGGTTTATTTGACGGGTACAATTTTTGTGGTTTGACTGAAATTGATGGAGTGACACATGTTTGACTGAAACAAGGGTTGTTTAGGTGCGATTATATGTTCTTGTTGTTATATTTTGGATAACCGCCTGTTTAGATTAACTTATCCACGAAGGATAAACTTTTTTATATTTTGGATAACCATCTATTTTGTAAGTAATTATGGTATTGGTCACTGAGCTATTTCTGGTCACTAGGTGTACGTACAACATCGTAATATTTGTAGCTACATGTATCCGTCGTTTATTGGCTCTCTACTACATGACTTTTCTTTAAAAACAATATTCTTCAGCTATAGCTGTATTAATTCGTACTAAAGAACATGAAATGAAGCCGTGTGATGTCTGAGTTCAAATCAGTAATTTCCATTGGAAGATTGTCGTACTCTATAAGATTTTGCTGTTGACAATTTTATCTTCATAGTCCAGTTCTCTTGATGAAGGCACCTATTATTGTGAAAATCCCAGATTTTTTCCACTTTGTGTGTATTGAGAGGGTTCAAATATTGTATGCACATTGAGAGCTCTTATTTGCTTATGAGTTAGAAATGTACATTAGTTTTGAAGTAACAATGTTTTACCTTCCTAGCTTTTCCATGCTGCCTTGTGAGACTGATATCGAAGGTAACTATCAAAAACCGTGTTGATACGGACTAAAGAAACATACTACATGTTTTAGAAAATTAATTATTTTGCTGAGTGTTGTTGCTGCTCGGAGTATGCACAAAATCATAGTGGAACATGGCATTTTTTGCAATACATATTAAACGTATGGTGCCCATACCAAACTCAACTGTTCTTTAAATCGAATCAGTAAAACCCCAGGGAAAACGGATCATCACCACTAACTGGTTTACTTATAGGAGTAAAGATATGTCAATATAGAAGGAAAGGTTTTTCTCCTTATTCTAAGCCTGGACCAATAGCCTCAAGATGCCGACTGCACCAAGTGGAGTATACTAGGTTTATTGTTTATTTTAGGCGTCGCAGCTGTGGGAGATTTGGCACGGAACTAATGGCTTCTAATTGTTCTTCATGAACTCCCTGGCTGTTTCTTAAGTTTAGACGGATAGCACCTGTACTGTAAACTGGTGTCCCACAGCGACCAAGTCTTTGTTAACTCTCTTTGACCAGTACATGGAAAGAAGTAACTTAAATAATCTAAATCCAGGCTTAAAGCCTCTGCTAAAGCGTACTCATTGTAAGAAGTAACTGTGTCTAAAGTCGGCAGCATCTTATACTCATTGTGAGATATGTTCATCACATTCTGTGCCCCGTCAGTTCTACGGAACAGGCCTACATATTTGTTCACTATCAGAATGTCTAGACCGTATTTCCTGCATTGATTCATGGTGATTTAATCAAGAATCTTTTCCTTCAGTGTCAGTATGAAGTTTGCATATTCAGTGAGGCAATTACTTAAAAAGTACTCCGTACTACACAACTGTTGGGTTTGTTGCAGCTTCTCTCAGTTAGTCTTATTTTTTGGTTTCATTCAACAGTTTTGTGTTGTAGATTTCCTTTTTTTTTTCTTCTGATTTTGATCAAGCTATAGAGCTCCCACTCATCAAATTATTTATACATGAACTATTAATAATTTCTTTTTCTTCACAGAATTCTGGTGAATACACAGGCGATGGGTCAGTCAGCTACAGAGGTCATCCTGTTTTAAAGCATAATACAGGCAATTGGAGAGCATGCTCATTGATTCTCGGTAATTTAACAAAACTCTTCATTTGGGAGCAAATTGACCATGTTGTTTTTATGGATGAAACCCGCTTATATTTAATTGTATCTGAGTGAGAACTTATTTTGAGGACATGTTCTCAGCTGACTTGCAAAGTTTTAAGCTTCGAACTGATTGGGTGTAATTCCTGTCAATTTTAAATCCATTTCTGCATTTTTGTGCTGAAGCATTAATATCTGAAAATATATTATTCCTAAATACCAGAAACATATTCCTGTCATACCTGCATTTAATGTTAAATTCAACTGGCGATTGTCTTTTCTTACATGATAGGAACTGAAGTGTGTGAGCGCTTAGCCTACTATGGCATCTCAAAGAGTTTGGTTACTTACCTTTCAACAAGACTGCATGAAGGCAGTGTCTCTGCAGCGAGAAACTTTACTACCTGGCAAGGAACATGTTATCTTACACCACTTATTGGAGCAACATTAGCAGATTCATACTGGGGGAAGTACCGGACAATTGCTGTTTTCTCAACTATTTACTTTCTTGTAAGTTTCCACTAGCCAAATACACATGTACGGTGTACCTCATGAAATTCATGCTGGGAGCGGTATCAGATAGTTGTATCTCATACTCACTTGAATGGCTTGCATATTACTCCCTCGGTTCCTATTTATAAGGTGTATTAGTTTTTTGAAAAGTCAAACATTACTATCTTTGACCTAGTTTCTAGAGAAAACTATCAACATTTACAGTACCAATCAGTATCGTTGAATTCATCATGCAATTTTCATACTTTATTTATTTTGTACTGTAAATACTGAGAGTTTTTTCTTAAACTTTGTCAAAGATAGTTTGACTTTTAAAAATAAATACAACTTATAAAATGGAACTGAGGGAGTAGTGTTTAATACTTTGCACATATTGATGAGTTAAATGCCTAATTACTACATTATGGTGGTCTTCCCATTGGTATTTGTTCATGGAGAGGTTAACTGTTAGACAGGGTGAACCGGGTCTACATAGCTTAACACATAACCAACATTATGACCACATGCATAGTAGTAGTTCAACCATATCTACTAACCTGTTAGATTACTAGTATGATCATCAGTTGCAAACCCACTTTGTCCAGTTGTCCTATTTGTGAATCCTACATCTTACTGATGCACTTGTTCCTGCTGATACTTTGTACTAATGGTTCCTTAACATGCATTTAATGTAAGGGGATGGCAGCTTTGACACTATCAGCATTGGTTGCTTCTCTCCAGCCCCCTCAATGTGCTGGGTCCTTTTGTCCACAACCAGCCTTACCACAGTATCTGATATACTTCATTGGACTGTATATGATTGCTTTAGGGGCTGGAGGTATCAAGCCGTGTGTTTCATCCTTTGGTGCCGACCAATTTGATGATACTGATCCTGTTGAGAGAACCAAGAAAGGCGCTTTCTTCAATTGGTTTTATTTCTCCATAAATATTGGTTCATTGATCTCTGGCACTGTTCTTATTTGGGTACAAGAAAAATGGGGATATGGCATTGGATTTGCAATCCCTACTTTGTTCATTGCGCTAGCTATCGGAAGCTTTTTTCTAGGTTCAGACGTATATAGATTTCAGACACCTGGAGGAAGCCCGCTCACAAGAGCATGTCAGGTGGTTGTTGCAGCCATTCGCAAGCGAAATGTGGATTTACCAGTTGATAGCTCTCTTCTCTACGAGTGTCATGGTAAGACGTCAGCTATTGAGGGGAGCCGCAAGCTGGAACACAGCAGTGAATTCAGGTACCTTTCTTGGTTATCCTTGACAAGTACTTGCCATCCAAGGTGTTCTTACTCTTACCAAATTAAGGGGAGAAAAATCATTCACGTAATGTAGTTTAGATTGCTGTTTTGAAATTTATAAGGGTTCAAGAAAAGAAGTAAAAGATTTTACTCCCTCTGTTTCAAAATACATGACGTTTCAGACATGGGCAGTCTTTAGATGCAACTTCGACCATTATTTTTATTGAATATGTTACTAAAAAGTACAGAATAATGAATTAATTTTCATGACAAATCTGATGATACGATTTTTTAGTTGATCAATATCAGTAATCATCTTTTATTATTGATAGTGCAAGTTAGAAAAGTTCAAGCACACACATCCTAGTATGCCATCTTGTTTTAGAACGGAGGTAATACAGTATAACAAAGTTGACACGGATTTGCATAGTATGCTTCTATCTTGGTATGGCATTCACATGCTTGGAAGCTTGTGTCTTGGGACTTCCTGGACACAGCAATCCTATTTCAGAATCATGACAGGTAAATCTTGCACGAGATGTGAGTACTCTGCAAAGACTTAAATAACTTCTGACCTGATGCATTATCTTTCATCTTACAGTTTTCTGGACAGATCTGCAGTCATGTTATGGAGTGAACATGGTGGTTGTCATAATCCTTGGAGGCTTTGCACTGTTACACAGATTGAAGAGCTTAAAATATTAATGAGGATGTTTCCAATCTGGGCAACAGGCATCACGTTCTTCACAGTGTGCGCTCAAAATTCATCAATGTTTATAGAGCAAGGAATGGTCCTCAACAACCAGGTTGGACCTTTTAAAATCCCACCAGCCACCCTCTCATCATTAGACGTAATCAGCATTGTTGTGTGGGTCCCTATCTATGAGAGATTCATCGTGCCGATAGCCCGGAGATTGACTGGCAAGGAGAGGGGCTTCTCGGAGCTTCAGCGCATGGGGATCGGTCTGTTCGTGTCCACCATCGCGGTGGCGGTTGCAGCATTGGTCGAGATCAAACGCCTGGAGAACGCAAGGTCAGAGGATCTGATCCATCAGAAGGTGCCTGTGCCCATGAGCATTCTTTGGCAAGCGCCTCAGTACCTGCTGATCGGCATGGGTGAGGTGTTCACGTCCATCGGACAAGCTGAATTCTTCTACAACCAGTCTCCGGATTCCATGAGAAGTCTGTGCTCCGCTTTCGCCCTCGTCACCGTGTCTCTCGGAAGCTACCTCAGCTCGTTCATACTGACACTGGTGTCTTATTTTACGATGCAAGGGGGTCAGACCGGGTGGATCCCAGACAACTTGAATGAAGGCCATCTTGATCGATTCTTCTGGCTCATCGGTGGCCTCAGCACTCTGAATTTTCTTGCTTTCATTTATTTTGCACAGCAATACAAGTGCAAGAAGGCTTCTGCACTTTAATTCTTGTCGGCTTTCCTGTTTCTTTTCTTTTCCGCCCTTGCCATGTTTTGTACAGAAAAAGTTGTTTGCATATCTCTCTCATCAACCGGCTACAATGTATTGATGAAAAAAAAAGGAAGCTACAATGTACAGTCTCTTCTGTATTGTGTAGTGTTGCATTGCATCCTCTGTGATATTTGGATACAATTTCTTACTCGGACAGTTGGAATTTTACTTTTTCCTTTCGTTAATCACGAAACAGGCTTTCGCCCCGTTATATAAATATAGTTTCCTTTCATTAATGAGCCTTGTAAGCATGTAGAAGCACGTACTTGGCTTTAACCGACACATTTGTGTCCTCAATCATTTTAGATCTGGACGGTATTACAAATATCTAATGCAACGGTGGGTACCATTACAGTGCACTCAAGTGGTTTTGTTGACGCATTATAAATTACAGTCACGCGAAAAGCACCAAGTACTTATTAATTGTTATCTCGACATTTCGAACCGCTGATCAGCTGATATATGTTGTAAAATGCTACTAATTCTGATCTGCGTGTTGCTAGGGGACAGAACAATTGATCTGGATGGCCCATTACAAGTACGTGCAACTTATTTTTCATTACAACCACATTGATATTATCTGGCAACAAGTAGGACAAAAAATATATTCAAAAGAAGAGAGGCCATACTCTTTCTAGATAAAAGTAGACATGATCTCCACCACTGCATAACCGGTGCACAGCTTGTTTATGATAATACATGGAGTCATGGACTACCTATCATGATAGGATTCTGGTGATACGGTGGATTACGATCTAAACTGGCACGATTCTGAAATTGTTGCCGCGAGGTAGGTTCTATATGGATGGCCTCAATTTTTTTTCATCTTATTTTGTAAGCCGATTTATTCAGCATCAATACTCGTCTATATGGCTATGGCTTGAGTATGAATGGAGGCCATATTGCCCTTCTTTCCAAAAAAAAAAAAAAAAAAGGGAAAATAGGTAACATATTGGAGCTTAAAGATGGAATCAAATGGGACACCGTTAGAGATCGATGGAACCAAATGGGACCTTTGGAGATCGATGGAATTAAATGGTCACCTTTTGGTCCTGAGCTTTCAAACTTTCGAAGTGAGTACAGTGTTGAAGTAGTAAATTTGTGCTTTTTATTAGTTTATTATACTGTATGAACTCGACCTTCTGCCAATATGTCTTCGTGAGTACGTACCAACCGGGCTTTTCCACCCCTTTCCATTAACAGAGAACGGAAAAGACAGAGTCTGTTTTACAAACCCAGGCGAACTGGGAGATACAAAGGAGACGAAGGGGGGAGAGCTAGTTGGAGCAACATCAGGAAACCCACTGTGAATGCTCGCCATCGAAACATCCACCATGGGGCGAAAACCTGATGTCACCATCTTTCTAGAAAAGATAGCCATCGTTCCAACACAACCTCAGAAGACACAACATCCACAAACGTTAAACAAAACAAAGACGACCAACGGAAAGCACCCAGAGATTGTTTGAGATCGCCACAAGCATCACATCACACAGCAAAACTTCAACCCTCCACCAGTTAGTTGATGGAGAACGTCCCAGACGACGTCGCCTGCGCACCATTCCTCATGTCCCCCCTCATCAGCTCCACAGATCTCTCTAGCAGCTTGTTCGCTCCCGCCTGTAGCACGTCCAGCTCCTTCTTCTTGTGCATACCTGACCAATACGTAATCAAAGAGGAAATATGAAACAAGATTTCACATGGAGACCTCATTTTATGATCCTCAAAAGTCACTTTATTTCTGGCTTTCCAAATACCCCAACAAACAGCAGCGATAACCACCATGTGCAACTTATCAAGACCAGGCATAAATGCATGGGCCCACGCCATAGCCTGCCAAATATTATTCGGACACAAATTAGTGCCAAGAACACCCCCAACCGTCCCCCACACAACCCTGGAGACAGAGCACCCGAAGAATAAGTGATTTGCAGTTTCCATCTCATCACAGAACGAACATACCGGGGATCCAGGCCAATTACGCTTCTTCATGTTATCTCTAGTTACCACAGCATTTTGGAACAGCTGCCACATGAAAATTTGGATTTTCAAAGGAATTTTTGTTTTCCAAATCCAAGAGTAAGACGAACCAGATAAATCCTTCTCAAGGAAATTATACATAGACTTCGTAGAGAAAGCCCCATTTTTATTTAAAGACCAGCTCACTTTATCCTCATCCACAGAAAAGGGAATAGAATTCACATAGTCTATCACTTCTTGCCATTGCAACAGAAGATTACCCATAATATTTCTCCTAAAAGGAATATTAAACTGCTTCCCCACCACCTCCTGCACAGTACAATCTTGATCTCTACAAACCCATAAATCTCAGGAAATCTTTCTTTTAACGGAATAGGATTAGGACCAAAAGCTTCATCCCAGAACCTACACAAATTCCCATTTCCCAACACAATTTTTCGTCCAGCATAATAATGCTCTCTCACCTTGAGTATATTTTTCCAGCAGGGGGAATCGTTGAACCTAGGTTTAATAGATGAAATAGGCCTACCTTTCATGTACTTGGCATGAACAATAGACTGCCAAATACCTTTTTTTGTCTCCAATTTCCACAACCACTTGCACATAAGACTGATATTTTGTCTCCGCAAATTTTTTATGCCCAGGCCTCCCTTATTTCTAGAACGACAGACTCGCGCCCATTTAACCATATAGTACCCTTTTTTGCTTTTATTTCCATGCCAAAAGAACCTCCTTCTATGCTTATCAATTTTCTCAATAAATGACTTGCTTAACAGAGTCATAGACATGTGATACGACGGTACATTGGACAAACTTGCATTAACTAGTATTAATCTCCCACTAGAAGAAGAAGAATTTCCTTGCCAAGCATCCAATTTTTTCACAAACCGAGTATCAATAAAATCCCAGTCCAAATTTTTCAAAGCTCTGAAACTCACAGGCATGCCCAAATACTTTAAAGGCAAGATCCCAACCTGGCACCCAAACATTGTTATGTATTGATCCGCAATAGTATTGTCCCCACCTATAAGGAAGATTTCACTTTTCATATAATTAATTTTAAGGCCAGACATTATCTCAAACAAATATAAAAGAAGTTTCAAGTTCAACGCACTCTCTAGATTATGATCTAAGCAGATCACCGTATCATCGGCATATTGCAACACCGCTACCCCGTGTAAATTAGGTCAGGAGCCAACCCAACTAACAATCCATTTTGCTGAGCATGAAAAATCATCTTAGTAAGGCATTCAGCCGCCATATTAAATAAAGTAGGGGACATGGGGTCGCCTTGTCGGACCCCTTTTGCACTTTGAAAATAAGGACCACATTGATTATTTATTTTCACCGAAACAGTACCATTATGTAGAACTTGCCTCACCCAACTACACCAAGTTCCACAGAAACCTTTGGCAATATGACAATCAATAAGGAAATCCCAGTTAACTTTATCATATGCCTTTTCGAAGTCAAGTTTCAAAACCACACCAATCTGTTTTTTAATATGACAATGATGCATCAACTCGTGCAAAGATAAAATACCATCAGTAATATCCCTGTTCTTGATGAACGCACTCTGATTCATACTAAAGAGTTTATCAGAGACAGGTTCCAAACGGATTGTTAAAACTTTGGTGATGAGTTTATAAATACATCTCAACAAGCAAATGGGATGATATTGGGTAATCTTCTCAGCATTAGATACCTTTGGAAGCAAGGTAATAATGCCATAGTTTAATCTTTGCACATCAAGTTTCCCTTAACAAAAAAAGCACCAAAAAGCCTCATAATATCATATTTCACAATCCCCCAGCAGAATTGGTAAAACTCAACAGGAATCTGGTCAGGTTCAGGAGCCCTATTGATATCCATAGAAAAAAGCGCCTCTTTTACTTCCTCCATAGTAAAGGGTCTACATAGATCCTCATTATCTTGCGCATTCAACTTTTCATGTGCCTCCCACATATCACTATCAATAGGAACCAAATTTCCAGGTGCAGGTCCAAACAAATTATTATAAAAATCGGTTGCATGCTTTAACAAATTATCTGTCCCCTCAATATTTACCTCACCATCTTTCAAAGACAACATGTTATTTTTTCTTCTTCTCCCATTAGCTACCCGATGAAAATAGCTAGTATTTTGATCACCCTTTAATAACCATCTTTGATGAGATTTCTGAAACCATTGCAATTCCTCTTCTGCATATAACAAGTGTAACTCATTTTGAATTGAATTTTTTCTAATACATTGTTCAGGAAGTAAAGACCCATCTTCCTCAAGCAACTCCAGCACAGAGAGCTCCTCCTTAAGCTCAATTCTTTTTTCCTATTGTTGCCATACAAATTGGAGCCCCATCCTTTAAATTTCTTTTTTAAATCTCTTCAATTTGATATTAAAAATATCAATAGGATCTTGACACTTGACCGGTTTCTCCCAAATTTCTTTAACAAGGGAGAGAAAATCATTATGTTTTAACCAGGAAATGTCAAACTTAAACTCCCTTTTTTATTTATGTTAATGACCTCATCCCCAGAGTCCAAAATCAAAGGATTATGGTCAGAAATTTCTTTAACAATTTTCCTAACAGTGACCAAAGGAAACAGATCTTCCCAATCAGGAGACATCAAAACACGATCCAATTTTTCCATAGTAGGGCAAGCATGATTGTTCGACCAAGTGTATAGCCCACCCTGCATATAAATCTCCCTGAGACCCAAAGTGTGAATAATTGAATTAAAAAGATCAGTAAATCTAGAAGGGGTGAAATGAGTATTCTTCTCCCCCCCATGTCTTAAAATGTTGAAATCACCCCCCACCACATAAGGACACATCATACTATTACAACAATTAGCCAATTCAGTAAGAAACTATCCCTTCAACTCATCTTGAGCAGCGCCATACACCGCAATAAGCCCCCAGTGACATTTTTTGATATTATCTCACAAGACAAATTGCAAGCAGAATCTGCCAGCCTTTAAAGTGCACACATCCAGTTTCTCAGTTTTTATTCCACATAGAATTCCACCAGATCTTCCCACAGAAGGAACCCATTTCCAGAAATATTTCTCACCAGGATCCATTTTTCTAAAAAAACTCTGACTATAATTTTTCTTAATAGTTTCCTGTATCCCAATAAAGTCAAGGGATAAATCCATAAGCATATCAGAAATACAAGCAGGAGCCCCTTTTTTTCCCACACCTCTAATATTAAAAAAACAACCTATCATTTAAATCTGGCAGGTATTTTTCTTTCCCTGGTGGCTCTACCAGGAGGCAGGGTAGAGACACCAATATCAACATTTTTTCTAGATTTACTTCTGGTAACAGGAATTGTTACCACCACAGGAGACTTTCCAACACTTTTCCCTTTTTTTCTTCTTTCTACCACCTGAAAAGAGGCTTCCTCTACCTCATCCTGATCCATCCAGTTTAAATTCAAAGGAGTTGATTCACCAACATTGTTTTCAATAAACAAGATTTTTTCCTTCTGCTTGCTAATTTCAATTTTACCACCCAAATTTCCCCTGGCTACTTCTAATTCCCTAACCAGGTTAATAGCAGTAAAATCATTATCAGGAATATTAAGACCCATTTTTTTAGCACGCAGCATAAGATCACTATCAGACAGAGCAGCAAAAGAGTTAATATTTGCAGGGGGAATAGAAGTACCTTCCAAGTTCCTCTTGCGAGAGTAAACAACAGCTTTTTCCATCATGTTAACATTGGCCTTCGTCTTGTTTCTCTCACTAACTCTAGGCTCCACAACACATTCTTCTTCAACCGATTCCTCAGCCACAGGAGACAAAGGAGACTGTACCACATATTCTGGTGAACCCAATAAAGGAGAGATAGATTCAGAGGACACATCAACAATATCAATTAAAGGGGGCCAATTTACAGTATCCAAACATTGCAACTGACCAGCAGAAGAAGCAGTTTTTTCACCCTGAGTAGTATTCCCAGTAGGTTGCAGAATAGGACATGGAACCAGCCACTTGTTACTAGGGTTATCCACAATAGTCCTGTTACTTTCATTCTCCCTGGCAATCTTGTCAATAAGCAGTTCATTCTCCTCAGCACTGTCTTCAGTTGATTCTCCCTCTTCAGTTCCAGTATTCTGCCCCATTTCATAGTTTCTCACATTTCTCACAGATCCAGTTTGACTCCCAACCACTTGCTCTTCAGAGTCTTCCTCAGTTCTAGATGGTCTTCGTGAGTACGTGACTCCGTGAGTCTATAAATTGAGGTGTCCTGCCGTTGTGTTCAACCTTCTCTCCTTCCAGTTAGCTAGGCTGGCACTTGGACCACTATGACATCTCTTAAGGAAAACATGCAGTTGGAAGAACCACTTCTTGAGGTCAGTTTCTCTTTGATCTAGTTCTTTGACATTCAAGTCTAGCAGAATGTAGCTTGATTTTCTAAAGCTATTATGCGTATTTTATTTGCTAAGACGTCACCAATATCTACGAACATTTAGGTATCTTGACAAATTTGGAGAGAATTAGTTCGTTTGATGCCCAAAGTAACATATGTTGGGTAGCATAAGGATGTCATATCAGTTCCTGGACACTGAAAAATATTGGAAACAAATGGATCCCTTTTGTTTCTGTTTACCGTTGCAGACTAGCGCATTATGAGTTTATGACCTGCATATTGCTGTGCCGAGATCTGCGAAATGCTGTCTGTTCCATGCCTGATGCAATACTGTTTTTCTCGCAATATTGTCCCTAAAAAAGGATGTTGTGCTTGGAAACATCAGCAAAAACATTTGCAATCAACTTGGCACCAATTTCTGCTTGCTATAGAAGTCTGATCATACTCCTAGGCTACTTTTTATCATTTACGGCATCATGCTTTTGCCAAAAATTTGTAGTACTACTAAAGAGCATTTAGATTTGTCTTATTACAGGATTCAGCAAGAAACAGAGAGGACCGATCAGTTGTTGACATTAAAGGAACTCCAACTCCTATAGGGAAGAACCGTACTGGCAGTTGGAAAGCATGCAAGTTTATCTTAGGTAAACCGGAAACTATCAAATTTCCATGCCGATCTGGTAGAATGATGTCAAGAGTACTTAATTTTAGAGCAGCCGCAGCGCGGCGCTAATATCTCGACGCCAGGATCAAAATCCTGCTGCATGCGCGGTTACTCGTTTCAATCCTGGGCGCCTGACGCAAGATAAGTCGCCCGCCGCTTGTTCTTTTTTCTGGCTAGTTGCGTGGTCTCAAAATAAGAGGCCATGAGCCCTTCGCTACAGATTTTGTTTTGTGATGTACGTAAGCGCCTCGGTAAGCGGAGCGCCTTGCACTGTGGATGCTCTTAGTCCACTTGTTCAAAAAAAATTGTTGTGTGACTCGCATGATGGAGAGCCCGGGAGGGTGATGATCATTCCAATATTATCTAGAGAATTCTCTTGGGATTTGCTTGAGACATACTAGATCTGAGTTCCCACTTACACTGCAGTGACTGAATGCTTCGAGGAGCTAGGGTACTACGCGATCCAGTTCAACCTGGTCACTTTCCTAAAGACGATATTGCAGGAGAGCAATGTCACCGCAGCAAGAAACTACACGAATTGGCAGGGGACTTGCTACATCGCTCCCCTCGTCGGAGCTATCGTGGCAGACGCCTATCTGGGAAGATACCTGACGACACTGGCCTTCTTCGCAGTCTACCTACTTGTAAGCAGTTAAGCACACACGAGATAATCTCTTCGATGCCACGCATACCGTTAATGAAGCATCATTCAAATGGAACTGACTAGTTTCTTGATAATTCTACTTTTTTTTTTTTTGCAATACAAGGGGATGGCTGCAATGTCGATTTCAGCATCGTTGCCGGCGGCGTGCACCGGGCTCGACTGCCTGCAGGACGGCTCATCGTTTTCGTCCCAGTCCGCCGTGTTCTTTCTTGGCCTGTACATGATGGCCATCGGAGCCGGCGGCATCAAGCCCTGCGTTTCCTCCTTCGGCGCCGACCAGTTCGACGACGGCGTCCCGGCGGAGAGGCTGAAGAAGAACTCCTTCTTCAACTGGTTCTTCTTCTCCATCTACATCGGCAGCTTCGTCTCCGGCACCCTCATCGTGTGGGTTCAGGATCACTGCGGGTGGGTCGTAGGCCTCTGGATCCCAACCATGTTCATCGCATTGGCTATCGTAAGCTTCTTGCTGGGCTCCAGCTCGTACAGAGTGCAGAAGCCTTTGGGAAGTCCACTCGCAAGAGTTTCCCAGGTCATCGTCGCAGCGGTCCGGAAGCGGAATGTACGTTTGCCGCATGAGGATTCTCTTCTCTACGAGTTACCGAAGGATGCGTCAATGGCGGACGGCGCCAAGAAATTGGAGCATACACCGGTGCTCAGGTAACTAGCTAGCTTAATTTTCTTTGGCTGGACCCGGATAGATCCTTTTACAGTGACTGATTGCAAGTATTTCTTCCCAGTTTCCTGGACAAGGCTGCAGTGATCTCTTCGACCGAAGAGCTTTATTCCGACCCATGGAGGCTTTGCACTGTCACGCAAGTCGAGGAGCTCAAGATCGTGATCGGGATGCTCCCGGTCTGGGCCACCGGCATCGTGTATTTCTCCGTCCTCGCGCAGTTCTCTTCGACGTTCCTGGAGCAGGGGAGGATGATGGACACGGCGGTCGGCGCGTTCGCTATTCCTCCGGCGTCGCTGGCTTCCTTCGACGCCGTCAGCGTCATCCTCTTCGTGCCAGTCTACGATAGGGTGCTCATCCCGTTGGCGAGGAGGTTCACCGGCAACGAGCGGGGGTTCTCGGAGCTGCAGCGATTCGGGGTCGGCCTCTTCCTCTCCGTCCTGGTCATGGCGGCCGCGGCGGTGGTCGAGACGAGGCGGCTGGCGCTAGATCGGATGTTGGGGCCGCCGATGTGCATACTGTGGCAGGTGCCGCAGTACCTCCTCGTCGGCGCTAGCGTCGTGTTCGCGTGCGTGGGGCAGTCGGAGTTCTTCTACAACGAGGCGCCGGAGTCGATGCGGAGCCTCAGCTCCGCGCTGGGGCTCCTCACGGTGTCGCTCGGGAGCTACCTCAGCTCGCTCGTGGTCACTGTGGTGTCCGCCGTCACGACGAGGGGCGGCGAGCCGGGGTGGATACCTGATAACCTCAATGAGGGACACCTCGACAGGTTTTTCTGGCTCATCGCTGGGCTCAGCATGCTGAATCTAGCGGTTTTCTTCTGCTGTGCCAAGACATACAAGTGCAAGAATGTTTCATAATCTAAAATAGGGTTTTGTCCCGCCTTAGAAATAAGAGTCTGCCTATGGTTGCATTTTATATTTGGTTGCATTTTATATATATGGTCTTTTTGTATTTTTTTAATGGGTCGTATTTTATATTTGTGAGCCTAAGGGTAACTCCAACGGATCAACTCAAATTGATGCGAAATGTGTCCGTCTTTTGTCCGTTTGGTTTGGATGGTCAGGCGCTCCGTCCTTCCCTGGTTAGTGCACCCAATGGGGCGACCCGTTCCAGTTCTTTTTTCTATTTCATTTTTTCCCGACTCTAATCATTCAAAAACAGTCATTTTTATTTTCAAATTTTAAGATATGTTTGGCATATTTAAACTAAATTGAAACTAAACCCTAGATCTATTACCACTCTTCCGGTTTTGAGGAACTTTGATGCTCCTGGTCATGAGGAACTTTGATGTTGTTGGCCACGTCGATGTCGATGAACGATGTGGTCAGCGACAAACTCCGGCTGGAACTGGGATGATCCATGTCTGACATAGGCCGAAGAAAGTGGCAAGCTCTAGCGGCCACGTCGATGTCGATGAACGACGTGGTTAGCGGCAAACAGCGGCAAACTTTGATGATGTCGTCCCACGTCGATGTTGATGACCGATGTGGCAAGCTCTAGCGGGAACTGGGATGATCCATGTCTGACATAGGCCGAAGAAAGTTGTACTGGAGTGGTAGGATTTTGAAGGCCGTCGGCATAGTCGGACTCGATGTCAATGACCGGCGTAGCTGGCGGTGGTGGTGGTGGTGTCCCTTGCAAGGACTGCTTGTCGGGCCACTACGGGGTACCGGCCACTCCTCGTCTTCTTCCTCCTCCTCGTTGGACGAGATCTCAATGATCGACATAAAATACCCAGTGGCGGCTCCATATCAACGGAAGTGTGAAAGAAGTTGTGGAGGCGGATGTTATACTCCGCGTCCACTTCTGGCTGGTAGAAGGGCCATTGAAGTTTATGTTTCAGAGAGGCCCATTAAATGTTGTGAACCCATGAGAGATATGCATATGCACGTACATTTTTTTTCTAAAACAACCAAAAATAGATGACTAACTAACACGAGTACTAACACAAGAGGATAACTCATATTTGTTGTAACAAAGTAAACCCATATACTCATGTAAAGTGCAACTAATTTTCGAAACCGGTTGTTGATTGCATGTTCCATCGTCTGTGGGCCGGCATCAGCCGTCCCATCGCCAGGAAGCACCGAGCCGTCGTTCAGTGGGCGACCCTCGACAAACGAGAAGTAGATGTCCTCCATGCCGCCGGCAGGGGTCTCCTCTCAGTGCGAGGGGAGCCAGATCCAGCATTGCCAAGACGCGGAGTGTCTCCACCACCACCAGCGAAGTGGCTGTCATGCGAGCTCCAAGCCCGCACCACCTCCAGCTTCACCTCGGTTGTGACGAAACCTTCAAAGTCACCGATGCGTGTAAATTATACGCATCTTTATTCTCTGTTTAAACTGTACCCTTGTCATTTATTTGATAAGATATCTACTCTATATCTGCAACTAATCGCTAATGTGCAATCAATTACAAATCTCTTTGTCATGATTTTTATCTGCAGTTTTGGACGTGGAAATCATTGGAAATCTAAACTAAAAGGAAGGAAATGATCAAGGGAGAAAATGCCAAGTCATGCTGCCTTCACAGCACGCGTAACGACCAGTTGTACGGTGGCGACCGACCGTACCAGCCACCATACCACACTCCATCGCGACCGTTGGATCAAACCGACCAAAAGTTATCAAAGGGCCGAGAGCTAATTGGCATCAGAAGGCCTTCGAAAACCTAATTCCGTCCGCTGCTACTATAAGGAGGAGAGGAAACAGCCATCAGAAGAGAGAACCCCCCCCCATCACGCCGCCATCACGCCACCACATCCATTCATCACCATCGACACGAAGTGCTGCTGCATCTCCACGCCACCATCACCACCATAGACATAGCCATGCTACTTTGTGATCTTGATCTCATCGCGATTGACAACATTGTAAAAACTATCATTATTTCAATCCAAGTACTATTTACAACAATGTTTTCAATTGATGATATGATCGCGATGTGTGAGTAGTCCCCTCGGGCTAAGGGTTGAGGCCTAGCCTCGTAGCTATGTGCAATTTATTATTCATGGGAAATTAGCTTAATGAGTTCTTTATGTTATAATGTACGTGTTTGTATATGTGCCTTGCTCCTAGGACTTGTCAGGTACCCAAGACCCCGAAGAGTGATCAAATTATATGTATGATGAGATATGCGTGGAAGGCTGACAGTGAAACTCAGTGACAGCAAGAGGAGTACAACAGCTGAAAGCAATTCTACTAGGAACAACAATGATGTTACAATACTTAATGATTTTGTCTCTTAATTCTTAAATACGAAGGCAACCCCGCGAGACGGATTAGGGACTGCGGTTGGACAAATACTCTTTGGTAACCAGTGTTCTGATCCATAGAGATTTACGGACACATTGCCTACATATATTATATAGCATGAGTAATTATTACTAATAGTTTGCATCTTTATCTTATTTATCCCATGGAACTAACGCACCACTGCAGGTGAAACCTTAAGCCCTGGCCTATTTTAATCCATTGAGAACAACCCTTTCAGATAACAAGATTGGTCCGGTGAAACGTGAATTTAACAAAACTTTCTTAGGCTTGTTGACTAACCTTATCAAGCACATACTTCCAGGTTCGATAAACCCTGGGTCTGATAGGTGAAAAAAGGCTACATACTACAATCTAATAATCCAGATCGAAGGTATCAACCCTTTTTCTGGCGCCGTTGCCGGGGAAGTATTTTCCGCTACCCTGGTAAGGTTACTAGAGCCCTTTTTAGTTTCGTTAAATTTTGTTTTAGTTTATTTCCTATTTCTAGTTTATTTTGTTTAGCTTATTTGAAAACCCAAAAATATTAGTTTACATTCTGTCATAATTACAAAACCCAAAAAAATTAGTATGGCAAACAAGAAGCTTGGGGAGTTTGCTACTACCGATGATGATTACTTACGTGCACCTATCACTCAGCCCGCCGTTGTTGCGGAAAACTATGAAATTAAGCCTAATCTTTTGAATTTGATTCAACAGAACCAGTTTAGTGGTTCAGCTTCTGAGGATGCAGGTATGCATTTGAATACTTTTATTGAATTATGTGATATGATGCGTATGAAAGACGTTGATCCTAGTGCAGTTAAGCTAAGGTTATTCCCTTTTTCACTAAGAGGGAAAGCAAAAGAATGGTTATTAGCATTGCCCAAAGCCACAATTACATCTTGGGAGAACTGTTGCAATATATTCGTGACTAAATATTTCCCACCTGCTAAGACTATGTAGCTACATTCTGTTATTACATGATTTAGGTAGGAAGAACGCGAGCCACTAGCGCTTGCGTGGGAACGTATGAAGGATTCGGTTAGGAACTGTCCTAACATGGAATGGAGGAATGATTAATTCTCCACTTATTTTATAATGCTCTTAACCCTATGTCAAAATATATACTTGATACAGCTGCAGGAGGAACTTTCATGGGAAAAGAAATTGAAGTAGCAAAGAAACTACTCAATGATATGCAAGATAATCGTGCGTAGTGGTATACTGAAAGAAACCAATACCAAGAAGGTAAATGTCATCACTGAAACCAACAATGAAGAGCTTACAACAAAGATAGATGAGTTAATCACTGTTCTTATTGGTAAGAATGAAGCCTAGGTAAATGCCATGCATCTCCAATGCTCAAATTGCAGAAATAGATTTTATAGCTCGTAATACTTTTAATTCAGGATGGAAAAACTTTGGACCAAACTATTCCAAGCCATGAAACCATGCAGGAGCACCAAACAACAACAATTACAATGGAGCACCAGCTAATAGTAATTATAATGGAGCAAACAGTGGCAACCGCCAGTCACTTGAGGACACCCTCAAATCTTTTATTAATTCTCAAACCGAGCAAAATAGTGATTTTATAAAATGGTTGAGAATCATGATAATATACTTGGTCAACTAACCCAGAAAGTTAGTACAACGAAAAATGATCTGCGGGAACTCCAAGAAAGAACCAAGTCTGTGGAATTACAAATGGCCAAGATAGCTAAGAGTCAAACTTTGATTCTAGCAAAATTTGCAGGAAAACCGGAGCCTAATCCAGTCGTAGACTTGAAGATTATGAGAAGTACTATAGAAGATGATACGACTGAATAGCTGGACTATCGCAACGCTCCAACACCAGACTACACTGTAGAAGACCTTGTGAAAATGGTAATCATGAAAAACCCATCAATTGAAGGAGGTAACGAGGCAGCATATAAAGAGTTTATTAATCAAGTTGCTTATAAGGTACAAGAATTAGAAGTTGAGTATGCTAAACTATCTGAAAAGTTACCAGCTAAATTAGAAGATATATTTGAACCAACTGTTAAGATTAATTTAGGTGTCAATGAGATAGTTGCACTTTGTGAACTTGGTGCAAGTGTTTCAACGATTCCTAAGAGCCATTTTGATAAGTTGAATTTGGGTAGCTACAACATAACTGAACTTAAGCTTCATCTTGCTGATTCAACCTTTAAACAAGCTATAGAAATTAAAGAAAATATTGTAGTGCAAATTAAAGGAAGTCCAGCACTACTATAAATTGTTATAGTAGACATGCATGAAGATCCAATAGCACCAATTATACTTGGAAGACCATTTTTAAGAAGTATTAAAGCTTTGATAAATTTGCATAAAGGTAAAGTGGGGATCGAATTACCCTCTAGAGATCCTTTTGTTGTTCATTTCCCAGGAAAACGAAAGTAAATATCTTTGTCAATGGGATCATCACTTTGAAGGCAAACTATTTTGGAATGGGTACACAAATATCTAAACCCAATTAATCATCATCACGGTCGAGCTACACGACCGAAAACAAAAGCACTTCATGGGAGGCAACCTATGTAAACAGGTTTTATTTTGTTTTAGTTTTGTTCTTAGTTTAGTTTTTAGTTTTAGTTCTAAAAAGTGCTGAAAGACACAAAGGAGGAGAAGATCTTATTTCAATTTTGATATTATCTTAAGTACTGCGAATGTCTCTGGAAATATTATATGCAAAATATATGTGAAAACTGACCTTTCAGGTCCTTAGAAAAATCCAAAGAAATGCATTTTTTAGAGGTGCCAGTGGGTTTTAACAACCACTGGTACAGTGATAGGTGACCGTACCATGTCGTTGCGACTCGGTACGGCCTTGGAAGCGGAGTTTTTCGCCGGACCAGAATACACAAAAAGTTTAACGAGTGGCAGTACGGTTGCCACCATACCAGACGCGCTGCTCGGTACGTCTACGGAAGAAAAATAGTTTCGTCAAATTCAACGGGAGGTGGTACGGTGGCAAGCCACCGTACCGGAGGCATTAGGCAGAGAAACCACATCTGTAAGACGTAACGTGTGCCATCACCGTACCGACCCGTTTCGCAGGTAATATGCACCTTACTCAATAAATCTAAATTCAGAATTGTTTTCTTCTACTCCTTCCACCTCCAAACCGTCAGAAAACTCTAGTGAGATCTTTTTACTAGTTCATCTTTGGTTCGATTCCTCGCACACAAACGATCCAAGATGAACACAAGGATTCGAACTCGTGCTAATGCCACCACTAGCGCTAGTCAATCTAGCCAAATTATCAAGAAGACCACCAACAACGAAAAAATCTTAGGTATCAAATTTTATGAGAAGAACCAAGCGCGCAGATTCAATATTCTTAATGAGCACGAGATGAGGACAACCAAGTGGGCTTGTCCTTCAACAATCAACATGCTCAGGATAGGTAATGATTTTAATTTACTATGCAACAATGTTGGTATCCGTCACTTTATTATGCAGGACATACCAACCTATCGCCGACTGACGTTGGAGTTCTTGAGGACCTTCGAGCACACTGTTGAAGCCTTTCATTATAATGATGCTGAAGAAAGAGTTAAGTTCCAGCTTATGAACAGATCCTATGACATGACTGTTACTGAATGGTGCAACCACGTTGGATTTGTCAACAACAATGGTCATACTCGCACAAGTAACAATATTCTCGACCCTCCACCACATGAATATTTTAAATTAATGAGTGTCCATAGTCACACTTATAAAGGAGGAAATATAGAGTGTCCTGCTATTCGCTACTTTTTCTATGTTCTTGCTAACACTTTGTAGGCACGCAGCAAATTCACTTATGTCAATGAGGATGAGATGCTCATCCTAGCCAATGCCACACAACTACCAACAAAAATGATGCCAAATTTGGGAACTATGCTTCTGTTCCATCTTCACCGACAAGCACACCAGCACCACGGACCCATCACTTGTGGAGGGGTCATCACAATCCTCGCCATCGCACTTAGAATTGATTTGGGTGGTCTATCCCAACTCATCGACGAGAGGTATGTCGCTCTTCCCACACCTAGAGCCGCAGGTATGATCAGTACAAGTCAAGGTAGACTTTATATTCACATACCTGGAGTCGGGCACTTGTTTCCCACCCCTATGCCTAACCTGTTCTCTATCGAGAATGGACAACTACACTATGACCTACAGGGTGTTTAAGAGGAAGTTGAGCCCGAGGCCGAGATGCCCGAGGACATCAATGTGGAAGCAGAGGAGCCCGAGGAGGAGGCTTACATACCGCCGCCATATGCCACCTATCAAGACATCAATGAGCTTGGGGATCACATCACCGTCATAAACAACCTCACCAATGATCTCTATAACACTTCTTTCAACTTATCTCAGATTTTTTATGATTGGGGCAATGGTTGGGCTCCAAGTAGCTTTCTGCCATCTTCACAATGATCTCCCATGTGTTCAAAGTTTAAGCTTGGGGAGGTCGTTGTCACTTCTATATCAAGAGGTGGTGACATGTATCTTTTATTTTCGTTTTTAATTTCGAGGTTGTGTTCTTAGCACTTGCATTGGAGTACTCTCCAATGTTTTTTTTTTGCTTTCTTTTATATTTTTCATTTTTGTTCGATAGTCTTATTTTTGTTTCCAATTTTCTATTCTAAAAACGTTTCTAGAAAAATCAAAAAATATTTTTCCTTTTATCCATTTTTCTTTCTGGATGTTTCCATTATAATCATTTTGCAGAAGAGTGACCCACTCTGAGTTTTCAAGAAACGCGTCGTAAGGAAGAGAGGAATATTTCATTAACGAAAGGTATGTCTTGTGTCTCCCACTTTTTGAAAGTTGAACGCTTATTTATAAACTGTTGTTTCAAAAAGTTATTATATGATGTGGGAAGCAAGTCTTGATAGATAGAGTAAGATTTTTATTCACATGGTTATTTAGTATTGTTGTTCTTACTCTATTTTGTTTTACTGAACCATGTCTTGCCAAAGTACTTAACTACATAAATTTAATGAATGAGAAAAGGTCTTTTCACAAAGGCTTGGGTGTCGTAGAAAATTTGTTTGAAGAGTCTAGTTTTGGAAGGTTCTCAACCACATAGTTTTAACGTTGAATTGACTCGTATATTGCCTTGAAAAAAGAATTGTCTGATAGCCATATGCTTAGTGGTAAAGTGAGATTCATGCCAAAGTCTGCCATGTTAATCATAAGTAGCAGATATTGCTTTACACGTGTCTCTACACTTTGTTGCACTCATGAGATGCTGACAACTCCGCTAGCCTGCGAACGATCTACCAGAGATAACTCTCAGATTTCGGCTATGAGTTGATTTAAACATTTGTAACAACAATTTTATGATGGGTAAAATTATCAGTATTTTCTTGAGTGTTTTGCTAGCTGGTTGGACACTCCGCTGATTCTTGAGCAATCAAAAACATTAGAGGGAAACCTCATTTATGTGTCATGAGTGCATCGCAGTTGTGACACCGTCGCAACCCAACCCATCCTTTACATATTTGATGAAACATTTACAACCTTTGGCATGGTCTCACTACTACTTTAGCTAACTTTTCTTGAAAGTCAATGAAATAGAAGAGTGCACTATAGAGTCTTTAACTTATTTCAGTGGGTGTTAATGAGTACCCCTTAACTATACTTTTTTGAGCAGAATCTCACATTCTTAATATGATGTTTATGATCTTCCTAAATGTACTTGGCAGGCAAGTGTTCTTTAAAAGAAGTAGATTAATTGCTGCAATTCTAAATGTCCCTGTTAATATAAATTTTATCTTATGTGTCTTGGCTTACCGAAACTCTTATAATATCTTGTTGTCACACTATGTTTACTAAGTTTTCAGTTGAAGAAAGAGTGAGCCATCAGACTACCAATTGTAAGTGAACTAAACTTCTCGTTATTTCAGTTTAAATACAGAGTTCCTTATGATTTTGTTACTTGCTCGGGACGATCAAGGTTTAAGCTTGGGGATGTTGATGCATGTAAATTATACGCATCTTTATGCACTATTTAAACCGTATTCTTGTCTATTTGACAAGATATCTACTCTATACCTGGCACAAATCATTAATGTGCAATCAATTGCAAATCTCTTTGTCATAATTTTTATCTGCATTTTTGGATGTGGAAATCATTGGAAATCTGGACTAAAAGGAAGGAAATGATCATTTTAGAAAATGCCAAGTCATGCTGCCTTCGTAGCATGCGTAACGACCAGTGTTACTGACAGAGCATGGTGCCCCCAATGTGTTGTTTTGGTAATTAATGACAGTCCCTAATGGACTAATGGTTGCGTTGAGTTATACTTGTAGTGTTAGTCCATAGGAGTGCTTAAAGACCATATGGTTGTTTCAAGGTTGAAAGAAGAATATTAAGTGATGGCCAAGATGTTCAAGGTGTTATCCGAAGAATGGTCATGATGAGAGAAGTGCAAGTCCAAGAGGAGCATCTTGAAGAGATCACATGCTTGGATCTTGACACCCTTTTGGAGATAATTGTCAAGTGAAGATGATCTCCCATAGTGGCGTATGGGGGAGCAATCTATGAGTCTTCACCGAGCAAAGCGCAATCAAGAAAGGTGTTCCCACTTGAGGAGATCAAGATCATCATCATCTAGCTCAAGTGGAATGCGCAAGGCAAAGGTATGATATTGATAGGGTTTTAGGATAGCTAACTGTACTATCAAGAGGGGCTCTCAAGTGAGCTTTAGCGTACCGGTCGTAGAGAGCTAAAACCTTTGCATCCTTGGCATCATCCTTTCTTGGTTCTTATTTGACTCTTATCGTAGTGAGGTCTTGGTGCCTGTCGTGATAGTCATGACAAGCTTAAGTCCTTCGAAAACGATATTTAGTTGCATCTTCTATTGCGTTTTCGGTGGTGGAGATTTTGTCGATTCACTAGTGAGGAAAGGTTCACACCTTCCTACCCATACCAAAATCTCTATTGCCTATTACTATTTGGCTTTTATCTAGATGTGGTTTTAGATCTTATCATGATCTACAATACAAGCTCAAGTTCATAGAAAACGGATTTCATATGAAAAACCTTTTGTGTTTTTGATATAGGAGGATCACCAATTATTCTTTTATAGAGAGGTATAACCTTTTCCCATTTGGTTTTAGCCTCCCTTGTTGGACTAGGATGTTCCTCTGCATAATCTTGTAGTGCTCGTTGTGGTGATTCCAATGAGCCCAAGAACATCGAAAACGGAGTCCAGATGATCAAAATATGTCCATTTTCGTGTTGGGTGTTCCCGCAGTTTGGCCAGCCTTATCGGGCCAAGGCCGGCTGCCTCTGGCACCTGGCCGGCCTCCGACAGCCCATGGCTGGGCCAAGGCCAGCCGCCTCTAGCACCTGGCCAGCCTCCGATAGCCCAAGGCCGGCCCAAGACCGGGCTCCCTGCCAGCCACTGAAGATTCCTGGCTGGCCTAGCCGGGCCAAGGGCGGGCACACGGGGAAGTGAACTTTCCCCTTCAACGGTCACTTTTTGGGGGAACCTATTTAAGGGGCCTTCTTCCCCAATGGTTCCCCAACTAAGACAGCATGTTTTTCTATCTCTCCCACCATTGTTGACCTTTGAAAGCTTGCCCCTCTCCCTCCTATGATTCTTGCATATCTTTGAGGGAAAAGTGAGAGGAGATCTAGATCTACATTTCCACCAATCCATTCTTCCTCTAGGTGAGGGGAACACTTTGGATCTAGATCTTGGAGTTTCTTGGTGATTCTCTTGTGTTCTTCCTCTCAAATCCCTCCTTAGCATTAGTTGCTTTGGTTGGATTTCGGAGTGAAGGATTTGTCCACCTCGTGTGTTCTTGCCATTTGCATAAGTTGCATCGGTTTGAGTTCTCTACGGGGATTCGTTGAGTGAAGTTGAGAAGCTTGTTTCTCTTGCGTGCTTGGGTGCCCTAGAGCTTGTTCATCTAGAGTACGTTGGTGCCCTAGACGGTTGTTGGAAATCTCGGAGTTTTGGTGGCTCACGGGATTTGTTGAGAGCCTCCAATTAGGTTGTGGAGTGTGGCTCAACCTTGTTGATCTCGGAGTTTTGGTGGCTCGCGGGAATTGTTGGGAGCCTCCAATTAAGTTGTGGAGTTAGCCCCAACCTTGTACGGGTTCGGTGACCACCCTCAAGTGTCCCATAGTGACTCGTGGTACTCCACATTGGTGGGGGCACGAAGGAGAATACGGTGTGCCATTTGACGGCTATTTGGTGTTTCACTTTGGTGAACACCGCGCCGCTCCAACGGAGATTAGCTTCCTTTGGGAAGTGAACTTTGGGATAAATCATCGGCTCCAAGTGCCTCGGTATTTCTATACTCGAGCTTCTTACTTATGCTACTTACTTTGTGATAGCCATCGAGCTTGAAGTTATATATCTTGCTATCACCTAGTTGATTATATTGCTTAGCATAAGTTGTTGCTGCACATAGGTAAACCTAGCTAGTTTAGGTTTTGGCTTGATAAATTAAACGTTAGTTTTATTCCGCATTTATTCAAGCCTCAACCGTAATAATTTTAAAGCACCTATTCACCCCTCTTCTAGGCGACATCCGTGTCCTTTCAATTACGGTGGCGACCGACCATACCAGCCACCGTACCACACGCCATCGCGATCGTCAGATCAAACCGACCAAAAGTCATCAAAGGGCCAAGAGCTAATACGCATCAGAAGGCCTCGAAAAACTTAATTCTGTCCGCTGCTATTATAAGGAGGAGAGAAAACAGCCACCAGAAGAGAGACATCACCCCCCCATCACGTCGCCATCACGCCGCCGCATCCATTCATCACCATCGCCAATAAGTGATGTCGCATCTCCACGCCACCATGATGACCCACAAGTATACGGGATCTATCGTAGTCTTTTCGATAAGTAGGAGTGTCGATCCCAACGAGGAGCAGAAGGTGTTGACAAATGGATTTCAGCAAGGATTTACTGCAAGCACTAAAAGAGAAATGTTTTTGGAGTTTTGATATAAAGAGCAAATAAATAACAAGTAAATAAAAGAGTGCTACAATAATTGCAGCAAATAGCCCAATCCTTTTAAGCTCAAAGGATAGGCCGGTTGTGTTACTTATGATGATTAAAATGTTCTCGATGACACATGGGAATTTCTGCCTAGCAATTTTCATTGAGCGCCTGATATGTCTCCGACATATCTATAATTTTTTATGTTCCATGCTTGATTATATATCAGTACCACATGTTTTTATAATGTTTTTATATCATTTTGGCATGATTTATGGAACTATCCTATTAACAAGATGCCTAGTGCCAGTTCCTGTTTTTGCTGTCCTTTTGTTTCAGAAAAGTTATTCAGGGAAGTTTCTCGGATTGCGCTGATAATTTACGGGAAATATTTCCAATATGAAACGAAGACGGCACCCGAAGGACGGCCGGAGGGGAGGCACCCAGCTTCTAGGTGCCACCCAGGCGCAACCCAGGGGTAGGCCGCTACTGGGGCCCACTTGGGCACCTCCCTCGCCTCCTCGCGTCGCCTCTTCGCCTATAAATTCACCCCTGACCTAAAAACACCAGAGGCGCGATCATATTATTTAGAAGATGTCCGAGGCCGCCGCCATCTCCAACCCTTGTTCGGGAGGGTTCTGCATCTCTTCCCGGCACCTTGACGGAGAGGGGAATCGACACCGGAGGCATCTACACCACCATGCCTGCCTCCGGAGTGATGCGTGAGTAGTCCACCACGGGTCTACGGATCCATATCAGTAGCTAGATGGTTGTCTCTCCTCCTTGTACTCCATTGTTTAGATCTTGTGAGCTGACTATTGATTGCTACTGATGAAGAGTTGGGTGGTGCCCCAAGCGAAGGCGTAGATGTAGCAAGCAGCAGTTTTCCCTCGATAACGAACCGAGGTTTATCGAACCAGTAGGACCTTGAAATCAACAACAAAGTGAAAGTTGAAGATCTCTGGCGCTTAATCTTCAACAGACGTGGACCTGCACACACTCAACCAAAATACTTTGCCCCCAACAGCGGAAAGGTTGTCAATCTTTCCGGTCTCGCAGAAAACAAAGCGGTTAATTGTATGGTGAAATAGATGAAATATGAAAAGTGACCAGAGGAGTAATGATGGTGAAAAGTGACAAATAAAGATTGGAATGAATGTAAAAAGATGGACCGGGGGCCATGGGTTCACTAGTGGAGTCTCTCAAGTAAATAGAACATTCATATGATGGGTAAACAAATTACAGCTGGGCAATTGACAAGATTATAACACAAACTTAATCTAGCTATGACAAAGAGAACATGATAATATTTAAGTAGGCATCACGACAATGAACAAAGACCGTTGAGTCCAACTGTATATTTGTCTAAAAAGCCCACCGTGAGATCGCTATCCAGCCTGTCACCCATCGGTATTAAGTTGCAAGCAACAGCCATTTGCATTAAGTAAACCGCATGAAGTAAGCAATATTAAATATCAAAATAGACTTTAACACCGCTTTTTTACCCTTAGTAGCAACAACACACCCTCGCCCTTAGACGTTTCTGTCACTCGTGCCCAGGAACAAAAGGGGCCATGAACCCACTATCTAGCATAAATACTCTCTCTTGGAGATACACACAATCACTTGGCCAAAGTAACTACGCACATCTGAGAGCATGCAAGAACATAAATCAACATATAAGAATCACGCACAATCTGATCATAACTTTATAATCCATCGGATCCCAGCAAACACATCACATAGCATTACAATAATCGATCTTGATCATGTTAGGCAGCTATGAAGCACAAGAGAGAGAGACTACCATCTAGCTACTGCCATGGACCCAAGGTCCAAGGTGGGACTATTCAGAAATCATCCCGAAGGAAGGCATGGCGATGAAGAGCCCTCCGGGATCGATCTCCCCTCCGGCAGGGTGCCGGGATTTGCTTCAGAATCACCCTTGAATTAGGGTTTGAGGGTGACGACGCCTCGGGATGACTTCTCTAGAAAATAATGGCCGCCCCCATCGTTTTAGGTTAATTGGGATTTTATAGGCGTCGGAGGGGGCCGAGGCGGCGCCCAGAGGGTAGGGGTGGGCCCCACCCGCGGGTCCAGGGGGCCGCGGCAGGGACCCGCCTGTGCCCTGTGGGTGGCCCCTCAGGCTCCCCTTTGGTCTTCGGGTGTCTTATTTCGCATAAAAAATCTCCGTAAATTTTCGTCCAATTCTGAGAATATTTCCATAAGTGATTTTCTGAAATACAAAACAGCAAAAACAGGGAACTGGCACTAGGCATCTTGTCAATAGGTTAGTCCAACAAAATGCATAAAAATGATGTGATAAGATAATAAAAACATGTGACAACATCACAAAATTAGCATGGATCACTCAAAAATTATAGATACGTTTGAGACGTATCACCTATCATGATCAAGATCATATTATCTGTAACTACTACATGATTGTGTTTGCATGGTTCCGATGAATTGTGGTAGTCATTGCTTTTGTTCATCTATGTGTTGTGTTTTATCTATGATCTTGCATGCTCTCCGATCCTAGTGGATGCTTTGGCCAAGTAATTATTAGTGTTGTATGAGGGAGTATTTATGCTAGATAGTGGGTTCATGCCTCTCTTGTCTGAGCTCGGGTTGACAGAAACGATTAAGACAAGAGTTGTGCTGTTTCCACTAGGGAGAAAACAACGGTGTGATTTCCTTGTGTTATTTACATTGCTTACATTATGCACTTTTCTTATTGCAATGATCTGTTGCTTGCAACTTAATACTTTTGGGTGACATGCTGGATAGCGATCCCAGGGTGGATTATTAGTCATAGATGCAGTTGGAAGACAGTCTATGTATTTTGACGTAATGCCCATATTAGATGAAACGGTGAACTATATTGTTTTATGATAGCCTTGTTGTGCGCCCACAATTCTGTCAATTGCCATGCTGTAATTTGTTTACCCATCATGTATATCTTTTGGAGAGACACCTCTAGTGAATTGTGGATCCCGGTCCTATTTTCCTACATTGCTTACAACCATTTTAATAGCTTTTCATCATCATTTGCTCGCTGGTCATATTTCACTCTCATCATATTTTACATCCACACATTTAATCCTTTGTGTTCAGCAAGCCGGAGAGATTGACAACCTCTCTATTTCGTTGGGGCAAAGTAGTTTGTTTGTGATTGTGTGCAGGTCCACGTCAGCACACCAGCTGATGCATGTAAAATGCATACATAAACTTTGCATTATAATACACATATTTCAATCATATTTGCATCATATAAGGGTTATATCATTGTTTTATAATGAATTTTGGGAAGATTTCACAGTTTTCCTATTTTCTGAAATTAACCCTGCACTGGCAGAAAACCCTATTTTCTATATTTTGATGTTTGAGGGACCCAAACGATGTCCAAATGACCTGAAAATTTACGAGCATCAGTTTTTGGAAGGAACAAAGCGTAGGAGCGAAGGAAGCGAACAAACGGAGGCCCGAGGGCCAGAAGAGGGTGGCCCATGCGGCCAGATTCCTTGGCCGCGTGGGACCACTCATCTGGGCCCTCGTGGCTCCGTTGTCGTCGATCTTTCTTCCAGAAGCTTCGTCTTGACCTAAAACCGACTATAAAAATAGTCTCCTGACGCCTTTCGGAGGAGAGGCCGCCGAAAACACAGAAACACCAAAACAGAGATCTGGAGCTGCAGATTGGAGGGGGAAAACTCCGGCAGAGCGCTGCCGGCGTGGTCTCCATCTCCCCCAACGACATCTCCACCGTCTCCATGATGAAGAGGGAGTAGTCCACCCCTGGACTATGAGTTTGTGGAAGTAACTTATGTATCTCTCCTCTCTCTTGAGCTTCACTAATTAGCACTGTATGAGCTGCCGAACATGATTACGGTCATCTATGTAATTCCTTTGTGGTGGATCTCTTTATGAGTTAATATATGTTTGAGATTGCAATTGTTTTGTTTTAGTTATGAAAGTAGATGCATATTATGTACCCCGTTCTTGTTTACTTGTTTTGATCAAGCATGTTTATGAGAGCTTGTGTGGGGGAATGTGTGCATTAGTTGGAGTAATGAGGGGGTGGCTAGTGCGGTGAAAGTGAGAGAAGTTCCGCGATCCACTTGGGTATTTTTACCTTACTTTGTTGCCTCACTAGGGATAAAGAAAAATACCATGCTACCGGAGGTGTGGGTGTGACCTGCCACTTCTCCATGACTAGATCTAGCATGTTCTTATTTTAACTTCATGTCATAAGACTTAAAGCTACACTCTGATTTATCTTAATTACTGAGGTGCTAAGATTTAATTCACATCTTGGTGGAGTATAAGAGAGATTAATAAACAAAAGATCTCTATGTTAGGACGTGATGCCCATATAATTAGTAACTTGTCATGAAACCTTTTTGTTGCAATCTCATATGTCAATTCTAGTGTTCCATTATCTACCACTTTATTAAAGAGAGAGTGCATTTGTGAAACCATGAACCCCGGTCCATTTTTAATCATAAGAAACACCTTTCCAACAACTTATAAGCATTTTCCATTTTCTGCCACTTAAAAATCCGAAAATACAAAAACACTTTTATATCTTGCATTCACAATATAAAACACAAAAATATCATCCATCATTGTTTCCACCATCTTTGCATATTTATTTATCATCATTGCATATTTATGTCTTGTTTTGCATTTGTTATATTTTCATATCATTCTCACACCTTGTGCTTGACAACCACTTGGTGAGGTTGAGGGCACAAAACAATTTACTTTGTTTTGTAGGTTTTCAAGAGAAGGATAAGAAGATAAATCTTTCACTACTGATTCCCCGAGAGTTCGATATTAAACCCTCGAGTCACCCCTCGTGGGGAAAACTGTCTTTCCTATACTATACACTCTGCACTTGGAGTCTCAACCTAACCATATTCTTTTGACGCAGGTAACTACGTCAAAGGCCATCAAGACGTTTTCTGGCGCCGTTGCCGGGGAATCATTGCTGTAAAGATTTGTCCAAAGGAGTATCTCACAACAAAGTCAACTTCATCACCAACTTGTGCAAACACCTAAGCTTGGGGAGGTT
The DNA here is from genome assembly GCA_012064385.1 of Puccinellia tenuiflora. Lineage (NCBI taxonomy): Eukaryota > Viridiplantae > Streptophyta > Magnoliopsida > Poales > Poaceae > Puccinellia > Puccinellia tenuiflora. The sequence goes on from QRDG01000710.1 coordinate 158,614, forward strand.
GCACCTACGTGAGCATCATCTTATCCATCTTTACCTTCAAAGCATTTTATTTTGTTTTGTTATTGTCTTGCATATCATATTTATATTTCGGTTTGCATATTTTATTTTCAGTTTTGCATTTTGTGTTGCATTTGTTATTTCGGTTTGCATTGTTTAGTGTCATTTTATTTTCAGTTTTGCATTTAAAAAATTAAAAACACATAAAAAACTTGCAAAAATGGGAGACAGAACTAAGTTGTGTGACTACACAAACACTCCAAATGATCAATTTATTGCTAGGCCCATTGCCACACCTGAGATAACAGCCGATAGTTATGAAGTAAGTCCTAGTTTGTTGAACTTGATAACTAGGGAACAATTTGGCGGTAGTGCTATGGAGGATGCCTCTATGCATCTTCATGATTTTGTTGAAATATGTGACATGCAAAAATTTAAAAATGTGGAAAGTGATATTCTAAAACTGAAGTTATTTCCTTTCTCACTTAGAGGAAAAGCTAAAGAGTGGTTGCATTCACTACCTACTGATAGTATTAATTCTTGGGATGATCTAAAAGAAGCTTTCATTAAGAAATATTATCCTCCTATTAAAATTTTGCAAAATAGAAACAATATTCTTTCTTTTAGGCAAAATGAAAACGAACATGTTGCCATGGCTTGGGATAGGATAAAACTTATGCTTAGAACTTGTCCATCACATGGGGTCAACGAATGGACCATATTACACTCTTTCTACAATGGTCTAAATTACATGTCTAGAAATATTCTTGATTACGATGCTGGAGGGGCTTTTATGGGAAAAACTATAGTAGAAGCTAAGAACATCTTAGAAAGTATTTTACAAAACTATAGTCAATGGAATACTGAAAGAGCACCTAATCTATCTAAGAAAGTAAACTTCATAGAAGAAACCAATGATTTGTCATCTAAAATGGACACTATTCTTGCTTTCATTAATAAACAAAATATTGAAAATGTCCCTTTGCAAGAACTAGTTGGTAATAATCCTGAAAATGTTGATGTTAACTTCATTAGAAACTATGGTAATAATGGGTATGGTAACAACAATTATAATCCCTATAATAAACCCCCATATGTGCCAAACAAATATACCACTAGTAGCAATGTTTTTAGTGACTTGGAAAATACCATTAGGTCATTTATATCTACTCAAAAGGAGCTTAATAAGGAATTTATATCTAAGTTCTAAAAACAAGACTCTTTGTTTCAAAGGGTAGATCAGCTCACTAAGGAAGTTCGGAAAAGACTTGCTACCCCCATGGGTAGCTACACACCCTAAGTTTGACCGAAACGTATATGCAACGCTAAAATGAGATTACTCAGGTAGACAAGGGGGATGTCACTAGTAGAGTTGATAAAATTATCAATAAGTATTTTGAATTTTTTTCGAATTTTTTTCCATCCGCTGTGATTTTTTTTAGTAAAGTTTGACCCAAAAGTCAACAAAAAAGTCAACTATGAAAAATCTAAAAATGACGACCAAAGAATATTTTTTTGAAAATTTCGAAACCAGTTTTGTACACCAAATATCCGTGTTTTACTAGGAAAACAAGCTAAAACAGATACATATGACATGTATCTCCGTATAACACATGGTTGTGTAGCTACCCATGCGGGTAGCAAATTGTCTCTCAAGGAAGTTTCCTCATTAAAGAACACCATTACAGCTCAAAAATATGAGGAAACAATTAAATATTGCCAAGAGGTTATAAATAAATCTTGGGAACACATTCATGAGCAAGAGAGAGTTGCTAAGGAAACTATTATGGTAATGAAAGAGAGAAAAGTTGAGGAAGTTAAAATGCTTAGTGAAGTCAAGGAACCACTACTTGACTTAGATAATTGTAGCTTGCGCATGAATTAATATCTATCTTACAAAAAATTGCAAGTGATCCTTCCATCAACTCCAACCAAGCAGGTTTTGGTTCTTATATTGCTAATCATGTTTTAAAAGAAAAGATTGCTAGGTACAACCAAGAAGCTATGATACCACCTAAGCTTGGGGATGTATGGATTCCCAAAGTACTAGTAACCATTGGAAAAGAGACACACCATGCTATATTAGATCTAGGATCTAGTGTCTCTGTTTTATCTAAAGAATTATATGAAGTTCTTGAATTAAAGAATCTTGAAAAATGCTCTATTGAACTTGCACTTGCTGATGATTCCATTAAACATGCTTTAGGAAAAGTAATTCATGTTATGGTAGAGTTGCATATGGCATTTGTACCTGTTGATTTTCTAATCATGGATATGGGGAATAAAACCTCTAGTCCAATTATTCTTGGAAGACCTTTTCTTCGTACAACGGGTGCTATCATTGATTCAAAAGAAGGGAATGTGAAGTTTCAGTTTCCACACAAGAAGTTCATGGAACACTTCCCAAGGAAGAGGGACACACCAAAGTTCAAGCTCCCTAATGAGCTTCGTCCATCATAAATATCAAGTAAGAAGACTAGCTATATGGCTATAAAGAAAGCGCTTTACGGGAGGCAACCCGGTTGTTTTTATTTTTGATTTTCTTTGTGTCCTCTTTCTGTAACAAGAGACTTAATTTTTAGTTTTGTTTCTGGAATTTTTAATAAATTACCAAGTTTTACCCATTTTGGTTTGAAAAAGTTGCTATTTGCATTCATAGATTTTATTCCAGCACGAATCTGTGCATGGTTTTATTTTTCATTCCTATTATCTAACTCAGAAAGATCTGAAATTTTTACTGTAAATTCAACTTTCCATTATATGTACGCATGAATTTTTTGAGAATTTTTAGACATATTGAAGCTGGGTATAAAAATGCGTTTCACAGCTGGTGTTTTTCTGGACAGATTCTGTCCCATTTTGTTTGATGCATTCTTTGAACTTTTAACTTGAATCTTTTTGATGCAATTGAGTTTATAAGTAGGAATAAAACATTATACACTTTCTAGACATTCATATGAATTTTTTTAAGGATTTTATGAAGCAAGCAATTCATTTTTCTATCACTACTAATGTCACCCCACAGAAAAGAAATGGGAGAAACAGTGTTTTGAAGTTTTTTCACAGGGATTAGAGGAGATGCACCAAGAGCTATCTAAGGATGGTTAAGACCATAAGCTTGGGGATGTGAAGAAAACCCCACTGGACCAACACACTCTCGGTTTGCACACGTCTAACTTCTGTTTTTCGATCAATGCACTTTATCGCATAAACTTGGAGCGTCTTTTATTTGCTTTTTATTTTTGTTTGATTTTTGTTTTGAGACCACCACTATCATTTTTATATGAGAGAGCTACTAGAAATTTGGGTTGAATTAAGTTGGATGCTATTAAAAATATTGGGAAAGGGATGTTTGAGTTGATTTAAAAAGATACATATAGTTGCATGATTCATGTGCTTTTTAATGAGTATTAAATTGCAAGTGTTTTATCAAGAGCTATCTCTTATTCATGTTTTGATGCTGAATGTTACTTTACTTTGTTTAACATGGATTGGTTAGTTCTATGGACACTTGTGCGTGCATTTAGATGGTCAACTTTCTCCCTTTTGCTAGCCCAAAAATTCCAACAAGTAAAAACTTGTTTTCCAACACCTTCAACCAAAGTTTTTCCAGTGAGTCCACCATATCTACCTATTAGCTTTATGCTATTCCGAGTATGTTTATCATGTTACTTTGTGTTATCTATACCTCTGAATTTAAATGCTTATGTTATTGATTGTTATGGGAAAAGTTGGCTAAAAATCTCTCACTCCTTACTTTTATTGCACTTAATAAACATGAACCATTGTGATTAAAATTATGAAGCTGTGAGCTTGACAAGAGTCTTGGTTGGGGGTTAGCCCATATGTGCTGTCACATGGCAAGCTTTCAACATGTTCTTAATTATATTTAGTTGATATCATGTACTTTTGTTTATGGATGCCTATCATAGTGCCAAATAAATGTGGAAACTAAGTAAGTTTAAGTAGTTTGTACATATGGCTAGAGAGACACCTGGGCCGCTAATCTAAGCCATGCATCATTCATGGTGGAAATTTACTTACATGCTATTGTGAACCTTCAGTGACGCACCTCATAATAAAAAGCTATATCAATAATAAATAAAAAGGGTGTTGAGATTGTTCATTATGTTTGTTTGTCTTGTCATTTTGACATGGGCTTGTTCCATGTCCTGGGACAAGAGGTACCCCAGTTGACCCTCTTGATGACGCTACTTTTACAATGACTTTAACTTGAACTTGCTTGGTAGCCCAAATTGAGTAACACCATGGTGTAGGTACTCATATTCACGGGCATGAAGCTTTCAACCCATACTTTGTCAAGCACACTACTCATATTTGCTTTCACTTTAAACTTTAACCATTCAAGATGTTATGATGGGGGCAATGAGAGCTTGACACCAATGAATACCACATTGCAAACATTAACTTAAGTAGAAGCATTTGGAAGTTAGATGAAACTTATTCATGTTTTACCTCTACTCATTAATATATTTTTCCAAAGTGTCCACCTTTATATTCAGATTTACAAGAGTACTCTATGACCATCATAGGATATTTTTACTTTTCATTATGCATACATTTGGTCCATAGTACTTTCTTCTATGTTGCACTTTGTGAATTTTCATTGAACATCCTTACATTGAATATTTGATATCACTTTATAATCTATCTTGCATGTTGCTACTCCTTTGAAAAATGAATCATTTGACTTTATGTAGCAATAGTAATCATCTTTGATATCCATTGATAGTCTTAAAATGCAAAGTCCATGTTGGTTTTATCACCTTTATACTCGAGGACAAGTATAGGTTAAGCTTGGGGATGTTGATGCATGTAAAATGCATACATGAACTTTGCATTATAATACTCATATTTCAATCATATTTGCATCATATAAGGGTTATATGATTGTTTTATAATGATTTTGGGAAGATTTCACAGTTTTTCTATTTTTCGGGAATTAACCCTGCACTGGCAGAAAACCCTATTTTCTATATTTTGATGTTTCAGGGACCCAAACGACGTCCAAATGAGCTGAAAATTTACGAGCATCAGTTTTTGGGAGGAACAAAGCGTAGGAGCGAATGAAGCGAACGAACGGAGGCCCGAGGGCCAGAAGAGGGTGGCCCACGTGGCCAGATTCCTTGGCCGCGTGGGACCACTCATCTGGGCCCTCGTGGCTCCGTTGCCGTCGATCTTTCTTCCAGAAGCTTCGTCTTGACCTAAAACCGACTATAAAAATAGTCTCCCCATGCCTTTCGGAGGAGAGGCCGCCGAAAACGCAGAAACACCGAAACAAAGATCTGGAGCTGCAGATTGGAGGGGGAAAACTCCGACAGAGCGCAGCCGGCGTGGTCTCCATCTCCCCCAACGACATCTCCACTGCCTCCATGATGAAGAGGGAGTAGTCCACCCCTAGACTATGGGTTTGTGGAAGTAACTTATGTATCTCTCCTCTCTCTTGAGCTTCACTAATTAGCACCGTATGAGCTGCCGAACATGATTACGGTCATCTATGTAATTCCTTTGTGGTGGATCTCTTTATGAGTTAATATATGTTTGAGATTGCAATTGTTTTATTTCAGTTATGAAAGTAGATGCATATTATGTACCCCGTTCTTGTCTACTTGTTTTGATCAAGCATGTTTATGAGAGCTTGTGTGGGGGAACGTGTGCATTAGTTGGAGTAACGAGGGGGTGGCTAGTGCGGTGAAAGTGAGAAAAGTTCCGCGATCCAGTTGGATATTTTTACCTTACTTTGTTGACTCACTAGGGATAAAGAAAAATACCATGCTACCGGAGGTGTGGGTGTGACCACTGCCACTTCTCCATGACTAGATCTAGCATGTTCTTATTTTAACTTCATGTCATAAGACTTAAAGCTACACTCTGATTTATCTTAATTACCGAGGTGCTAAGATTTAATTCACATCTTGGTGGAGTATACACTACCACAGAAAGGGCTATAGGGAGGTTGGCATTCTATGGCGCACCGTTAATTGGTGCGCCACAGAATTATTTCTGTGGCGCATGGATGCTGGTGCGCCACAGAAATTTTCGACAGTAAGTCAGAATTCTGTGGCGCATGCCCACCCATGCGCCACAGAAAGCCAGACTTCTGTGGCGCATGAGACACCATGCGCCACAGAATTTATGTGGGTCCCACATACAATATTTGGGCGAAGGTCTATCGGGGACATTCTGTGGCGCACCGTGGCTGCTGCGCCATAGAAAAGTGACATTCTATGGCGCACCTGCCAGGTGCGCCACAGAAAGCTGACTTTCTATGGCGTTTTTTTCCAAATCCCCCCCTCCCCCCCTGTGGATCGCCTTTTTAGTTTTGCAGGAAGTAAAAGAAAATGATAAAAATTTCAATAAATAAAATCCTTTGACATGTAGTTAGGTTTGAGTGTCTAGTATGTATAGAAATTTTGAAATATGAATTTTGACCTTTTTTGCAAAAACCAGGAAAAAATGTAAAACGGCCATAACTTTTGCATACGACGTCGAAAAAATGCGTTTAATATATAAAAAAAAACTAGAGAAAAATTTGAATTCGATTTCACCGGGGTTCACCCAGTCAGCAATTTACAGATTCCTCAAATTCCAAAAGAAAAAAAAGTTATTTCAAATAGACGTTTTTTTCTACAAAATCAAAAAAAATTCAAAAAAAAATTTAAAAAAGAAAAAATTCAAAATTCAAAAAGTCCAAAAAAAGTTATAACAAAGAAGATTGTTCAAATTTTTGGACTTTTTGAATTTTTAAAGTTTTTTTAAATTAAGTTTTTTGATTTTTTTTGGATTTTTGAATTTTTTAAAGTTTTTTTAAATAATTTTTGAATTTTTTGGATTTTTTTGAATTTTTAAAGTTTTTTTTAAAAATTAAGTTTTTTTGAATTTTTGAAATTTGTAAAGTTTTTTTAAAAAATTAAGTTTTTCCAATTTTTTGGATTTTTTTTGAATTTTTTAAAGTTTTTTTAAAAAGTTAAGTTTTTTGAATTTTTTGGATTTTTTGAATTTTTTAATGTTTTTTTAAAAAATTTAAGTTTTTTGAATTTTTTTGGATCTTTTATAACTTTTGAATCTCGTTTTGAAAGTTTAGAAGTTTTTGAAAAATCTGAAATTTAAAAACACACATTTATAACACATACATAACATATACACATACAAGACTTAAGAGGATTCATATGAAATATATATCAATAAGAACTTGAGTAGCACAAGGGTAGGTGTAGTGGGTGGAACTTAGAAGTTAAGCGTGTTAGGGTTGGAGCAATTTGAGGATGGGTGACCTAGCGGGAAGGTACACAGTTCAAAATGTGCAAAAAATCTGAAAATAATTCAAATAATTAGGATTTTTCATATTATTTTGATTTTTCTGAATTTTTTTGAAACTTTTTATAATTTTTTTTTGCACTTTTTGAATTTTTTCAGAATTCTGTGGCGCACCAGGCCAGGTGCGCCACAGAAATGTGACATTCTGTGGCGCACCTGGCCAATGTGACATTCTGTGGCGCACCAGGCCAGGTGCGCCACAGAAATGTGACATTCTGTGGCGCACCAAGCCAGGTGCGCCACAGAAAATATTTTTGTGGCGATAATTCTGTGGCGCACCCAGCAAACTTGGGGGTGTGCCACAGAATTGCAATTTGGTGCGCCACTGATAGCCATTTCTGTGGTAGTGATAAGAGAGATTAATAAACAAAAGATCTCTATGTTAGGACGTGATGCCCATATAATTAGTAACTTGTCATGAAACCTTTTTGTTGCAATCTCATATGTCAATTCTAGTGTTCCATTGTCTACCACTTTATTAAAGAGAGAGTGCATTTGTGAAACCATGAACCCCGGTCCATGTTTAATCATAAGAAACACCTTTCCAACAACTTATAAGCATTTTCCATTTTCTGCCATTTAAAAATCCGAAAATACAAAAACACTTTTATATCTTGCATTCACAATATAAAACCCAAAATAGCATCCATCATTGTTTCCACCATCTTTGCATATTTATTTATCATCATTGCATATTTATTTCTTGTTTTGCATTTGTTATATTTTCATATCATTCTCACACCTTGTGCTTGACAACCACTTGGTGAGGTTGAGGGCACAAAACAATTTACTTTGTTTTGTAGGTTTTCAAGAGAAGGATAAGAAGATAAATCTTTCACTACTGATTCCCCGAGAGTTCGATATTAAACCCTCAAGTCACCCCTCGTGGGGAAACTGTCTTTCCTATACTATACACTCTGCACTTAGAGTCTCAACCTAACCATATTCTTTTGACGCAGGTAACTACGTCAAAGGCCATCACCGGCACACCTCTTTTCTGGCGCCGTTGACACCTTGCTAAGCCTTCTCCAAGTCCTACTGGTTCGATAACCTTGGTTTTGTAATCAAGGGAAAACTGCTTCTGTACTGCATCATACCTTCCTCTTGGGGTTCCCCAGCGAACGTGTGATCCACGTCATTGATACGTCCAAAACGTATCTACTTTTACAAACACTTTTGCTATTGTTTTTCCTCTAATTTGCATGATTTGGATGGAACTAACACGGACTGACGCTATTTTCAGCAGAATTGCATTGGTGTCTTATTTTTGTGCAGAAATCGAAGTTCTCGGAAAAATCTGGAAAAATTCTAGAAATTATAGTTTTGCAGAAGACCCACGGATCCAGAAGGGGGGCTGCGAGGGCCAGCCACAGCCCCCAGACGCCACCTGGCCGCGGCCTAGGGTAGGCCGCGCCTGGGTCCTACCTGGCCAGATGGTGGCTCGGCTGGCGATGCCCCTTTCGCCTATTTACGCCCTTCGACCTAAAAATGCCAGACCCCCCGATTGTTCTTCCAGAAAAGATACAGAGCACCGCCGCCACCTCGAAACCTAATTCGGGGACTAGAAGTTCCTGTTTCGGCACCCTGTCGGGAAGGGGATTGAAGGGGAAATCTTTCGCCATCGCGATCACCACCGCTTCTACATCAACCATCCATGTTTCCCCCATCCATGTGTGAGTAATTCCCCGCTGTAGGTTGAGGGGATGTTAGGGATTGAATGAGATTGTTCATGTAATAAGATGCCGGATTGTTAGGGCATGATGTCTAGTATTTGTGGCAGTGCTTATTTATCGTTGTTGCAATTGGTGTGCTTAATGCTTGATAATTAGGGCCCGAGTGCCATGTTTTGAGATCTGAACATATTATGATAAATGTTGTTTTGGATCATATTTACAAGTTGTTTGCACCTGTTATTGTCCGGAACCCGAGGCCCCATTACATGTGTTCATTGAATGTTAATACTTTGCTCCGGTACTTTGAAAAAGGAGTGCCTTAATTACCTTTCGGTTCCTCATAAAGGCCCCGCTGACACGGGATGGTTGGACAAAATATGTGCAAGTTCTCATTCCGAGCACGTACGACTACCTACGGAACACATGCCTATGTTTATTTAGCACCTCGATACTGTCTATTTTGTTACTGCTTATTGCCCTTGGTAATTATTTCATGACCTATCTCGTCCATGCAGCGCCCGTATTTACATCCCTACGCCTACGGTGTTTCAATCCTGCTGTCATTATAATTGCTACTATGGCCATTTTCATAATATTACTACTGTTTCTTTATTATTATTGTTGTTACACTACTGTTGCTACTGATAAATTGCGTCAATTGAGTTGCTTTCCAGGTGTGGCTGATCTGACAAATCAGCTGCTAAGGCTTATAAATATTCTTTGGCTCCCCTTGTGTCGAATCAATAAATTTGAGTTTTACTTCCCTAGAAGACTGTTGCGATCCCCTATACTTGTGGGTCATCAAGACTATTTTCTGGCGCCATTGCCGGGGAGCATAGCTCTATTTATAAGTTCACTTGGGAGTTATTTTGTCTGCTGCAATTTATTCTTCATCATGAAGGATAAGCGTGATCCTAAGTTTCCGATACTACCTTCCACCACAAGGAAAGGTACTGCTCTCAACTCTAAAGCTGCCCTTGATTCACCTACTGTTTTGAATAAGCTTGTTACACCACCACCACCACACACTTCACATGTTTTTGGATACTGTGTCTGATGAATTTGATGATGCTTCTACTGAACTAGATGAGTCTGGCTCTCTAGGCCCCTTTTTGGATTCTATGGTTGCTAAATCTAAAGAAATTGAATCTGATGAAATTCCTAATGAAAATGTCATTACACCTGCTGTCTCTCCTGAGAGAGGGAATTATGGTAGTAGTTATCCTGATGGTGCTTATGTTGAAATTGATGATGAGTTTATTAGAGCAAGTATGGATATGGACACCTCCGATCCTGAGATACCGAAGACACTTCTTGAAAAACATGCTATGAATTATAAAACTGCTCATGATCCGGAGTTTGCTACATCTCCTATTAGCATTAAGGAAAAGGATTATGATTTTTCTGTTGATCTGTCACTCATATCTATTGTTGAAAATGAACCTTTTATGGAAAAGAAAATGATAGTGCTATAGAACACATGAGCAAACTCACTACTTTGAGTAGGTTGTTTTCTGATGACAAAAAGAAACAAGGCTATTACATAACAAAGCTTTTTCCCTTTTCATTGAAAGATGAAGCTAAAAATTGGTTTAACAATTTAGCTAGTGGATCCATTAAAAGCTTTGATGGTTTAGTTAAAATATTCTTTGAGAAATATTATCCTGCTCATGTTCGACATGTCGCTTTGCAAAGAATTTTCAATTTTAAACACGTTGAGAAAGAATGTCTACCCGAAGCTTGGGGAGGTTTTGTGCCTTACTCAGGGCTCGGCCTGGAAACATGCTACCTAAAAATAAGCTCATGGATATCTTTTATAATGGACTAACCAATGAATCTAGAACATATCTGGATAGTTGTGATAGTTGTGTTTTCAGGAAAAGAACTCCGGAGGAATTATTGGTTAAAATTAGCCGGAACCATGATGAGTGGTCTACAGCTGAGCTGCCATCGACATTTCCACAGGCGTCTACTAAGCCAACGAAGAAGAGGGGCATTCATGTGCTTAATCCTGAAACTATGCAGGAAGCAAAGAAATCTCTTAAGGAGAAAAGTATAAAAGCTGAAGAAGTAAAAAATCTACCACCTATTGAAGCATTATGTGAGCCTACCACTCACCCACCTATGGTAGAGGTACACTCTCTCCTTGATTATTGTCATGGTGGTGCACGGACAGATGCCATGGGTAGGCTTAACTTGGGGCCGATGGACGCTGGAGGCACCGGGGAGGGTTAGCGCGTGTAGAGATGCACACAGAAACACACACACACACACACACAGTTTTACCCAGGTTCAGGGCTCTCGTGAGGAGATAAAACCCCTACTCCTACTTGTTTGATCTATATATATGGATTTACAGCCGGGCTACAAGATGCTCCTTGAGCTAAGCAAGTAATGCTATGAACTAAGGGAAAGGTGGATCACTTGGGCCTTCTACCGAGTCTTGGGGAGGCTCCCTGGATCCTTGTTGGCTCTGGTGGAAAATGTCTAGAGTGAATGCGCGTGAGGCTAAGGGTCGTCTGGGATCGTCCCCGTAAGAGGAGCCCCTGGTGCTCCTTATAAAGGGAAGCCCAGGGCACAAGTTAGGGCTGACGTTGGTGCTGGCATATGCAGCACTATGCAACACTTTGGCCACGTCCGGGCCTCTGACTGCTTCGGTCACCCCTACGTGGCATGTCCAATCTATCAACTCCTGCACACTGCTCCCTCGTACCGCTTCGGTCAGCAGCATGGAGACCTGACTCCCCATAGCGTGGCCTCCGAGTCAAGGGTTAGGCAGCGCATCCCATCGTGCTTGTGGCAGGACGCCTGCCCCGTGATTGTAGGGACAAGACATGGAGCTCCATTTCTCCCGATCCGTCATAGGCACACCAGATACTCCTTAACTCGGTTTCTCCTTCCCTGCACATAAGAGGAACAAAGAAGGTTCCGACTTATACTTTGCATGATCCGACATTCGTGTGTATGTCGGTCAGCTCTGATCCGGTCGACTCCGGGTATGCCTGTATGGTATGTCGGTTATCATTGACCCGGTCAACTCTGGGTCCACACATATCTTGTCATCTTGACCCTATCCGGGGGTTGCCCCCCGACATTAGTCCCCGAAGCTGGCGCGGTCCTACAGCCTCAGATGAAGGGCCACGACAGGTTTACCCAAAAACCAGCATCTTTATCTGATCACCGACATAGCATATGCCGGCGAAACCTAGATCTCGGAAAGAAAATTGCATCCAACCATGATATCCGACTTTGTGTCGGTTCGTTCCGATATACGTATTAATTCCTCAGCTTTATCCGAGTTATCGATTCTCCGACGTGGCAGAGCATCTCTGCCTGCCGCCTCGGTTCTTGTGCACGGATGGACGTGCCACTGGCATGCGTGCCACCTGCGTCACGCCGGTCACCTTGAACATTGTGCCCACGCAAGCACTCAAGTGCATGCCTGACTGCACCGCTTGCACGTCGCCTCGGGTCCTGCCCGATCAAGTGCGCCGTAGCGAGCCGTTGGCTCCCTGTGGCCCATCGTGGGGCAGATCGTGCGGCAGTTACGCCACCGTGGTAATCGTGGCGGAGATCGTGGGGTAGTTATTCCCCATCCGTTACGGGGATCGTGCGCAGAGGATCACGCGCCCACGATCTCCTCCGGTCGTTAATAAATAGGGGAGGGGGCAGCTGTTTCCCCCCTCCGCATTCACTTCTCCTCTTGCTCTCCTTCTTCCTCCACGCAGAGCACGCCGCCACCGCGCGCATCGCCGCCGCCGCATGCTCCCTGTGCACCGACGACACCGCCGGCCGACGCCAACGCCTTGCGCTCAGCCACCGCCGCCGGACAACGCGCAGGACACCGTGGTTGCGCGCTCCTCCGCCGCCGCAGTTCCGTACCGCCACGGTAAGTTTCTCCTCTTCTTCTTTCTTGCATCTAGCTCTTGCTTTTCTGTTTCTTCACCGCCGCGATGCATCAGGCGCCGCCGGTGGGCTGGCCGCCGTAGCGCTTCTTTTCTTCCTCTTTTTTCTTTTCTCCGCATCTGGCACTTGCTGTTCTTTCCCTTTCATTTTTCTCTTCACCGCAACGATTGCAAGCTCATCACCAATGAACCCCTTTTTTGCAGATCTCGGCAACTCTCATCGATATGTCGGACAACTCCGCCCTTGATGTGGTCGAGGTGGTCGAAGAGGGAGCCGTGGAGGGATCCACTCGGGCAGCCTGGGAATACTCCGACGTTTCCCGCTCCAAAATCGATTGGCTGATCCAGACTCGGCGGATCCCGGCCGGAGTGGAGTGTCGCCTACCGGGTCCAGAGACTGCGCCGGATCTTCGAGAAGGAGAACACGTAGTCTTCATCACGCACTTCGAGCGAGGATTCGGTCTCCCGACCAGCGCCTTCTTTCGCACCTTCCTCAACAAATTCGCCCTCCAACCTCATCATCTTTCGGCTAATGCCATCACCACTCTATCTGCATTTGTCTCTTTCACCGAGGGTTACCTCGGCTTTTGGCCCACCCTCAACGCGTGGTCCAAGTACTTCCATTTCCGGAAACAAGTTATTCCGAATCCTGCTGACCCGGACACACCCAAAGAGATGACTCAGTGTGGGGCTGCCACAGTCACACCCCGGCGTGGTTCCATCTTTACTCGGATCTTCGGTCTGGAGTCATGCCGGAAATGGCAGCGCTCCTTCTTTTACGTGAAGAACACGACCGAGGTTGACATGATCAACCTGCCGACCTTCGCCATGGGCCCCCCAACCGCACAACTCAACTGGACGTATAACCCGAGGGACAAGGTGGAGGAAGTCAATCACATCCACCAAATCATCGAGCAGCTCAAGGGCGAAGGGATTTCGGCCGATGACCTGCTGGCGACATTCATCAGTTGCCGGGTCTTGCCCCTCCAGCGCCGAGTCCACAAGATTTGCCATATGAGTGGACCGCTAGATCCGACCCGGATAAGCACTGTCGAGCTGGACAATGCTCAGATCTGGAGGCGCATCAAGGCCATAGCCCGGACGAAGATGACGGAAGAATGGGAATGGGGCAAAGAACCCCACAGCCAGAACAATCTTCCACCCAAAATAAGTAACCTCAGCCGACATAACTTTTCCGCCAACATAACCTCTTATGTTAGTGCCATTTTCTCCTTTGTACTTACCATTCTCCGTTTCCATAATGCAGAGATTCGGACGACAGTTGAAGGAGGACGGAGACAACCCCTCTGCCAACTGGGGTAAGGACCGGGTCGAAGCCGACTTGGAAGATCCGGACGACGAGGACAACATGCCGATTCCCGACGTCGGCTCAGTTCCTGCCACGGGTAAGACTCGTGCTTCCTCCCTCCGAGATTGGTCTGAGGACGAAGATGACGACTGTCGGATTTTAGAGGTGTATGACCCTCGTCCCGTTGCGTTCTCATATCCGGTGTCCTCACCCCCAGCTGACTCGGACGAGGTGCTCGAGGTGGCACCCCTCGCAGTAGGACCCAAGGGTGTAGTTCGCAAGCGCCCAGCGGCCGCATCCGTAGATGTCGGGCCCTCCGGCACTTCAGGTCCCGCGCAGAAGAGGGCACGAGTGAAGACGATAGTCAAGCGTCGAGATCGCCCGGTCTCCAAGGGGTAAGACTCCCTCTTGCCGACACAAACTCCATGCTCTTGCTTATACTTGCGTTCCCTGTTTTTTTTCTTTGACCTTACACTTTGCCGTTTTTGCCTTGCAGCATGGCTCCTCTGGAGGTCCCCACGACCGGGTCAACTGACCGGGTCCCTCTGTGGACACCGACACCGCCTCGCCCGACGACACCCGGGTGACAAGTCCGCCAAGGACGAGTCCTGCTGCAGATACACCGGCTCCGGGATCCGGTGTCGGGAATACTGATTCGGTCGCGACCGACACTTCCGCGCCCGACCAAGCTATAAATCTCGGTGCCAGCTCTTCGGCCCCCGAGATAGAGTGGACCGAGAACCCAGAGGACTCGGAACAGCCGAATCAACAACAGCAGCAGACTCAGCAGCAACCACCACAGCAACAACAAAATCAACAACCACCATCGCAGCAGCAGCAGAAGCAGAAGCAACAACCACCAGCGCAACAACAGCAGCAAAAGCAGCAGCAACAGCCACCAACGCAACAACAGCAACAACGGCCATCACCGGCAAAATCGACGCCACCGGTGAAGCCACAGCCGCCACCGACACAGCCGCAGCCACAACAGCAGACATCAAAAGCTCCGGCTCCTGCAACCGGGAAAGCTCTGGCGAAAACTATGTCAGCCAATCCGGATAGGCAGCTGGTCGTGCCACCGAGCCAAGGTGCACCCGCAGCGACATCCACCAGTATCCAGACCACCAGCTGGGGGTTTGCCCCACTGCGAACCCTCAGCGAAAAATCTTAGGCTCACTTGAGCATTATAATATGGACTGGAACGCTGTCGACCTGAGCGAGGTGAGCTCGCAGTCACCGGCGGGCCAGATCTCGGAGCATCCGGCAGGACCGAGCTTGGTTTCCCAAAAGCTGCACGCGGCCAAAACTGCCCTTCTTGCGGCCGACCAAGCAGCAGCGGTACGTTCTGCCGAATAAAGATAACTCGGTTCACTTCTTTTTTTTTAAGATATCACTTATCCCCAGTCCCCGAGATTCGGGTCGAGTAATTGAGACTCGGTTGAGTAAGGATTACTCAGCTTGAATCTTCACCAATAAGACTAACACCTCTTCTTTGCAGGTTTGCATGACCAAACGCACTCAGGTGCACCGCAGGCTCCTGCCAGAGCACAAAAAGCTCTCTGACAAGTACAAGCTGCTGCGAGCCAAGCTGAACATGATGGCCGACTCAGAGTCCAAGGCTGAAGG
This sequence comes from Puccinellia tenuiflora, assembly GCA_012064385.1. Taxonomy (NCBI): domain Eukaryota; kingdom Viridiplantae; phylum Streptophyta; class Magnoliopsida; order Poales; family Poaceae; genus Puccinellia; species Puccinellia tenuiflora. Next base: position 174,462 of record QRDG01000710.1, read on the forward strand.
GCTGGAGAAACAGATCTCGGACCTCGAGGGTAAGTCACATCCTGTCCTTCAACTTGCACTTGCATCAATTTTGCATGCTGACTCTGCTGTCTCGGCACAGCCGCACAGAAGGAGCGCGAGCTTGCGCATCAGGCCGAGCTCAAGAAGGAGCAGGACGAGGTGTCCCGGCTGACGGCCGAGCTGGAGAAATATCGGGGCCGCGCTGCCGAGCTAGAGAAGTCCGCCGCCGAGGAAAAACAGCTCCGAGATGAAGAAACTCGGAAACTCAAGGAGTCCCTTGGGGAGTCCGAGTCTCGCATAACCTCGGCGGAGGGTGAGCTCCAAGCCCTGAAGGCTAAGATCACTCGGTGGGTGGGGGAATTTGCCTCCATCAACGGCCAGCTGGACAGTAAGTTCCCTCTTTTTCTGTTACTACCCGATATTCCATATTCATCTCCATGTGACTTATTTTGTTGTTAGCCCTTTTCGATTCAGAGCACTTTCCCCACTCCAAGGCTGCCGCGGACAACAGCACCAACAAGTTCCGACAAAAGAAGATCAAAGAGGGTCTTGTCTCGGCCAAATGGGATATGGATGACCACCTGGTGGCCCTGAAGTCTCGGATGTCGCCGCTGAGGACTATCGGAGTGGAACTCCTCACCTCTGCGATCCGGGTTTACAACGTTCTCTGGCCCGAGTGCGAGCCCCCTAAGTCATTTGCCGAACTGGCCAAGTGCTTGATGGGTAGCGAGGAGCGACTCGACGATTGGCGGTCATCCGCCGCCCGAGTCGGTGCGGACGAGGCACTGATGTATGTGCTGTCTTGGTACGAGGGGATCGACCTCGACATGCTCAAGACCCTGCGCGATGGGTCGAAGTGGACCTCTGACCCGGATCTCATCCGGCGTCGCCAAGAGCTGGCGCACTCCCTCATCCAGTACGCTCCGGTGCATAGCTTTGTCCCCGGTCAGCGGGTTCCTCAAGCGGAGGAGATCAAGTATGCCGACGAGGGTGAAGAAGAGGGCGAAGAGCACGTCGACGAGGAGATCCAGGCCGAGACACCACCCGAGACTGCCACCGGTACTGCTGCAGAGTCCACGGCCGAGGAAACTGCCAAGGCTGCGGCCGAGGAAACTGCCAAGGCCGATACCGCTCCTTCTGCTCCGAGTGGCCAAGATCCTGCTGCTTAGACTTAGGGAAAACTCAGATCATTAGATCCCCGGACTGCCGGGTGCAAATGTAACATAAACCTTTAACTTTTATTGTTGGCACTTAATACTTTACTTTGCACATTTTTAGCATGTTTAGCAGTATGCCGGATCATCCTGAACAGAGTCCCCGAGTTCATTTTCTTGTTTACCATACTCTGCAACCTTTGCTCTTGTCTACCATTTTTCGGTGTTCGATAATCGAGTCACAAGCTTACCGAGATACGGCATATAGTACTAAAAACCTTTGAGATATGGCTCAAAATCATCCGACATATAGGATAAAGAACTAAGCATATGATCAACAAACGGCTTATGCCGAATCGCGTTTGGGCCAAATCCCCGAGTTTGTTTTCTTGTGTACTAAGTGCCGCAATCCCAGCTCTTGTCTACCTTTTTTTGGTGTTTGACAGTAGAGTCATGAGACAGCAAAACTTAGCATACAATACTCAAAACTTTGAGATACAGTCTAGAGCCATCCGACATAAAACAAAAGGATAACGAAAGGAAACCGAATCGCTCCTGGACCGAGTCCCCGAGTCTGATTTCTTGTTTACTGCATCTTGCAATCTCTGCCCTTGCCTACCATTTTTTGGTTTCTTTGGCATTCGGGTCACAAAATTACAAAGATATAGCATACAATACTTACAAACATGGAAATATGATTTTTGGAGCCATTCGACATACAGGAAACAAAGATAAACATGCAGATAAACACAGATTTAATAGCAAGGCAGTCCCCGAGTCTTTTTTCGGTGTGCTGACATTTCATTTTAGAGTTTTGAGATACATACAGTGAGTCCTTAAGAGTAAAAAGGGCGGAGAAGAGCTACATTCCAAGGTCGTTTGGTCTCCTCTCTGGATCTGTCCATCATGTTCTTCACCTGCGCCTGAGCATCTATAAGATAATATGCGTCATTGTTCAGAGCCCTGCTCACAATAAATGGCCCTTCCCAAGGAGGTGATAATTTGTGCATCCCGGCGGTGCGCTGCACAAGCCTAAGGACCAGGTCCCCTTCTCGGAACTTGCGAGGGTTTACTTTCCGGCTATGATAGCGTCAGAGATTCTGCTGATATATCACTGATTTGGACAAGGCCAACTCTGCTTCCTCGAGCAGATCGACATCATTTTCCCGGGCTTCCTTTGACTCAGACTCGGTATATAATGCGACTCTTGGCGAGTCATGCTCTATGTCGGTTGGCAGGACTACCTCTGCTCCGTAGACCAGGAAAAATGGCGTATAGCCAGTGGAGCAATTCGGGGTAGTCCTTAGACTCCACAGTACTGCCGGGATCTCATCCAGCCAACACCCCGGAGCGCGTAGCAGTGGCTCAATTAACCGGGGTTTTATGCCGGATAAGACCAGTGCATTTGATCTTTCCACTTGTCCACTTGGAATGCGGATGTGCAACCGATGCCAAGTCTAGCCGGATTCTATTTTCCTGGCAAAACCGAGCAAAGGCTCCCTCGGTGAAGTTGGTGCCATTATCCGTTATAATGCTATGCAGATTGCCATACCTTATCCTTTAGGAATGATACAGCTGTGCGGCCATCGCACTTTCTTATTGGCTTTACCTCAATCCACTTGGTAAACTTGTCCACCATCACCAGGATGTGAGTCATGTTACCTCGGGCTGGCTTGAACGGTCCCACCATATCCAGACACCACACTGCAAATGGCCAGGTGATGGGGATAGTCTTGAGTGCGGAGGCCGGCATATGAATCTTGTGGGCAAACCTCTGGCATCCTTCACATCTCCGGACAATGTCCTCTGCTTGTTGCAAAGCACTGGGCCAGTAAAACCCATACCGGAATGGCTTAGCCACTATAGCTCTGGAAGATGCGTGATGACCGCACTCTCCCTGATGGATATCTCGGAGAATCTTTTCTCCCTCTTCCGGTTCGACACAGCGCTGAAACACAGTGGTCACACTTCTCTTGTACAACTTATGATTGATGATGGTGAATGATTTGGCTCGCCTCTGTATCTGTCTGGACGAGACCTCATCACTCAGTAGACTGCCGTCCAACATGAATGTCATGATGGGCTGTGCCCATGCCGGTACCGGGCGAGTGCCGAGTACGGGCTCATCGATTTCCATCGCATCAACCAACATTACAGCGCCCGACATAGGCTGATGGGTCCCCGAGTACTCCCAAGGAGTCCCCGAGTTCCGCCAAGCGGCTTTCCAGTTTTCCAAAGTAGTCGCTGAATCTTGCTGAATATATCTGACATCCATGGAAGTCCCCGGGTCCTCCGGAGCAGTCCCCGAGTCCTGCTGCATGCTCCCGATATCCACGTCCATAGGGACGACGTCGGGTTCCAGATTACCCGGGATAAATATCGATTCAGACTCGGGTGAAGGCTTGATTGATGGCTTGCGAAGATGCTCCAGTGATACCCCGGGTGGGATGGCCTGCCGGTATGACCCAATCTTGGACAGCATGTCAGCACTTTCATTCTCTGTTCGCCGAATGTGAGTGAACTCGCAACCATCAAAGTATCCCGAGATCTTCTGTACATGGAACCGGTATGCCGCCATGTTGGCATCTAGGGCATCCCAGTTGCCTGAAGTTTGCTGAATCACCAGATCCGAGTCACCATAACATATGATCCGGCGAATTCCAATTTCCTTGGCCACCTTGAGTCCACGGATCAGAGCTTCATACTCTGCGACATTGTTAGATGCTGCGAAGTGGACTTGCAGAACATATTTCAACTAGTCTCGCTTCGGCGAGGTGAGAACCACGCTGGCTCCCAAGCCCTCTTTTACTTTGGACCCATCAAAATGCATCCCACATGGTGAGCTTCCTCCCCATTCTTTCTCTCTCTCGACTTTTCACTCCACCATTGCCCAAACCCGTGTTCTTGCTGTTCTTGCTCGAATTTCTCGATCTACTTGCTCAGCCCATCATTTCTGCTGAGATTTGGATAATTTGCTCTCCGTTATGTGATTCCTCCGCCTATCCAATCAAAAATTTGAATGGTTAAGTATATCTTGAGTATTATGCTGCTATAGGTAACTTGTTTAGTGAGCTTGCATGCTTGTATTTGAGTTGGATAATTAGCTTTGATGCATGGTTTAACTCTCTTTTAGTTCCTATAGTGTACCTGTGAATTTTCCTTTCTAAAATCAAGTTTTTTTTTAGGTTTGTTTAAAAATTTCAGAATAAGAAGATGGATTGGTATGACTATGGAAACCCTCCATTTGTGCCAACAAGCTTAGTTGAACCTCAGATTATGGAGGTTAAGCGTGAAGAACCTGTGTATCCTTCCATTTTTCCTTGCAAAGATTTTCTGAGAGCTACAGGTATTCTAGAGGATTTCAATGAGCTAATCTCTAATGCAGGGTTGGAACATTTTGCAGCTGATGAGCTTCCACAATATGCAAAATTAGCTATGTCATTTGTGCATAGTTTTAGATTCCACAATTCAAGAGATAATCCCACTTTGTCCTTCAATATTTACCACAAAGCTGTGGACATGCGACTTTCTGAGTTTTGTAGGGAGATTAAAGTTCCAAGTTGGCGAACTTCTGAAAGTGCATGGTTGCTCCCATGCATGGTTTTGGTAATTAATGACAATCTCTATGGACTAATATTTGCATTGAGCTAGATTTGTAGGTGTCCATTAGCTTGCTTGTCTCCATTTGTTGGAGTCAAGGTCTTGCTTATTCTCCATGTGTTGGAGTCAAGGTTTAGGGAAGAAGATTATTGGTTGATCAAGGCCAAGGTGTTCGTCATCAAGACAAAGGCCAAGTGAAGATATGCCGAAGAGGTGTATGGGCGAGCCCCATCTTGGTGTATGGGGGAGCCACATGTGAATCTTCACCAAGCAAAGCGCAATCAAGAAGATGGTTCATCTTGAGGAGATGAAGATCGTCTCCATCAACCTCAAGTGGATTAATGCGCAAGGCAAACGTATGATCTTGATAGGGCTTCTATTTTCCCGGTCTCATGATGTTTAGTGAGAGACCGGATTATAGGATAGATAACCGTACTATCAAGAGGGGCTCTCGACCGAGTTACTTGATCGTATCGTTCATGGAGAGCTCAACCCTTTGCATTCTTGCATCCTTGAAATCATCTTCATTGGTTCTTATTTGGCTCTTATCGTGGTGTGATCTTGGTGCTTGTCGTGCTCGTCATGACAAGTCTAAGTTCACCGAAAACGGTTTTCATATGCGTCTTATTTTGCATTTTCGGTTTTGAAGATTTTGCCGGTTCTTCCGTGTGTAAGGTTTCACCCTTCCAAACCTCCGCACAATCTCCTTTGCTTGTTTTCATATTTACAGTTTTTGTAGGGTAAGCTCTTGTCGTCCTCTTTCCAACAAAATTGGATTCACTCGATTCGGACTTCATTTGCAAAAGTTATGGCAGTTCTGGTTTTCACTGTTTTGATCTAGCGCGGAGATGGTCCGGAGTCTCCAGTCACACCGGAGTCTCCGCCCCCAAATGACCAGAGTCTCCGGTCCCCTACTTTTTCGCTGCCGTATGAGTTTATGTGGTGCGGTACTGGACTGGGGTCCGGAGGTACCCCGGAGATGGATCGGAGTCTCCGGCCCAAGGGACCCGGAATCTCCGGCCCCAGGTTTTCTCAGCTCGTTTGCGTCTCTGTGGTGCGGTACTGGATAGGGGTCCGGAACTCCCCCGGAGAGTGTCCGGAGTCTCCGCGGTGATACGTGAAGTTGAAGGTTGAGAAGCTTGTTACTCTTGGGTGCATTGTGTTCCCAAGAGCTTGTGCCTCTTGGGTGCATTGTGTACCCTAGATGGTTGGAGGTGTCGCGAAGACTTCGAATTGTGAAGCTTCGGAACAATTTGGGAGCTCCCAATTGAGTTGTGGGTGTGTCCCCAAGCAAGTTGTAAAAGGGCTCCGGAATCCGCCTCGAAGGATTCCGATAGTGGAAGGTGAACCAATCCCTTGGGTGAGGTTCATCGGAGAATAGGGTGAGGCCTTTTTGGCATCTTGAGTAGGCCTTTTGTGGCGAGCTCACACCCCTCCAACGAGACGTACTCCCTTAACAAGGAGGAACTCGGGAATACATCCTCGTCTCCGCGTGCCTCGGTTATCTCTATACCCGAGCTTTTACTTATGCAATTTACATTGTGATAGCCTTCGTGCTTGAAGTTCATCTTTAGCTATCACCTCGGTTATCTCTATACCCGAGCTTTTACTTATGCAATTCTCACCGACATTTCACTCATTTATATATTCTAGTTGGTCTATATGTTTCTGCTTTGTGTATCCATATTGTTTCTTATTGATTTAGTCCTTGCTGTAGTTTTTGTCTTTTGAAATTCAAAAACCCAAAAACATTTCCTGTTTTCTTCTCCTTTTAGTTTTCGGTTTCCTTTGTTTACTCTCTTTTCTTTTCCTTTTTCGGTTTCTCTTTTTGTTCCTTTCTTGCTAAATTGAAAATCCAAAAAGATTTCCTTTAGTTATTTCTTTGTTTCCCTTTGTTCATAAAATTCGAAAAGACAAAAATATTTTATCTTTTCTCTTCCTTTTTGTTTAGTGGATGCAGGGTTTGACCAGTTCTCATAGCGTTGCCTGGACTCGATTTTTACTCTCATATCATTCAGTCATGCAAGTGAAAAAGCAATAATGACGATATTTGGTGAAGTGGACATGGTAAATGAGCTAGTATGAACTCCATTTGTATTCTCTATTGTACATATACTTGTCTGGATGATCATGCTTTGGCTCGTCCTAATAATTAGTTGTACTGGTAATGTGCATTTGGTAGTTCATATTTTCCTATGATTAGTTTCATCATCTAGGAGTGAATAATTTGCCACGCATAAATTAACATGTATTGCTTCATTCATAATTTAGTATGGTATTGTGCTATCCTCCTATGAATAACTCATGTTGGATTGACTTGGCACATGTTTACACATGATTGACTAAAAGAAAGTCTTTCGCCTCGTTGAAATTTTTGCCCCAAAGTATTGATATCACTTTTATTCCTTGTTTGATATTGTTTTGTTGCAAAGCATGATTATGACAAGTATTGTTCTCCTAGTTGTCGCTTCACAGTCTTTTGCTAGCCACCACTTGTACTGTGCGGGAATGCTGCTCGTGCATCCAAATTTCTTAAAATCAGTCTTTCCAAAGTGTCCACCATAACTCCCTATATGTGGTTTTTCCCTGCCATTCCAAGTAAATTTGTCATGTGTTACCTTTAAAATATTCAAAACACCCTATTTTTGTGCCTCTGTTTTTCGCTCATGAGGAAGCAGTAGGAAGCTAGATATAACCTGTGACAAGCAAGGTCATTTCCCCCTTTTTTTCACCCGGTGTTGATGGTTTACGTCCTCACTTGAATTAACCCGAGAACGGCTTAAGAAAAATATAAATATAACTCACCATTCTCCTCCGCATAATGAAGCCTAAGAAATCAGTTTAAACATTGGTTAGTGGTGAAATAAAGGAGAAAGAGGAATGTACTCGTTCCTCTTAAACCAACCGCTCTCAAAAGTCTAAAAGCCTTGCTTGAAATGGGGGACTAGCTAGTTTCTTTTTTGTGAAGTCGTTGACGAAAGCACGCATATCTCAAAACTGTTTCACTTCTGTTTCATAAAAATAAAAATCTATAGCACATGACTAATCCCTGCTTCCCTCTGCGAAGGGCTTGTCTTTTATTTCATGTTGAGTCACCATAACCTTCTTTAAGCACTTCTTTGAGAGCATAGTTGTCATCCTTAGTATAATGTGCTTTTCTACAAAATACTATTAACTAAGTTATAATTGTGATGTTTATATCTTTGATATCTTTGTTCTAGTCTCCACTTGAATTTCAGAGGTGCTCTACATTTATGTTTTGCGGTACCAGAAAGGTCTAGCGAAATACCATCATGCCATACCTTATTATGAGAATTTCAATCTTGTTGGTAACTGTATACCTCATTATTAATTCTTAGTATGTTGGAATCTTTCCATGAGTCTATATGGTTGCTAAGTTGCATTTCTATTATGACTTTTATCATGCACTTGTTAAGGTCTTGATCATAAGCACAAGTATGTTTACATTATGAGAAGCAAATGTGTTTGTAAAAGTTTCTTTTATCGCGTTTAGTTTATCAACTGAATTGCTTGAGGACAAGCAATATGCTAAGCTTGGGGGAGTTTGATATGTCCAAAACGTATGTACTTTTCCAAACACTTTTGCTGTTGTTTTTCCTCTAATTTACATGATTTGGATGGAACTAACATGGACTGACGTTGTTTTCAGCAGAATTGCATTGGTGTCTTATTTTTTTGCAGAAATCAAAGTTCTCGAAAAAATCTGGAAAAATTCCAGAAATTATATTTTTGCAGAAGACCCACGGAGCCAGAAGGGGGGCTGCACTGGCCAGCCACAGCCCCCAGACGCCACCTGGCCACGGCCCAGGGCAGGCCGGGCCTGGGTCCACCTGGACAGGTGGTGGCTCGGCTGGCGACGCCCCTTTCGCCTATTTACGCCCTTCGACCTAAAAATGCCAGAACCCCCGATCGTTTTTCCCGAAAAGATACAGAGCGCCGCCGCCACCTCGAAACCTAATTCGGGGACCAGAAGTTCCTGTTCCGGCACCCTGCCGGGAAGGGGATTGAAGGGGAGATTGTCGCCATCGCCATCACCACCGCCTCTACATCAACCATCCATGTTTCCCCCATCCATGTGTGAGTAATTCCCCGCTGTAGGTTGAGGGGATGTTAGGGATTGGATGAGATTGTTCATGTAATAAGATGCCGGATTGTTAGGGCATGATGTCTAGTATTTGTGGGAGTGCTTATTTATCGTTGTTGCAACTTGGTGTGCTTAATGCTTGACACTTAGGGCCCGAGTGCCATGTTTTCAGATCTGAACATATTATGATAAATGTTGTTTTGGATCATATTTACAAGTTGTTTGCACCTATTATTGTCCGGAACCTGAGGCCCCAAAGTGACAGCTTATGGGATAACCGGAGGGGATGGTTTTGACTTGAGGATTACATGTGTTCATTGAATGTTAATGCTTTGCTCCGGTACTTTGTAAAAGGAGTGCCTTAATTACCTTTCGGTTCCTCATAAAGGCCCCGCTGACACGGGATGGTTGGACAAAAGATGTCGTGCAAGTTCTCATTGCGAGCACGTACGACTACCTACGGAACACATGCCTATGTTTATTTAGCACCTCGATACTGTCTATTTTGTTATCTTCTGATTGCCCTTGGTAATTATTTCATGAGCTATCTCATCCATGCAGCTCCCGTATTTACATCCCTACGCCTATGATGTTTTCATTCTGCTGTCATTGCAATTGGTACTATTGCTGTTTTCATATTATTACTATTGTTGCTTTATTATTATTGTTGTTACACTACTATTGCTACTGATAAATTGCATCAAGTGAGTTGCTTTCCGGGTGTGGCTGATCTGACAAATCAGCTACTAAGGCTTATAAATATTCTTTGGCTCCTCTTGTGTCGAATCAATAAATTTGGGTCTTACTCCCTCGAAGACTGTTGTGATCCCCTATACTTGTGGGTCATCAGTCATCAAACTTCTTTTCTGGCAACGTTGCCGGGGACTTGGAAGCTTCAGCTAGGGGAGTTTCACACATACTTTCACTTTACTTTTTCATTGTCTTGCTTAGTATATTTTTTGTTAGTCTTGTTTTGCATTTCGTTTCCTTTAAAACTGAAAAACACAAAAAAAATTAAAAATTCCAGCACCTTGTTTATTTTGGTTCTATTCTGTTATTATGTCTTGTTCCCTACTTGCTATCAATGGTTACTTTCTGTGAGACTATATCTTATCAGCAAGGTGGGTTCACGGAGGAACAACATAAATATTATAAGGAATACCGCTTGTCTAAAAAAGGGAAACACTTATGGGCACAAATAAATAAATTAAATAGTCTTGCTGAAAACTTTTGCTATACATATGATGAATCCTGGTGCCTTAATGAATCTTTTTGTTGTAGGAGGCATAAACACCTCCTTGTCCAATGTGATAATAATTATAATGAAGTATTGGCCTCTTATGCTAAAGGAAACTATGATTTTGATAATCTTGAACAAACTGAAGAATTTGTTGTTTTCATGGGTACCTATGAAATTACTTCTGTGCTTAAAGATATTGATGATGCTTCTTACAAATCTGAAAATTTTGTTATACTTGGATATTTCCTTGAGTATTACAATAATAACCCTTATATTACAGAATTTTTTGAGAGAAATTATCCTCCAAAAGAAGAGATTGTTGCCTTGCAGGAAACCATGGAAGAAGAAATTGCTGAAGCTGAGGTCTCATTAGATGAAAAAGAGCAGAAGAGTGAAGGACAAACAGAGGATCTACCTCCTAATGATAGTAACTCTCTAACTCTTACATTATATAATTACTGTTGTGGTGGTACACAAACAGATGCCATAGGTAGGCTTATCTTGGGGCCGATGGGCGCTGGAGGTACCGGGGAGGGTAGGTGCATGTAGAGACGCACACGGAAAGACACAAACACACACTGATTTACCCAGGTTCAGGGCTCTCGTGAGGAGATAAAACCCCTACTCCTGCTTGTCTGATCTATATATGATGGATTACACTTGAGCTACACAATGCTCCTTGAGCTGTATGGGAAAACTAATGACTGAGGGCACTAAACCGAGTCTCGGAGTGACTCTGGTGTTCTACGGAGCAGCGTTCTGAGTCTGGTGAGGCGTGGTTTCAACGGTTGGGCGGTCCCTGCAAAAGGAACCCTGGTGCTCCTTATATAGGGGAACCCAAGGCACAAGATAGGGCTGACGTTTGTGCTGGCGTAGGCAGCACTGTGGCCACGCCTGGGCCTCTGACTGCTTCCGTCATGCCCGCGTGGCATGTCTAATCCATCAACTCCTGTGACTGCACTGCTCCATGGTACTGCTTCAGTCCGCAGCATGGAGGACTGACTGCCCATCCCATGACCTCCGAGTCAAGGGTTAGGCAGCACGTCCCATCGTGCCAGTGGCAGGACGCCTGCCCCGTGATTGTAGGGACAAGACGTGAGCCTTGACTGCTCTCCGAGATAGACTCCTGACTCGGTTTCTCCTTTCCTGCACACAAGAAGAACAAAGAAGGATCCGACACACAACTTGTATGGTCCGACATACGGGTATGTCGGTTTAACCTTAACCCGGTCGACTTCCAGTATGCCGGTATGGTATGTCGGTTATTGTTGACCCGGTCAACTCCGGGTCTACTTGTACCTCGTCCTCTTGACCCCATCCGGGGGGTTGCCCCCCGACATTAGTCCCCGAAGCTGGCGTGGTCCTGCAACCTCGGCTGAAGGGCCGCGGCAGGTTTACCCGAAAAACCAGCATTTCTAATATAAAACCGACATAACATATGCCGGCCAAACTTATATGTCGGAAAGCCATTTACCTCCCAACTTATTATCATACCTTATGTCGGATTGTTCCGACCTATGGAGCATTCCTCGGTTTTTCCGAGTCATTGATTCCTCTACGTGTCGACGCATCCCTGCTTGACGCTTCGGTT